>CAUJNA010002124.1:0-125000 GCA_963377175.1 Effrenium voratum
GCTATCTTGGTAGGAGCCTTGTGGTGCGGCAAAGTCAAGGAGACTGCTGCTGGATGTGCTCCCGTTCTGTGTTCACCCCAGGTCCTGCTCTATGTACTTCTTGACGGGGATCCAGCCGTCATCGACGGCAATGGACGGACTGAAGATGTAGATTCTCTCAAGCACGCCCCTGTACTGCTCCAGAATCAGAGCCACGGTTTTGCCGGACTTGCTGGGGCCGAGCACCACGAGGTCCGAGGATTGTTTGCTCGTGTATTCAGGCGTAGGAAACAGCTTGATCTTCCCCATCCCTTTGCGTTACTTCCCAAATTTGAAGCCGGGAAGCCGGGCGGCGAGTGCGGGAGCGCCCTGCTATATAGCAGGACGCTTCCGCAGTTTTCCGGGAGAAATGCCATATTTACGGCGTAGACGCGGCAATCCTGTTGCCAGCGCAGGATTGAAGGGAGCAATCCTGCTGCCAGCGCAGGATTGAGTGGGGCAATCCTGTTGCCAGCGCAGGATTGAGTGGGGCAATCCTGTTGCCAGCGCAGGATTGACGGCAAAGCGAGCAATGATGAAAAAAACACTCCGTCAGCGATGCTGCGAGAAGCAGGCCGCTGACGGACCTTCGGCGCTGGCCCGGTGATGGGTTTTTCGGGCAAAAAAGCGAAGTCGGAATTCCGACCTTGGTGGGAGAGCGAAGTCGGAATTCCGACCTCGGTGTAGAGCAAAGTCGACCTCGGGTGGCGCGGGCTTGGCAGGCTGGAGGCTCCGGATGGAGGCTTCTATGCCGGGCAGGTGGCGCGCCAGGCTGGCTCCGTGGCGCGGCCGGGTGGCGCAGTGCCAAGCCGTATGACCGTATGACCGGATCGTATGATCCGTATGACTCGGCGGGCTGGCGTGGCTCCGATGCCGGGCAGGAATGTGGCGCGCTCGGTATCGAAGCCTCCACGTTGGGCGAGCTAGTATCCTGGAAAGCGGTAGGATTTAATGTCCACCTTATGGACATCAAAACACGTGATCCGTATGACTTGGCGGGCTGCGCGAAGTCAAATATTCTCTGTTTGTGAAGACACACAACTAGAGAAATAAATGAGTCAGCTTCGGTGAGTCAGCTTCGGGCGCGGTGAAGACAGAGCACTCTGAGTGCTCTGTAGCCTCCGCTGACAGGACTGCACCTCCCTCGGCTTGGGAGCTGGGTTTTCGGGGACTTCTCGAAGATCCCTGTGCACCACCTTTTCCGGCCACCCCTCCAAGTCAAACCTTGCCTCCATCTCCCCACTCTTGGCGGAGGCTACTCTGTATACCTTTTGGAGCACTCTCCTTTGCAGAGCACTCTCCTTTGCAGAGCACTCTCCTTTGCAGAGCACGCTTCTTTGCAGAGCACTCTCCTTTGCAGAGCACTCTCCTTTGCAGAGCACTCTCCTTTGCGGGGATGGAGACGAGTCAGCTTCGGGCGCGAAGTCAAATATTTTCTGTTTGTGAAGACACACAACTAGAGAAATAAACGAGTCAGCTTCGGTGAGTCAGCTTCGGGCGCGGTGAAGACAGAGCGCTCTCCTTTGCAGAGCACTCTCCTTTGCAGAGCATTCTCCTTTGCAGAGCACTCTCCTTTGCAAGCACTCTCCTTTGCAGAGCACGCTTCTTTGCAGAGCACGCTCCTTTGCAGAGCACTCTCCTTTGCAGAGCACTCTCCTTTGCAGAGCACTCTCCTTTGCAGAGCACTCTCCTCTGCAGAGCACTCTCCTCTGCAGAGCACTCTCCTTTGCAGAGCACGATTCTTTGCAGAGCACTCTCCTTTGCAGAGCACTCTCCTTTGCAGAGCACTCTCCTTTGCAGAGCGCTCTCCTTTGCAGAGCACACTTCTTTGCAGAGCACTCTCCTTTGCAGAGCACACTTCTTTGGGGATGGAGACGAGTCAGCTTCGGGCGCGAAGTCAAATATTTTCTGTTTGTGAAGACACGCAACTAGAGAAATAGATGAGTCAGCTTCGGTGAGTCAGCTTCGGGCGCGAAGTCAAATATTTTCTGTTTGTGAAGACACACAACTAGAGAAATAAATGAGTCAGCTTCGGTGAGTCAGCTTTGGGCGCGGGGAAGACAGAGCACTCTCCTTTGCAGAACACTCTCCTTTGTCGAATCCTTCGCAGGACGAGGTCGTTTCCTGGACGGACGAGTGCTAGGAGCCTGTCAGGTAGACTAGAATCCATTTGGGAAACCCCCTCTAAAGAGAGAGTCACTGGGCACCTGGCCAGCACCTGGCCACCAGCAGTAGCATTGCAATTGCTTGCTCGACTGGACTCCGCATGGTTTAGTGCAGCAGTCGCTGGGTAAGACTCATGATTGCCATCATGACTGGCATGGCTGTCTGGACTAAGGGCGGCTGAAGTACGAGCTTTCTTCGGCGGGGTTGCAAAGTCTCCAGCACTATGATCTGGGGTCCTGGCTTTTGTAGAGTGCGAGCCAACGGGAGTTGCAGCAAAAAGCGCTCGAAGGGGTACATGCAACAGTGCAGGAAGCTGCTGTGGTTTTCGCGTAAAAACAACCGAGAGACCAGAGCGGAATGCACAGAGTTCAACCTGGGAATTCTGCGTGACTGCGACAGAACCACCTGAGTTGTTTTGTCCAACGATTTCACCCAAGTTGCACTTGCAGCCTTTGGCAAATTCAATGACCCAACACTGCAGTTCCGAGTCAAAAGGCACAAGCGAGATCCATGTCGGTCCTGCTGTGACTTGTCCGGTGCCAAAACCTTCAGCCTAGCAAGACCTGACTGGCCAGGTGGCAGGGTTGGTAGGCGTGAGCGAATCCTGTCATGTGCAAGAAAGTCGTCAGCAAAGTCATGAATATGCTTTCCATCTGTGACGAAAGCTGGAAAGATACCGGGTAACATCATAACATGACACTGTCCAGTCTCTTGGTACACATCGAAGGTAACATGCTCCCGCACCGCTGTCGGCTGTTTGCACTCGATCCAGGGACTAGCCCAAATGTCGCACTGCCCGCAGTTTCGCCAGTGCGCAGCAACATCTTCAGCATACTGCCTAACATTGGGCCTGTCCTTAACATACGCGAATCGAGGTTCCCAACAGTTGGGATGGTAACCGTCATGGGGAAGACAAGCTTCTTCTTCTTGGTGACTGTAAATGACAGGACCTGTTGCGTATGTCCATCATAATTGAGGACCCTTGCATGGCAACAGTCGCTGGCTGCAATGTTCGCATCAAGTTCCAGCCACTCCAAAACCTGCAAGGTTTGCTCGTGTGTGAAATCGAAAACTGGGACCTGTGCCGGAATCCGCTCAATGTGGCCTGGCTGTCTGAGCTGCGCCAGCACGGTGCAACGGCCTTCCTGTACAGACTGCGCTTGGAACTCAAGTTGAAAGCATCCTTCATGGTTGCTGATTGGAAGGTAAATGTCGTCTTCAAGGGCTCGAGGCCGTAACGTATCAAGCATACTTCCAAGACCATAGGTGAAAGGCATGTGCAATGCGTAGTTCAACCAACGTGCGGCACAAAGCTGTTATCTCTTCGGTCCGCAACGAACTGACTGAGAGATGTATCAGAGTTCGGGTGTTCCGGTGCCTGCAAAGCTGCTGCCAATTAAAAGCTGGTCGAGTGAAGGCCTGAACATCATTCCCTTGTAGGGCCAATTGATGTACATTGTCAAGCAAAGCATGCGCAAAGGCAAAGCTGGTGTCCTCACGCGAGGTGCCAGGACAATCGGCCTGATACTGATAAGTGGCGCGATATAAGACCTCGTTGGGCAGCACTGAGGGACCTGGATATCGACTGTATTTCTGCGTGAAACCTGGCTGTCGCTCGAGATCACGAGGATCACACGTTTTACCCTTGGCATCAGTATTAAATGCAATGCAGGAAGAGACATACTTGCAATCAAAAGCAAGAGAAAAGCATCTTTGGATGTCACCTGCTTTGCATCGTACCGCAATCGGCCTGGGAGAGGTAGCATGTCCTTTTCGATCAGAATAGCTTGCTTCAGGCCAAGTCTCCACACGGTCAACCCGCGCTAGAAGTTGGAAAGGCAGGAGCTTGATGAGGAGGGAATGTCTTCACCTGGCGTGAGCGTCGAGGTTTCGAGTAAGATATGGACTTCCTTCCAAAGGTTCATTGACTTGGAAACTTCATTGAGTACACCACGCCGGGGTAAGATAAGGCACAAAGAATCATGTCCTTCTCTGCCTCCCCCAATCTTGTCTTGTGAATTGCAGAACTGAGCATAAGTCCAAAGGCGAGTAGAGACAACTGCCCCTTGACTGAGGTTTCGACCAACAATGCAGTCGGGAATGGCAGCTTGGCTAGGAGTGGCCGAAAAAACATCAACCGAAGCCCCAGCAGGTTGGAGAAAACGTGGCACTCCTTCAAGCAAAGCTTTCCCTTTGGCAAGATGAAATCTTTCTTCGGGTGTGAGTTGGCTCATCCGCTCATCCATCGTAGGAACCACCACCAAAGTGAGGCACGTATGAAGTAAAATCAAACACGTCTCGCAGAGGCCAAAAGGAGAGTACTCTGCAAAGAAGCGTGCTCTGCAAAGGAGAGTGCTCTGCAAAGGAGAGTGCTCTGCAAAGGAGAATGCTCTGCAAAGAAGCGTGCTCTGCAAAGGAGAGTCCTCTGCAAAGGAGAGTGCTCTGCAAAGAAAGCGTGCTCTGCAAAGGAGAGTGCTCTGCAAAGAAGTGTGCTCTGCAAAGAAGCGTGCTCTGCAAAGAAGCGCAAGTGTGCTCTTGAGCTCCCTCTCAAGAGAGAGTCAATATTGATCCATTGTTGACTTAAGATAAATTAATATTGAATCAAGATTGATTTATTATTGCCTCAAGAATGGCAAGGCCACCCGGCCGCGCCACCTGCCTGGCATCGGAGCCACCCTGCCGCGCCACCTGCCCGGCATCGGAGCCTCCCTGGCGCGCCACCTGCCTGGCATAGAAGCCTCCACCTGGCCGCGCCACCTGCCGGCCCTGCCGCGCGACCTGCCCGGCATGGAAGCCGCACCACCTACCGGCGTAGACCACCCCAGCTCTGTGGGTTGTCTTGTAAGAGCCATTTGGTACAAAAAGAACATACAGCAAGGGCCCGGGGAGAGTGAGGGTTCGGCGGGTTGGCACTTCGGGTTTCGCACAATTTTGCATGGGTTTTGCATGATTTTGACGACGTGTGGAACAGCTTGCTTTTTGCATGGTTTTTGCATGGATTTTGCATGGTTTTTGCATGATTTGACCTGACATGTGGAACAGCTTGCACGGTTTTGAACGGTTTTGCCCTGTGGAAGTGCCTTTTTTTCCTGTTAGGTGTCGGACATTCTGGAGAAATTCGCGGGCGTCCGTACCCCCCCTTGGCTTAAGTAACATGTCGGCTCAAGACACCAACTGGCTGGTTGTTGTCGTACTGCGAGAAGTCTGCCAACGATTGCGTACTTACCCCGGTGGACCTGCTGGTTCATTGAGGTGAAGGGCGTGGTTTTGATTTCCCTGCTTGTTGAGAATTACTTTCTGTCGTTGCTTGTTGCCAGTGCTTCTCATTGTCTTTATTGACTCCGAAATTTCATTTGCGCAAGTACTGTGCGCAATTCTGAACGTTTCGACCTGCTGCCTCTTGGCTCGAATTTTATTTCGCACAGATGCACTCTACCAGGCTGGCACCGAGGAAGGTGCAGTCCTTCAAATTGCTTGACGCTTTTTGCTGTGAGGTCTGACTTGCACTTTTTTTGCAGCCTTTTGCAGAGCCCTCTCCTTTGCAGAGCACGCTTCTTTGCAGAGCACACTTCTTTGCAAAGCCGCTTCTTGCAGAGAGAGCACTCTCCTTTGCAGAGCACGCTTCTTTGCAGAGCACATTTCTTTGCAGAGCACGCTTCTTTGCAGAGCATGCTTCTTTGCAGAGCACTCTTCTTTGCAGAGTACGCTTCTTTGCAGAGCACTTTCTTTTTGCAGAGCGCATTTCTTTGCAGAGCACGCTTCTTTGCAGAGCATTTGCAGAGCACGCTTCTTTGCAGAGCACGCTTCTTAGCAGAGCACTCTCCTTTGCAGAGCACGCTTCTTTGCAGAGCACTCTCCTTTGCAGAGCACGCCAAGCTCTCTCTTCAGAGGGGGTTTCCCAAATGACTCTATTCTGTCTGACAGGCTTCTAGCACTCGTCCGTCCAGAAAACGACCTCGTCCTGCGAAGGATTCGAAACCTAAAACGCTGGTGGAAACCCCCTTTTCCCTTTTTTTCGGAACCCCTTTTTTTGGCCCCTTGTTTTTTTTCTTAGCCCAAAGGTTGGCTCGCTTGAAATGCAACCTGGAGCCAAATTGCAAGCATATCTCGGAGTCGTTATATTGCAGCCACACGCCTGCACGCAGCGTTTTAGGTTTCGAATCCTTCGCAGGGCAAGGTCGTTTCCTGGACGGACGAGTGCTAGGAGCCTGTCAGATAGAATAGAATCCATTTGGGAAACCCCCTCTAAAGAGAGAGCCCAACCCTAAGATATGATTTTGAGCGTGTGTCTCGTTTGTGGGTAGATGTGTTCCACATGAGACCCGAAGATGACTTGGCGGCCATCTTCAGAAGATGGGAAGACAGTGGTGCGTGTCTTTTGTGGTTGACTTTGGTGAAGTTGGTTAAGGCATGGTAGATGATGGGGTGTCTTGTACCAAAGTTGACTGTTGGTCAACTCGTGAGTCGACTTGGATGTTTTGGGTCGGAGCTTTGTTTTGGTTCCTTTGGAACTTGAACGAACTTGTTGTGGCAACAACTTGGCTCAAGGCAAAGCTGGGAGGCCCTTTTCTCCTTAGTTTGTGAAGTGAGGCTTAATACCGTTTGGCCAGGTACTTGCTGAGTGAAGCGACTCGGGCCAACAAGACGCTCAGTGGAGTCGCAGACAAAAGAGCCCAAAACTGGAAGAGTGTTTGCAAAGTTTTGGTATTTATATAGATACAGTGATATCTATTGTTACCCGGACAAGCTGGATATGCTTAGGGTTTCTTTTCCCTTGTGGTTAGGGCATGTTGTGAATCGAACTACGCGTTGGCCATTTTGGCTCAAGCCTTGACCCAAACCTGCGGTTTCATTTTGAAACTGGAAACGCCGCCATGGACGCCTTGCTGTGGTTTGGAGTGTGCCTCGCCATTTACACAGCCCTTGTGTCCGGCTTGACCTGCCTTGCCATCGGGTGCCTTCTACGCCAGCACCGCAAGGCACTGCTTGGGTCTTTTGGTTTTCAGCCGCCGATCCGCCCCGCGCCCGTGTACATCCTGCCAAAGCGCAAGGTGTTTCATCATCGGCAGTGTTTCAACCATGTGATAACCCGGCAGACACCCTGCCCTTGTGACAGCCTTGCCTTTCCACACCACATGCTAATGTTTAAAAATGCCGCGACATCGCAGTTGGATCTTGAGCCCGCTACATTACACTTTGCCTCAATTCACTTGACTGGCAACCTCGCCTGCAGCATTTGTGAGCCTTTTCAAGCATGTGTTGCAGTGTACGCCTGTCTCTGCGCTACGGTCTTAGTCTTTGACACTCGAGTTCGCACTAGAACTGCATCCCGCCATGGGTTGCTGCCATGACACCAGTGTTCAGGTAATTTAAAGCTCTTCCGGGACCTTCGCAAGACGCACTGACTTCAGTCAGGACCCAAGTCATGCATTCTTGAGTCCGCTCTTGAATCGCATCCCTCCGGGGTTGTTGCCTTGCGCCGCGAGCCCTTGGCAACTGAGGCTCCTCCGGGACCTCCACACAGGCGCATTGCCTTCAGTCATGACCTCAGTCATGCATTCTTGAGTTCGCTCTTGAGTCACAGCCCTCCAGGGTTGATGCCTTGCGCCGCGAGCCCTTGGCAATTGAGGCTCCTCCGGGACCTCCACAAGGCGCAATGCCTTCAATCATGACCGCAGTCATGCATTCTTGAGTCCGCTCTTGAATGGAAGCCCTGCGGGGTTGCTGCCTTGCGCCGCGAGCCCTTGGCAATTGAGGCTCCTCCGGGACCTCTCCACAGGCGCATTGCCTTCAGTCATGACCGCAGTCATGCATTCTTGAGTCCGCTCTTGAATCGCATCCCTCCGGGTTGCTGCCTTGCGCCGCGAGCCCTTGGCAACTGAGGCTCCTCCGGGACCTCCACAAGGCGCAATGCCTTCAGTCACCTCAGTCATGCGTTCTTGAGTCCACTCTTGAATCGCAGCCCGCTGCAGCCTTAGCACGGCGTGCCTAAGGGACCTCACCAAGCCCTGCGATCAGGCTTATGCGTCATGACCCCGGTCAGGCATTCTTGAGTCCGCTTTGGAATGGCTTCCCTCCGGGGTTGCTGCCTTGCGCCGCGAGCCCTTGGCTACTAAGGCTCCTCCGGGACCTTTACAAGCCCTGCTCTCCAGGCCCTAAACGCAGCATGGTACTGTGTTGGCATTCACACTTGGCCATCAGTCGAATGCTGATTTGCATCTATTGCATAGCGCTCGTTCACTCTCCGACCCAACGCCTTGCCTTTTGTGCCATGGAGTGTGACGGAGACACCTTAGACGCCATCCACACCACATTAGCCAGAAGCTACTTGGACCTTGAGGTCATGCTGGACGAGTTCTACACAGTCCTTCTGCGCATTAAGCTCTTCTGCCATATCATCGCCGTTTGCCTTGTTGCCCTCACCCTGATCGAGGGCACTCGTGCGTTGTCATGCCTTGTGGAGTCTGTACAGCACTGGGCTTTGCGTACCACGCCCTCGCATGATGGGGCACCTCTCTTTGCCGAGAAAAACACAGTGTGCCTGCTACGCATGTAACTGCATATGCTTGTCAACATGGCGCAACAGGCCGGGAACCTAGCAGATCCCAGCCCTCAGCGCTCACCACAATGTGTTTCGCCCAATACGCTGTAATGGCGATTTCAGCCCACGAGATTCAGCCGTGCCCTGAATTGGTGGAGCAATGGATTAGCCTGCTTGCTTGCTGGGCAGACTCATTCTTTGCCAGGCAACACAAGCTTGCCCTACTGAACCACCTTCGTCGTTACCTGGACTTCATCATCCTGCGAATTGGCCTTCACAAGGGCTCCTTGCATGTTGCCCGCCTTTTGACACTGTGTGCCTTTGCCCTTGCATATGCCAATCAGGGCCAGACCTTCACCGTGAACAGCCTTGCCTTGTTTGCCTCCGCCTTTGACTGGAGCAAACCTACAGCATGTTTCTTTGGCCAGACAACAAGTCATTCAGCCAGGGGTCTCCTGACAGCTGCCTGCGACCCTAACTTCAGGAACTTCGCAGGCACGAGCACTCAGAGGCAGCCTTAGTTTCACTCTTGCACGCCTGTGTTGGCCCTAAGACAGCCCGCCTTCTGAACGCGGTGTTGTATTGCCTTGAAGACCTTGAATTCATCATAGTGCGTCTTCAGCCTGCAATGCCCGCATTGCCAGCCTTGGAGACGCACTCTCACGAACCAGTGGACCTCACTTCATGCTCACAGATTTAAAAGTGTGTGGCTCGCGCCTTGCTTGACACCCGCTCTGACAAGCACAGTCAATCGGCGGACTCAGGCACATTCTGCCGTAGCCTTAATCTGACAGTTGTGCCACATTCAGGCCATTTTCTGGCTTTTGTGCATGGGCATCTTGACAGGCTCGCGCTGGCTCTCCAGCAGCCTTGTCATCAAGTGCCCCGACTAGCTGCTTTGTTTGCGCATCCGGTTTGCTACCACTGCCTTGTGTTTGTAGCCATTTCAGCAGTGTGCAACGCGCCACGCTCCTGCTCGGCCCCATTCACTTGCCTTAAGCATGTCGGACCAGGTGCCCTCTTCAGTGCCAGACCTGATGGGCATTGTCTCCAGCATGACAGAAGAGAACCAAGCAGCCTGACCGAGCGGACGGCCTTGAGATCCTCGTCGCCCTTGCCAGAAGCCGCCCTTCCCACGGATGAGTCTTCAACTTTGCCGCCTGAAGGGGCGTCCGCTCAAGACCTTCCAGAGCCTTGCACTGAAGAGCCGCCCTTGGTGCCTCTCTTCGACCCTGCCAGGGCAGAAAATTTTTTCTATAAATGAAAAGCCTTGGGCCGACCAGCTCGCACCCGAGCTGCCTCCCGAGGCCCCGCCGGGAGACTCAGCACCCGCACCAGTGACTTCTCAAGACGCACCGCCGGCAAATCCAGAGACTGCCTCAATCGCGGTACCAAAGCCTCGCCCTTCGCCGTCAGCTCCGAATTGGCCCAACGCTCCGGACTTGCCAGACGATGCCCTTCCGGCTAAGCAAGAGGTGGCTCCCAAGGCTGCACCCAAGCCAAGACCATTGCCTTCGGAGCCACAGAGGCCTCCGCCCGGGCCCCCGCCCAAGGCAGCCCCTGCGACTGGCCCCCGCGCCTTCGTCCGGGTTCCATGAGCCCAGGCCTGATCTGCAGTACTTGGGCCTTGCACCGGCGCCTCTGTACACGTGGGACGGCAGCTGGTGGATGAACTTCTATGACCTGCCTTTCAGCCCCCCCACGTGTGCCACACGCATTGACAAAGAACATCACGCCTTCAGCATTGACTCCTGCTGGAAACGCAATGAACGGCAGTCTTACCGCAAGCCCGCGCAGCCCTGGCCAAAGCCCTCCCAGCCGCAGGAGAACACACGCGCTATCGCCCAACTGGAGCAGTGTGCGCAAATTCCCTATGCGACTGCCCTGCACTATGAAGGCTGCGCGAGTAGGGGGAGTCGCTAAAGCGTGGTACCTGGACAACCAATCCCGAGTGTGCTGCGCACTGCCTTGTGCGTCATCACCCTGCCCTTTCCACTCAGCCTGCGGCCGCATCATCAACGACAGGATTCCCCTGTGCGAGGATACGCGCACTTCGCACTATTGCAGCCGGTGCTATGAATCCATGCAACCCAATGTCGCCATGTACTGATGCCTTGCCCTGTGCCTGATCGCGCAACTCAGCTTCAGGAGGGCCGCGCAGTGCGCACTTTTCCTTTTCCTGTTTAATAAGAACTGTCTTCTGTAAAGCCTTGGTCTTGTTTGCAACCCATCGCCTTCCTTGTGCAGCCTGCACAGTGCGTTGGCCCTCCTTACGACCGCTCCGTATGCAGCAGATGCAGGAAAACAGGCATAGTCATGTTGTACCACCCATCCGCCCTAATATTGCGGACTGATCATGACTCTGCTGCGGCGCAGGTACACCAACGAGCCTTCTGGTCAACACCTCAGACGGTCGCGTGTACGTATGCCACCCTCTTGACCTGCATGCATTTAGGCTCGATGCCTTACCGCAGCAAACAATTCTGGGGGAGAGCGTTTTCATTCTCCCCCGATGGCCTTTCAGAAGAAATGGCAGAAGACCGCCCGGCCTTTTGCCCACACCAGTTGTCAGGCCCTCTGTTCGTACGCCCTGCAACTGCCGCCGATTCTACATCGCCGAGAACGACTGCCAAGGCCAACCCAGAGCTCGGCTTGCCCTCAGGCAAGGAACATGGCAGTCGGTTCAGACCTTACCCAGTGCGCGCTCATGTCAGTGATCTCCGCTTTCAGCTGCGGAGCCACTCAGCACTGCCTCATTGCCCCAGGCCTTCAGTAGCAAATCAGAGACCAGGGTGCCCAGTTCCAGAGTGCATGGCTAGACCCTTTTTCTTGCCCTCTGCCCAAAACGCCCTGCAGGCCTTGGCCTCGCAGTATAGCCTTGCAGTCACACATCAGCCAGGAACGCACAGACCAGGTTCGATCCCTGCTCAGCCCGCCAATCACAGTAAAGCCTGTCCGCCCACCTGAGCCCTCTTCTACTGCTCAGCTGCAAGCCACGCTGAAGGACAAGCCGCCTTTTTCTCACCTTTGTAAATCAGTGCGTGGGTGATTTGATGAGCCTTACCCTGGCCCATCTTTCAGATTTCATCGCAGGCCAGGTGTCTCAAGCAGAGGGCCGCACGGCACTCAAATGCAGCGCCATCATGATGAGCAAGGCCCTGTCTTGGTTTGCGCGCATTGGGCAGATATCAAGCCTGCTAGACTTGATGGGTAGTCCCTTAATCAAGTCCTTTGCCTACAACCCTAAACCACACGATCGACGGGAAGCCTTGCCTTTGCCACTGGCTATACTTGCCGCATGGGAGGAACACATAGTTTCTCCCGCTTGCACGCCCGCCGTGGGCCTGTTACTAGGCGCCCTGCTTTTGTGCGCCCATTGCAGCCTAAGATTTGGGGACACTCAGAGAATCAAGCCCTCCGCTCTCTCGCTGTCTGCGCAGGCACTTCGTGGCCTGTGTTGGGCCACCAAGACAACTTGCCAGGGACAGCCCTTCGCATGCTTGCCTTTCGGTTTCCGAGTCAAGCTTTAGACGCCACCCACGCCGAATGGGGAGATTCGTTTGTGCCCGACTTCATTTTGCCCTGCGTTCCAAACCTGGAGTCTCACGCATGCCCCAGCCTTTCGCGTCCGATGTCCTATTTGCAAGCACTGGTATGCCTTCGCTGGGCCATACAGTTGCCGTGGAAATCGGAAGGCGGCCAGCTGGTCACCCAGCACGAGGCATCCTCGTTTACCCTTCACAGCCTTAAATGCGCATTACTCAGTGCTGCAGCGCAGCTACGCCTTCCGGAAGACAGCTTCAGGGACACCATCGCCTCTCGTCCGCACTGCTGTGCAGCAGGGACGACACCATAGAAGCCTTGTGGGTGCAGTCTGAGCTCACCTCCGCCATCAGACGGGGCTGGAGACCCCCTCGACCAGGGGGGGCAGCACCCAACCGTGGAACCAGCCTTTCAGGTTCTGCAGGGCAGCCCTCCTAGCCATTTAAAGCTTCAGAGCCTCTTGTGCCACAGGGAGGTGGACAATTTGTTGTCCACAGCCCTGGATGCAGATGAGGAAGCACTCGCAGTGGCAAGAGCCGCCTTGGAATCTTCGGAGGCCGAATCCGAAGAAGAACCACCAGATGAGCAGGCGTGCTCACCAGATCTCTCGCCTTGCACGCAGGCGCCAGCCCTTGCAGTCGATTCAATTGGCATTCGCCTTGTGCCCTGGGGATCCGTGCATGCCGTGCAGTGCACTCACGGCAACTCAGTACAGACAGCTTGCGGCTTGCGTCTAAAGCATTGCTCGTACCCTGTGCATCAGATTCATCCAGACATGCAGCTCTGCAAACGCAAGGCATGCATGGCCGTGCTGCTAAAATAAGCTGTTCATGCCCTGCCTTGACGCACACAGCACAGCCGAATCGACACGATTCGATAACTTAGGTATGCCTTTTGAGAGGTCGGCGACTCAGCAGTGCTCAAGCGCCGGTCATCCGCACTGACTGTACACATTTCGCAGCTATCCTTTTTCCTCTCAAACAAGCCCTCCAAGCATGCATTGCTGATGCACATGGATCGCGATCGGCTACAGGACGTCCTGGCAGAAGCCCGGGTCCCTGAAGGCCTGCAGGACCTCGTTTTGAGAGGTTTTGACCTTCTGACTTCGCCTTCGCCTTCCCCAACATTGCAGACTTGCAGCCTTTCATAGTTTCTGCCAGGGACTTCTGGACAGCCAACAACATAGAGGATCCAGAATCTAGTGTGGCAGCAGCGCGCCTTAGGAAAGCCCTAGCCGAGTGCCATCGGCTCAGCCTGCGCTCAGAGCCTCCCGAACCGGCCGCCAGCTCCGGGTCTCCACGCGCGCCAGAGCACAAGCCTGGTAGAGACCTTCAAATCCAATTACCCCGGTGAGCTGCTGGACGCGGACACCACGCCGTCCATCCGCCTTCTGAGCCTTGCGCACGAAGGCCTGAAGCCCGGGCAGTCCCTGAAATGGGTGCCCTGGCAGTATCGCCTTTCATCACGGCAGTACCAGGAACGCATGGAAGCAAAGTCGGCCCGAGCAGTGCGCTCAGAGTTACAGCTCCTGAGTCAGGCCTTCTTTGACGACACACCGGAGGTGTCCGTGGAGCACCACTCGCTGTCAGCGGGGTGGCTCACCCGCATCCAGACCGTGTTTTGCAATGCCCTGGCCCTGTGCCAAGCAGCGCACCTGTCGAACCTCAAGGCCTTCGACAAGAAAATAGCCGACCTGTGTCTCACACAGCCAGATCCTAACCTAGGCCTTCGTACGGTGAATAATCAAGAGCTTCTGTCAGCTGATCGCAAGCTCTGGGCAGACGCACATGAGATGTGCGCAGCCTCCTACAGCTGCGCCCAAAAATGTCCAAGCCATCCGTGCCAGCACCACCACGCCCTGCAACACCAAGGCAAAGGGGATGCAAGCGCGACCTTAAGCCAGCCCGCACGCCTTCACGCCCCACCAAGAAAGGCAAGGGGAAGTCCAAAGGAGCCTCGCCTTCGCCAAAACCCAAGGCAGAGTGGTGCACTACCTATAAAGGGCGCGAGGTCTGCCGGCGCTACCAGACGGGCAGTTGCACTAATGACCAGTGCCCTTTCGCCCACGTGTGCGCCATAGTAGGCTGCCAGCAAAAGCACCCCGCCATGGATCACAATAAACACACGTGAAACAGCCCGGATCTTGGACCGGCGCAGGATCGGGCAGCCATGCCTCCGCCCCACGGCGGGCCTCGCGTGCCGTCTTCACCATTGCATGTGCCAGGGGACACTGCCCTGACTCCAGCCTTGCCGCCTTCTGGGCTCACGCTCACAATGTGCTGCTGCAGCCGACGCACGTTCCAGGAAGGTGCAATGATTGGGCTGACGATCTCAGCAGAGGTCGGTTGGCACGATTCAGCCATCGCCCAGAAAGTCGCATACGCTTCAGCCCTGCAAGCCTAGCAATGTCAGGCCAAGGCATTCAACTGTGTCCGATGCATGCGCCCTGGCGCCCGGAGCATTTGGCAGCAGCCTCCGTCACTGCTTCACCAGCCTGATTTGCATCCCGACATGCCTTGCGACCGAATGGCCATCGTCGCCCTGAGCCAGAACAACTGGCAACGTCAGCCAGCCGCTTACTCAAGCCGCTCTGACCGAAAAAAGTGCAGACACAGCGTAACAGGCTGCTCACAGCCCAGCGTGCATGGTCACGCTAGCATTTGCCCTGCCAGGTACAACCCCACTCTGAAGGGCGGGTGATGAGGCCTGCGGCCCAGCGGGCTCGCTTATACCGGGGTTGCCTGAAACACTGAAGGGGGGGTCAATGCGCCTCCTGTTCCAGGCGCACCAGTGCCCTGGAAGCAGTGCTACTTTCAGCAATCCCGGTAAAAAGAACTGCGGCCGCTTCGGACGAGCTTTGTTCTTTTGGGGTTTCATGTTTGGGTTCAAGCTAGGAGCAGTGCAACATGCCTTAACGCTTAGGGTTTCTTTTCCCTTGTGTTTAGGGCATGTTGTGAATCGAACTACGCGTTGGCCGTTTTGCTCCTAGCCTTGACCCAAACCTGCGGTTTCATTTTGAAACCCACCCACCCACCCTGCACTGCCCTATACCAGGCTCTGCAGGTATAGGTAGCAGACGCTCTGCACTTTCATGGGTGGCCTCCGGGCCTTTTGGTCTCCGGACCAGGTCTCCGGACCAACTTTGGTCTCCGGACCTCGAGTCTCCGGACTTTCGGTCTCCGGACCTTGGGGCGTGGGCACGCATGCCGCGCCCCTCAAGCACTGCATTTATATGCAAGGACACGCATTGTCTTGCCTTTTCACATTTCGGGGGGTCAATGTGCCTCCTGTTCCAGGCGCACCAGTGCCCTGGAAGCAGTGCTACTTTCAGCAATCCCGGTAAAAAGAACTGCGGCCGCTTCGGATGAGCTTTGTTCTTTTGGGGTTTCATGTTTGGGTTCAAGCTAGGAGCAGTGCAACATGCCTTAACGCTTAGGGTTTCTTTTCCCTTGTGTTTAGGGCATGTTGTGAATCGAACTACGCGTTGGCCGTTTTGCTCCTAGCCTTGACCCAAACCTGCGGTTTCATTTTGAAACCCACCCACCCACCCTGCACTGCCCTATACCAGGCTCTGCAGGTATAGGTAGCAGACGCTCTGCACTTTCATGGGTGGCCTCCGGGCCTTTTGGTCTCCGGACCAGGTCTCCGGACCAACTTTGGTCTCCGGCCTCGAGTCTCCGGACTTTCGGTCTCCGGACCTTGGGGCGTGGGCACGCGTGCCGTGCCCCTCAAGCACTGCACGTATATGCAAGGACACGCATTGTCTTGCCTTTTCACATTTCGGGGGGTCAATGTGCCTCCTGTTCCAGGCGCACCAGTGCCCTGGAAGCAGTGCTACTTTCAGCAATCCCGGTAAAAAGAACTGCGGCCGCTTCGGATGAGCTTTGTTCTTTTGAGGTTTCATGTTTGGGTTCAAGCTAGGAGCAGTGCAACATGCCTTAACTTTTACATGGTAGGGAAGAGCTCAAAGAGTGAGAAGAAGAATGCAACCGCATGGGGGCAGTGCGTCGTCGTTCGGGTGTAGTTTGCCAGGTGTGCAGCCTGGACAACAAAATCATGCGGGAGGAACCGCTCCCAACAAGTTCCACAGACTCAGCAAGGTGGAAACGCTGGAAGTGGTACAAGCGTGGAGTTGTTGATGCAGACAGTTCAGGCTACACTGGCTATAGTGCAACAGCAGAATCAGATGATGACTGCGCAGATGGAGCAGAGTTCAAAGTTCCAAGAGGAGCTGCGACAAGCAAAGGAGAGATTCGACCGCGGAGGAAGTTTGACGAGTCAAGCAGATCCAAGCAGCAGTGCACCAGGAGCAGGAGGATCGGCCGGAAGACCCATGGACTCAAAGTGGTTACCACCCATGCCGGTAGCTGCGCATGGCAAGTGGCATTCAAGGGTGCAGGAGATTTCTGGTTTTATTTCTTGGCTGGAAGCGTTCACGTCGTGGGTTTCTTTGTTGCATGAGAAGTATGCAGATGAGATTCGACATGTGGTGCCTTCGTCGAATTCATGGACATACAGGCAAGGAGTCAAAGGTTGATGTACCTCATCAAGCAGGCGTTCGCTGGATGTGCACGTGTTGACCAACCGCTGAAATCAGAGTTTCCTTTGCAAGAAGTCAGCGGGTATGAGGCCATTAAAAGATTTTTAGGGGAGTTTTCCTTGCAATCCAGGGCTGATGCTTTGCATTATCGACAGCAGGTTATGGGCTATGAGGCTGCGGACAACGGTCGAGTTCTGGAAGTGGCGAGGTCGATTGAAGCAGAAGTGCATCAGTTTCATACTATGATTCTGGCGCGCCGAGCGGTGGCAAATGTAACGAGCCAGATTTGCGGCTGTTGTGTCTAAGGAATCTTTTTCAAGAAGTTTAGAATCATGAGCATTTGGGTCACCGTGTTCCAGTGCCCGCTGCTTTCCACCTTTGCCTTTGCCCCCGGAGAGGTTTTCTTGCTCCAGCAGTCTTTGGAAAAATGTCCACCCTTACATCTGCGTCAGAACATCAAGACCCGAGTGCCGTTTAACGGATAGTGCCCGCAGATGTGGCGCTGGACTTTTTCAGGTCTGTCCCGCACCCCCCCCCCTCACCCTCTTAAAGGGGGGGGGGGTCCTCCACCACCCCCCCCCCTTACCAGGCAAACCCCCCCCCCTACCTTAAAGAAGGGGGGGTTGTCCCCCCCCCCCCCGGGGGGGGGGAGGTCCACCACCACCCCCCCCCCCCCTGCGCAGCAAGGGTTTGGGTTTGCGCCACCCCCCCCCCCAACGGGGGGGGTACCACCACCCCCCCCCCCACCTTGACCAGCTGTGCAGCTAAATGTTGGTGCCACATGTGAGCAGGGGTGCAACTAAATCTTGCTACAAAAAATCTTCAAAAGTGGCGGGTTTCTATGATGTTTCAAAGGTGAAGGTGTGATGATTCAAAGAGGGCGGGCGGATGTTCGAAGTGATGATTCGAGTAGAGGCGCAGTTAAAGCTTGTTGCAAAATGTACTAAGTAGCGGGGGGGTTGGGGGGCGCGGCAGCCCCCCCCATGATGCTCGAAGAAGAGCTTGTTGCCAAATGTCCTAAGTAGCGGCGGGGTTGGGGGGGCCGCCCCCCCCATGATGCTCGAAGAAGTGATGATTCAAATAGGCGTGCGATGCAACCTAGATGGAACATCAAGGAGTGATGATTCAAAGAGGGCGGGCGGATGTTCGAAGTGATGATTCGAGTAGGGGCGCATCTAAATCTTGGTGCCAAATGTACCAAGTAGCGGGGAGGTGCGGTCAATCCCTGCAACAAATCTGAAAAAGCAGCCGGGGGGATTCAAAGAGGGCGGGCGGATGTTCGAAGTGATGATTCGAGTAGAGGCGCAGTTAAAGCTTGTTGCCAAATGTACTCAGTAGCGGGGAGTTGGGGGGGGCGGCAGGCCCCCCCATGATGCTCGAAGAAGAGCTTGTTGCCAAATGTACTAAGCGGCGGGGGGGTTGGGGGGGCGGCAGCCCCCCCCATGATGCTCGAAGAAGAGCTTGTTGCCAAATGTACTAAGTGGCGGGGGGGGTTTTGGGGGGGCGTCAGGCCCCCCCTCAGGACACCCTAAAAAACCCTAAGAAGCTATGATGCAAATGAGGCGGCCAATGCAAATTCTTTTTTTCAAGGGTGAAGGAGTGATGATGCAAAGATTGCGGGCGGATGTTCGGAGAAATGCTTCGAGCAGGGGCGCAGCAAAATATTGTTGCCAAATGTATGCTCGAAGAAGAGCTTGTTGCCAAATGTACTAAGTGGCGGGGGGCTCGAAGAAGCGATGATTCAATTAGGCGCGCAATGCAAATTCTTTATTTTTCAAGGGTGAAGGTGTGATGATTCAAAGAGGGCGGGCGGATGTTCGAAGTGATGATTCGAGTAGAGGCGCAGTTAAAGCTTGTTGCCAAATGTACTAAGTAGCGGGGGGGTGGGGGGGGCGGCAGCCCCCCCATGATGCTCGAAGAAGCGATGATTCAATTAGGCGCGCAATGCAAATTCTGTTTTCAAGGGTGAAGGAGTGATGATTCAAAGAGGGCGGGCGGATGTTCGAAGTGATGATTCGAGTAGAGGCGCAGTTAAAGCTTGTTGCCAAATGTACTCAGTAGCGGGGGGGTTGGGGGGGGGCGGCAGCCCCCCCCATGATGCTCGAAGAAGAGCTTGTTGCCAAATTTACTAAGCAGCTAGCAGCAGTCGTTTCGGGTGGTCCACAGTCTTCTTCTCAGGCAAGCCCGAAAAGTGGTGACGGAAATGGAAATGGAGGGGGTGGTGGTGGTGGTTGCGTGGGTAGTGGTTGTGGGGGGGGGGGGGTGGTGGTGGTGGTGATCATAGTTGGGCGGGGGGGGGGGGGGGGGGGGTTCTAAGCGAGGAAAAGATGGGGGGGGGGGGGGGGGGGTTCTAGCAAAGGAAAAATTGGTGGGGGGGGGGGGGGGTGTGGTTCTAGTGAAGAAAGAAAAAGATGTGCGAGCAGGGGGGGAGGGGGGGGGGGGGGGGGGGGGGGGGGTGGTGGGAGGTGGCGGGGGTTTTGGGGTTGGGGTTAGACATTGAGGTGAGTCAAAAGGTAAGAAGGGGGGGGGGGGTGGTGGTGGTGACTGGAAGCAACGCAGCGAGAGGGGGGGGGGGGGGGTGGTGGTGCTGACGCCTGACCTTCGTGGTGATCACGCCTGAAAAACAGGAACTCTCGTTTAACGGCAGATGGTGCATAATGTCCCGGGTCGTGGTGGCAGATTTGACATTCAATGTTTTGAGTCCATGACAGGATGGCAAACCATTCTCGGAAAGCCCTGGACCGAGGATGGTGGGCCGTGTCGGATGTGAAGGTGAAAGATGATCCAGTTGCGATGGAAGTTGATGCTCTGAAGAGGGCAAACAAGTTGAATGCAGAGGTTGAGAGGGATAAGGTTTCACCAGGTGAGAAAGCTTGTGAAGTTGAGCGGGACCTCGACGACAAGGAATGCCCCTGCCACCGCGGAGTGGGGTCGGCGGAGACTCAGAAGAAGGAAACACAGCAGTGTCGCTCTGCTCTTCTCATCCGCCCGGTCTCGGAAACGTCGGCGGTGAAAAAGGAAACGAGGTCTGAGGTTCGAACTAACAAGTTTCGGGGAATCTCGGACGGACCACTTTCGTATCTCGTCCGAAGCGTGTGTAGCGCCATGGACAGCGATCCTGGAGTGGTGGAAGCCCAGAGTGAGGCCACGACGATCGATCGAGGTCAGGCGGAGAGTCCCTCGCAAACGTTGCGCGGTCTAGGAAAAGGCAAACAGGTGAATAAGAGCCAAGTGAAGCCGAAGAGTCAAGTGAAGCAATTGGTTACTGATGAACCCTTGAAGGATTTTTTGAGAGGCGAAGGAAACAAGGTTTCAGATGAGGGTGCAGGACTTGAGGCGAAAGGCTGAGAAAGGTAAAGGTGTTGGGACACCCTTGGAGGGTGTGGTAGGATCAGGTGAATGTTTCCAATTTGTGTCTGTGCTGAGGTCAGGACGTGCGGTGAGCGCAGAGTGCCTGCAATTGCCTGAGCACGAGACAGGTTCAAGGGTTAGGTCAGGTAGTGTGAGAGTACATGAGGCAGGTTCACATGTGAGGTCAGTCAGCATGAGTCAAATTAGGAAGGTAGGCCAAAGGTCTCCAGGAAGCGACCTCGTCCTGCTTGCGAAGAATCCGAGAGCTAACGTGCTCAGGGAGCCCCGTGCCTGCGCTATAGCGACCCCTCGATTTGCGGTTTGGCAATTTGCCCCGTAGCAGCTTTTGTTTCGCAAGGCGAGCCCCTTTTTGGAACCCTCAGTCGTTCGGTCGGTCGTCGTCGTCGGTCGTCGTCGTCGTCGTCCTCGTCGTCGGTCGTCGTTCGTCGTCGGTCGTCGTTTGGTTGGTCGTCGTCGGTCGGTCGGTCGGTCGGTCGGTCGGTCGGTCGGTCGGTGTCGTCGTTGTCGTCGTCGTCGTCGTCGTCGTCGTCGTCGTCGCGTTGTCGTCGTCGTCGCCGTCGTCGGCGTCGCGGTCGTCGTTGTTCGGTCGGTCGTTGTCGGTCGCGTTGTCGTCGTCGCCGTCGTCTGCGTCGCGGTCGTCGTCGTTCGGTCGCTCGTCGTTGGTCGATCGTCGTCGTCGTCGTCGTCGTCGCCGTCGTCGGCGTCGCGGTCGTCGTCGGTCGTTGGTCGGTCGTCGGCCGGGGGAACCCTTTTTTCCTCTGTTTTTTTAGCTCGCCTTGCAGAAACGCAGCTACGGCAGGCACGAGGCTCCTTGCAGCACTTTAGCTTTCGGATTCTTCGCAGGACAAGGTCGTTTCCTGGACGGACGAGTGTCAGAACCCCCTCAGCTGCATCAAAACCCGTTTGGAGAATCCCCTCTTACACAGAGGGACCAAGGTTTGCAACCCCACGTGCCTTTTTTCGCGCCAAACGCGATTGGAGTGGAGTGGATTTGCCGGCGTGCAAAGCAACCAAAAGAACGCAGAGTGGAAGGACCAGGTGCGCAACACAGCCCGCAGAAAAAGTTTAAACTCGGTTTCAAAAAATTGCAAAAAACAAATTCGGGGTTGCTTTTGTTTGGGGTTTCCAACAGGTTTTCAAAGGGTCATTTCATGCCGTGGTCTGGGTTTCCTGCCCAGGGGTCTGGGCCATTTGCGCCATGTGTGGCTTCAATTATTATAGGGGTCTTGCAAACTGCGTTTTCAAGGCACGTGACGTGAGCCTTAAAGCTAAACCAATGCAGTTGGCTTATGGACAGGCGTCAGCCTCCGGAGCTGCAGAATACTGGCTGAAAATCAAGATTTGGGTTTGGGGCTTGGTCAGAGCCTTTGGAGGATTGTAAAGGGCTTTTAAAAAAGGACTTAGAGTTTGGGACTTGGAGGGGCTGGTGCTCGTGTTTGAGGTTTCCAACAGGTTTTTCAAAGGGCTCCAAAGCAGGTTCCGTGGGTTTCTCATGGTATTTCCATGGGTTCGTGAAGCTGTTGTTTCTGTGAAGGTTTTTTCAAGACTTTTCCAGAGTCTTTCCCTTTTCTTTAGAAAAACCAGACCCAGAGTTACCCAAATCACGCTTCATTTCGCTTTACTGGATTTTTACAGTTCCACCTGGCCAGAGCGGGAGCTGCAAAAAGCCTACAGGCCGAGGAATTTGCTTATTTTGGGGGGATGTTGCCGGTTTCTAGCAGGTTTGACGGGAGTTGGACCTGTTTTCAAAGGGGCTTTGACAGGTTTCTAGACGTGAGTTTGACAGTTTCTGCGGTTTTTAGGGGGTATGATTGGTTTTTAAAGGGGAGTTTAACAGGTTTTAACGGGAATTTGGCCGGTTTCTAGGTCTGTTTGACGGGAGTTGGACCTTCAAAAACCTGCCCAGTGCTAATCCGTAGAAACTGGTCAAATGCGCTTTTGGAAGCCGGTCAACTTCCCAGCCAGTTCGGGTCAAATCCCGCCAAAAACCGGCCAACTCCTCTCCAAGCTGGATTTGTGGGTTGGATCTCTGACCTCCGAGCCTTACCTCAAACCACCCCGGACCACTTTGCAGGTGGAACCCTGGTAGAACGCTCGTAAAACCTTGCCTCAACCACGGACGACCCCGCAGCCCTCGCCAAACCTGGTAGAACCCTGGTGGAACCCTGGTGGAAAATTCGTGGAACTTCACCTCAAACAACTGAGCAGGGATTTTGGCCGCAAGAGGTTCTGAAGGGGTCTGAGCGCTTCCCGGTTCTGACTGAGGGCCGAGGCGAATTCTATTTTTTTCTTGTTGGTTCGTTTGTGCGTGTTTAATTCCGCCTGAAACCCTGTTTCAAGCCCTTTCGCAAATAAGAGTGATGATGATGATGATGATGATGATGATGATGATGATGATGATGATGATGATGATGATGATGATGATGATGATGATGATGATGATGATGATGATGTTTTTCGGGAGGTAGTCTCAACGACTACCATGCGGACATGTTAAACCAACGCCAGCGGGTTTAGTTTTGGCCTTTGAAAAGAGCGTTGATTAGGTTGGAAAACCGCACTGTTTGACACCATTAGCATCTGTGTCATCCAGGTTAAATCAGACCATTTACACGTGTCTTGTTTTCTTGCAAGTGAATTGCTTCAAGCTGACGGGCAGTTTAGATTGGCATTGAGCCTTGCCAACGGTGTTGTGGATGGCGGTGTTTGCACTGCGTCTTGTTTGCAAAAACAACGGGTTGCATGTGGTGAATGGTTGTTTGGTTTGAGTTGACCGTGGGCGAAGCGTGTTGGCGGTTCACGGCTGAAAAAGGGCATTGCTGAATTGCATGGCGAAATGTGGACATTTTTTGTGATGCCGTTGCCGGTACAGCATGCAATCTGAGCAGATGGGACTTGACGCTTTGTTTTAGCACGCCCTCTGCATAAACTTCCTTGTTTACTGCCAGAACAAGAAATCTGATGGCTACATCCAAGTGAAAACAGGAATTTATATCAGCAATGGATGGACTGACACCGCTGCAATGTAGCCATGTGCCTGACCGTCCTCGCTTCAAGGCGCAAGCAAAACTATGCAGAACTGACTGCTCCATGTCCCGTTTGTGTAGAAAGCTGCAAGCCTCGTGAAAGTAAACCGAATTGGTTCGGATTTGTTGACTTCCCTTTGAAACAGCAGAAATGGTCGGCCAAGCAAGCCCGCAAGTCGCATTTTGATACTGATTGAAGAAACAAGGACATTTAACATGGGAGGCATTTGTTTGATTCTTCCCTGGACCGAGCAACTTTGGCAAACATTTGTCTTCCGGCAGCCGATTTGCAGGTGGGATCTTGATGGATCTGCAGGATGAGACCGGAACCCCGGCTGTTTCATTTGTATTGCAATAATACAATGAATTGTTAGATGGGGTTGAAGAAGGGCTGCCTACACGCAGTACGCAAGATATGGATGCCATGCACTTTGCTGAAGCTGGAACGTGCGAAGCAGCCACTTTGTTACTGCAATCCCGAAACCAGCACAACTACCCTCAACGGTTTTTGTGTCCATCGTTTCTTTGGAAGGTTTCAAATCAAACCTAAGATCCCTGGCCATGAGGCGCCCAGTCCTGCGCGGCCTCTTTGCTCAGAGCTCCGATGAGGCAACTGAGCCGACAAGGTTTGCCATGGGTGTTTCGCCATTTCAGATGGAGCTTTCTTTTGTTGCGTTATTTGTGTGGCTTTTAACCAGCAAACTTCTTTGCATTTTTTCCCCTTTCAGTTGCACAAACACTGCCGTTGCGGTCGTGAGGAATCCTCTGAAGAGCAGGATGAAGATGAGGACCAGCTTCCGCAACTTTGCATACTCGTCAGAGATGTTACCAAATCGGTTGGATTGCATGCCCAGGAGGAAAGCGACGAGATATCTCAGGAGCACGCACACGCTTCCCTGTCTCACAGCTGCCCCCTCGGCAGAACCTCAAAGATGACATGTCTCTTGAAAGTTTGGGTTTGCTCCAGCCGCCGCATATATCAAGCTGCTAGCCCCGATCTCTGCCAGGAGCAGGCGGAGGCAACGGAGGCGTCCCCTGCGTCCCCGCGGAAGGCGTCCTGGATAAATCCCATTTGCTGTCCCGAACTCTTCGAACTTCGCAACTTAGCCGATGGATTTTGATGTGCGGCTTCCAAGTGTAAAGGCAGGACCTCTACTTGCTTCCAAGTGGGACGAAAATGGGAAATCAGGCAGTACTTGCACGGGTGGATTTTCTCGCATGGGAACAGGGTCCTCGCATTGGGATCAATTTATCTCATGCATGTCAGAGTTGACGCTGGGGCTTGAATTCTGAGTGATCTTGGTTTTTCCACCTAAAACTCTGACAATTGGGCGTGAGGGTGAGGGAAGCATGGAACATGCGTGACCTTAGCAGGTTCGTGCTCGCGAGTGGGCCTTCGAAGACAATTGGGATGTGGAGGGGCTCGAACCTCAGGTTAGAAAAGACCGCTGGACTATGGTCAGACAAAACCAATTATTTGACACTCAGAGATGGCCGGTTTTTGATCTGGAGTGCCAAGGTTTGCAGCTGAAGTACCCGAGCCGGCGTTGGATTTCCCCTTCGAGCTGGATCCGTGGACCTGTGCAATCTTGGAGCTGAGTGATTGCCGGCTATGAAAGGAGCATGTACCATTGATCTCAACGGCTGGCTCTTGCAGGTTTCCACAATTTGGGCTGGTTGGCTGCTAGCACGGAGCTCGCACACAATGATGATTCTGCCAGGTTCCAGAAGAGGGCTGTTCGAAGGGTGGAAAGGAGCGAGCATGGAACTCAGCGGTGAATCTTAGGCTCAGTGAAGAGAGGGTTCACATGCGAGGCACGTTATGGTGGCAGCTCACACCTCCGCTGGCAAAACGGTGCCAGGGTTTCAAGTCAGCTTGATCTCAACGGACTAGATCAATTGTTTGTTTCTTTGGTTTGGAACCTGGGCCGCTTGACAGGTGGTCGCAGAGTACGCCGTGGCCCATGCGCTGCGGCGAGGAATGCGGACCATCTACACGTCCCCCATCAAGGACCCGGGGAAGTGGGGTCTAGTGGCATGTAGCTTACCTTGTGGCAGGGGTTTGTCCTTTGTCCGAAACGAATCATCTCCAGGGGCGGAAGGCTTTTCTATTTTTTGTGTATTTTTTGCAGCAGGCGCTCTCCAACCAGAAGTTCCAAGAGTCCGAAGCTTTCCATGAAGAGCGCATTGCATTGCATTTGGATTGACCCACTTAACAGTTGAGAGCACAGAGTTTTGGTGCACACTCGATCCCCGGCCAGGGGAATTGTTCATGCAGGGCCTCCGCTCAGGTTTACCCGGCGTTTTGAGGGTATCGGCTCGGTCGGCATTGTAGGGAGCTCGGGCAGACCACAAAACATCTGAAAGTTTGGAAGCCGAGATGGCTAAGGTAACAGGCGATGTGGCGGTGAATCCAGAGGCCGCTGGGTACCAATAGAGACTATCAAAGCCAACCTCACCCATTTGCAGTGAAGCGGGGCTTGGTGCTTTAGGCAAGCTGTGTGATCATGACGACGGAGATCCTTCGCCGGAGCCCTGCTCTGGTGTCCGTGCCCGCAAGTTTATCCAAAGGCGAGAGCAATTCCCGAAAACTCCATGGAGACACGCTCTGAAGCAACACATGCATATTTGTCGCAGCCTTTAGCTTGCACAGCTCTGACCCGGTGCAGCAAGATGCTTCCAGCTATGATAACACAGGCTCAATGCTCTACCGCGGCGACAAGGGGCTTCGGGAGGCAGGAGGCTCTGGGAGCCAGGGGTAGGAAGACATGTATCGATCGCAGAGGCATGTGTGTGGCAGGTCAAAAAGCCTATTCAGGGAAGAGCATGCCCATTTGGATATGAAGAACACCATGGAACTCTTGGCAACTTTCTTGAATCGAACATCAGGCTGTGGGTTGAAAGCTGGAATGGCTGGCTCAAGGAATTCGGGTGGCTACAGGCAACTGTCCAGATGCCAGGAAGGTGAGACATGCATGCTGCGAGCCTGCATGTCTCCTGCAGGTCAAGTGGGTCATCTTCGATGAGGTGCTTTGAAGCCACTGCAAGCCTTGCATGTCAAATGAAGCTATGCAGGGGCTGTTGATGAGACTTTGCAACGTGTCCAGAAATGGTGTATCAGGGACTTCCGATGTCTTCCGAGCGCGTGGGGGCTACCGCGACCTGCCAACTCCGAATCGGTTTTGCTCGGCTCCGAAGCTCTCCGAAGCTCAACCGCTGGCTTTGCCTCGGCTTCCCGGGCCCATGCCGCCGCCGCCGCCGCCCCTTTTTGCCGAACGGAAAGGACGGGGCACTAGCCTTGCACAAGCCCCGGAAGGGGTTAAAGCCCAGGCGACCGCCTTAGTTGCTGTCAATGTGGATTCTCAGATTTTCTGGATCCTTCATCAGCATGCCTTTGGCACCTGGCAAAATTAACCTACATCGCCAGGACGCTTCATCGCGTTTTGCTCAGCCGGCCACCAAGCAGGCGGCGTCCAAAGCAAACTTGTGAAGCGGAGCAGAGGGAACTAGAGGAACAGTGTTGCAGGGTTTGCAACATGAGCGTATCGGAAGATGGAAAGGGACGGTAAGCAACCCGACAGGTGATTAAGAAGCAGAAGCTGCGGCTTCCATCTGTCCGCGAGCAAGTGGAGTTCTACTTCTCTGTAGGCTGCGCTGAACAAGCCGGCAAAGTCATATCGGTCCTTGCATCCCCTATTTCGAGCCACGCCCTAGCACTTGTTTTGCGCCAGGCAACCTTGCCGGCGACATGTTTTTGCGATCGCTGATGGATGATGAGTACTGGGTCAGCTTGGAGAAGATCATGGAGTTCCCTCGCATGCGCCGCCACCGCATCACAGCGGAGCAAGCAGCTGCTGAGCTTGCGGCATCATCCAGTGCCCGGACCTCAGGCTGAGGCAAGCATCGGACCGCGTGCCACATTTTTCGAGTGTGTTTGCGCCACGATTCCCCAGCAAAAGCAAGTTCCTCTAGTCATTCGTCCGCTTCTGGCATTCGGCGTGCAACCTGTGGCTCAAGCTTGGGCAGAAAGCCGTCAGCCGACGGCGAGTGCAGCGCACAGAGCGGCGAGGATGGGAATCGCCCGAGTTTCCAGCCCTTGTGAGTGCATCCATTGCACAATGTATCCGACAGGCGTAAGCTTTCCTGTAACCTTGAACTCTTTTCAACTCTTGGAGCCTTGACCTTTGGAGACCATTTGAGCAGAACGATTGTGAACTGCAATGAACTCGCACACACACACACACAACGCAGGTACAAAGTCTAGCTGCTTACATTTTTGTGTCAAACTGCAACTGAACCACACATATACTCGTTTGTTGCGGGCCAATCGTCCAACGTGCGATAAGGGGTATCCAAAATTTGCCACGGAAGGCCTGGCGCTGCGAACATGTTCAAGAAACGGGAGCGGCCGCAGGCAGGCGTTGGTACCGAGAAGCTGCGGTTGGTGTGATGTTGAGGTCCATACCGATGTTTGTTGGCTTGTTTGTTCAATTGTTTGTTTGGTCTATTCAGTTTATCGATTGTTTGTTTGCTTGCTTGCTTGCGTGCTTGCTTGCGTGCTTGCTTGCGTGCTTGCTTTCTTGCTTGCTTGCTTGCTTGCTTGCGGGCTTGCTTGCTTGCTTGCGTGCTTGCTTGCTTGCTTGCTTGCGTGCTTGCTTGCTTGCTTGCTGCGTGCTTGCGTGCTTGCGTGCTGGCGTGCTTGCTTGCTTGCGTGCTTGCGTGCTTGCTTGCTTGCTTGCTTGCTTGCTTGCTTGCTTGCTTGCGTGCTTGCTTGCTTGCGTGCTTGCTTGCGTGCTTGCTTTCTTGCTTGCTTGCTTGCGTGCTTGCTTGCTTGCTTGCTTGCGTGCTTGTGTGCTTGCGTGCTTGCTTGCTTGCGTGCTTGCGTGCTTGCTTGCGTGCTTGCTTGCTTGCTTGCTTGCGTGCTTCCTTGATTGCTTGCTTGAGTGCTTGCCTGCTTGCCTGCTTGGCTGCTTGCTTGCTTGCTTGCTTGCTTGGTTGCTTGCTTGCTTGCTTGCGTGCTTCCGTGCTTGCTTGCTTGCGTGCTTGCTTGCTTGCTTGCTTGATTGCTTGCGTGCTTGCTTGTTTGCTTGCTTGCTTGCTTGCTTGCTTGCTTGCTTGCGTTCTTGCTTGCTTGCTTGCTTGCTTGCTTGCTTGCTTGCTTGCGTGCTTGCGTGCTTGTGTGCTTGCGTGCTTGCTTGCTTGCGTGCTTCCGTGCTTGCTTGCTTGCGTGCTTCCTTGATTGCTTGCTTGCGTGCTTGGTTGCGTGCTTGCTTGCTTGCTTGCGTGGTTGCTTGTGTGCTTGCTTGCTTGCTTGCTTGCTTGCTTGCGTGCTTGCGTGCTTGCGTGCTTGCGTGCTTGCTTGCGTGCTTGCTTGCTTGCTTGCTTGCGTGCTTCCTTGATTGCTTGCTTGAGTGCTTGCTTGCGTGCTTGCTTGCTTGCTTGCGTGGTTGCTTGCGTGGTTGCTTGCGTGCTTGCTTGCTTGCTTGCTTGCGTGCTTGCGTGCTTGCGTGCTTGCTTGCTTGCTTGCTTGGGTGCTTGCGTCCTTGCGTGCTTGCTTGCTTGCGTGCTTGCGTGCTTGCGTGCTTGCGTGCATGCTTGCTTGCTTGCTTGCTTGCTTGCGTTCTTGCTTGCTTGCTTGCTTGCTTGCTTGCTTGCTTGCTTGCGTGCTTGCGTGCTTGTGTGCTTGCGTGCTTGCTTGCTTGCGTGCTTCCGTGCTTGCTTGCTTGCGTGCTTCCTTGATTGCTTGCTTGCGTGCTTGGTTGCGTGCTTGCTTGCTTGCTTGCGTGGTTGCTTGTGTGCTTGCTTGCTTGCTTGCTTGCTTGCTTGCGTGCTTGCGTGCTTGCGTGCTTGCGTGCTTGCTTGCGTGCTTGCTTGCTTGCTTGCGTGCTTCCTTGATTGCTTGCTTGAGTGCTTGCTTGCGTGCTTGCTTGCTTGCTTGCGTGGTTGCTTGCGTGGTTGCTTGCGTGCTTGCTTGCTTGCTTGCGTGCTTGCGTGCTTGCGTGCTTGCTTGCTTGCTTGCTTGCTTGTGTGCTTGCGTGCTTGCGTGCTTGCTTGCTTGCGTGCTTGCGTGCTTGCGTGCTTGCGTGCATGCTTGCATGCTTGCTTGCTTGCTTGCTTGCTTGCGTGCCTGAGATGCTGTATATGCCTTGCCGTACTGCTCAGTCGAGTTTTTGCTTTTCTTTTGTTTCACTTTTCAGGCGACTCGCGCTCGGGATGACGCCCCAGAGGAGGACACGCAGGTGGCGGCAGGCGATCTGGTGGCCAAGAGGCGCGGGTGGGGAGGTTGGGAGATGTGACAAGCACCGATGAGGCGTGGATCGTGTCCATCGGTCACAGATAGCTGTGCTTTGCCTGACGATCTTTCAGCTCAACCTAATTTATCATCTGGTCAGCTGGATTTGTTTTCTTTGAGATTGCGGTTGGGCAAGTGGGTTTGAAGAGGCCAATAGAAGGCAGCTTTCAGCAAAGGTACATGCTAGGGCTCAACTGCGAACTTGCCAAGACGTTGCCCAAGAAAGATTGGAGAAGTGAAGTGCCAGGCTGTATGCAGGATGAGAAGTATTCGAGCGACTTTTACTTGCGATTTTCAATACTATACAAAATGTTTGGTTGACACGTGCAATGCACATTTTCTTCCACCAAAACAGTATCTTTGAAGCACATACACGTGTTCATAGCCTCCCAAAGTTTGTCGGCTAACGTTTGTCTCCGTTACCCAGAAACTTCATGCCAAGGCATACATTTGAGCCACCGCCTGAACTTTCGTCAAGCGTGTGCATTGTTTCATGTTATTTTGATGACTTCCTCAAAGCCTCCCAAACTCCTGGCATCCAGTTTTCAGGCTGACATGCCCCATTCCTGGTCTTCAGCAAGTCACTAAGAAAATGTAAGGGCCCAAGGAGAATCTTTCCCATCATTCAGCGAGCGGCTCTGTTGCCGTCTTGGTAGGTCGCGGCGAGGCACTGTGACAGCAACCTCCAGCACTAACGAAGGCGTGGGCAGGTTGACCCACGCGAAGCAGCTGAAAGTGCCAAGCGGGGATTCTGAGTACGCAACGAAGCCCTTGTCAAGAATGTATGCGCCACAAGACAACCGAAAGTAGATCAGGCGTTCCAATTGCAGAGCTCAATACCGAGCCAGGGAGTTTTTGCATGCCGAGGGGCGACTCAGGCAGTTGAGTTCCAAGGACCACCATCAGCTTTAGCATTCCAATTGAGTTTGAGTTGTTGCTTTGCAAAACGTTTTCCAAGCCACCTTGAAATGTGTAGAGTAAGAGCGCTGCCAAGCAGCACATTTGATCAGCCATATCAGCCCAAACGGATCCAGCTTCTGCCAGCCTCAATTTATCCGCAGCCGCGTTGCAGTTGCGTTGCAGGCCATGCTCTGTTTGGGATCCACTTCCATCTTCCAATTTGCTCCTTTGATAGCTATCATCCCGTGATAGCTCGAAGGCGGCACAATTGCCGCCTCCTCTCGGAAAGAGATGTCCGAGAATGCAACTCGGCATCGACGGAGCTTTGCTTGTATTCATGTATTCGTTACTCAAAGAACTCCCGCGGCTTTGGGCTTCGTCCAGCCGCAAGGAGCTGGCAAGCAGAACCCAAGCTAGATGTGTCGCAACGTTTGTTGGGAAACCGCAATAGACATGTTTGTACAGCGGACAGAAGCAGAGTTCATGGTGGTTGCTAGAAGGAACCATAGCAGGTAGAGAAAGCATGTTTTTCTTTTGCAAGGCTGGACCGGGCGTCATTCATACGTTATCATAAAACATGATAGTATGAGGAGTTTCTGTGTATTCACAGCTGGCGATCTAGGGCCAAAACAGCAGCCATCTTGCACCGCAAGTATTTGCACAGTTCTATACGTGAAGCGACTATCCTTGCACAGCGCTAATTGCACTGCGATTGTGTGGTTGCACGGGTGGCTTGGACAAAACTATTTGAGCGGCCCCAACTGGGAGTGCAACGGAAGTTGCTCATTCTCAAGGGAAGTGGCAGTTTAGTTGGGCTCACGGGTGGCTGTGAGTTGTGGGTATGCAGGAGCCAACTGGGATGTCTTTCTGGTTTGACAGGCACAATTGTCAACCTACAAGAGTCAGCCTTTTGTATGTTTGCATTTGGTGATGCGCTTTTGTCTATGTAATCTGAAGACGACGCACACACTGTTCTTTCTTGGGGAACGGCGAATGTTGGCTTTCTACTGGAGGGCTATTTTTTTTTCGAGATTTTTTCCCGTTTTTATAAAGGATTTTTCCTGGATTTCATCTTATTTGGCTTCTTAGCTTCTTGGCTTTTGGGCCTTTGGCTTCTTGGAGTCTGGGCCTTTTTGGCTTCTTGGCTTTTTGGTTTGTTGGCTTTTGGCTTTTTGGCTTTACTTTATTTTGTGGCTTCGGCTTTCTGCATCCTCAGCATCACCAGTATCAGCTTTTGGCTTTTTGGATTTTTGGTTGGTGGCTTCTTGCCTCCCAGGTTGCTGAAGATGGGGGGGCTGCGCCCCCCCCAACCCCCCCCTCGTTACAGGGCTGTTGTTTGGCTTTCTGATGACTTCAAAAGGCAAGCCTCAAATTCTGAACGAACCCCAATGAATCCAACGCCCACCCTAAACCCACGTTTTGGCCCCAAAACACCTTAAACCAACTAAACCGCCTAAACCCACCCTGAAACGCCACTAAAACCAGAACCTTAAAACCAAACCGCCAACCCCAAAGAAATTCTAAAGAAACTTTGAACCCGCCAGACTCCCTAAAGAAACTTCTAAACAAACCCACTCTAAACCAGTGATAGACTATCCCTAAACCAACTCTAAACCTACCCTACACCAACCCTAAGCTACTTCTTAAACCCACCCTCACCCCACCCGAAACCAACCCTAAGTCCGCACTAAACAAGCCTTAAACCCCCCCCCCCCCCCCCCTAAACCACCCCCACGCCCCAAGCATGCCCAAAACCAGCCCTAACCCCCCACTAAACCCACCTTAAAGAAACCCCAAAACCAATCCCTAACCCCCCCTAAACCAGCACTAAACCCAAACAACACCCACCCTGCAGCAACCCAACCGCCCCCTACCCCCCCCAAACAAACCAAACCAACACTAAATTATTCCCAAGCCACCCTGAACCTACCCCAAACCCGAAGCCCACCTAAACACAACAGCCTAAACCAACTCTAAACCCCACCAGCCCCAAGAAGCCCACCAACCAGCGCTATCAGCGCAGCCCCCAAACTTTCCCTAAACCAACCCTAACCGACCGAACCCGTCCTAAACCAAGCAGGACCAAGCATAGCAAAGCCAACTCGTGATGTTGAAAAGGACGCCGAGTTAAAACGATGCCGGGGATGTTGACAGCGCTGGTGCAAAGCAGAAGCAAGGGAGATCGCACCTGCCAGTTCCAAGAAAGAAAGTTCAGGAACAAATCCCAAAACAAATCGGGAAACATTCCCAGAAAAAAAACCAGACTTTTTTCTACCCGTCACTTTCATTCTTTGAAACTGAGTAGACTGCGCCACATTTCTTCAACTTCAACAGGTGGTACTGCAAACGACCAAGAACAGACTGACTATTTTGAGTCGAACACTCAATTAGTTTGCTGAGGCACGCTTTGCGGAGCGACAGCAGGACGCCGTGTTTTCTGGCTTCAAGGCCGGCCAGCCGGGGCAACGGAACAGCGAGGCCAGTAGCTGATGTGCGGATCATATTCAGACGGTCCAGGCCAGCGGCTCCACGGAGAACACGCTGGAAGCCTCGGGGTTGGAAAAGGGGAAGGGAATTTGGTTGAGAGAGACTCGCGTGGCATTTGGGGCTGGCTGCTTGGGGCTGAGGCCGTCCTCCGATGCTACTCGCCGACTGGAAGTGGACACCGATGTAAGCCAAAGCCCGAGACAACGGGAGAATGAGACGTAAGCTCATGCGATGTTTGTGGCTGGAAACTGTCACTTTTCTGATCCGCTCTAAACTGCCAGCATTTGCTTGCGACCTGTTGATATTGGATGGCAGGTGCTGGGACTGGGGCATGCGGGGAAGGAACATTTGCTGGCACAGACCTCTGGCACCTTGCCCTGGTCTGAGGTCAAGATACTCGGGCGATCTTGGCAGCTTGGCGTTGGCCGTTCCAAAGTTTGTTGGAAAAGACGTGGCGGCTGCCGGCTGCCGGCTGTCGGCTGGCTGTGCCTGCGCTTTTAGCTTTTAGGAACGGAACGACGAGATCAACAAAGGCCTCAAGGAAGGCAGCCTGGAGAAGGGCGTGTACAGAGGTATGGGCGGCTACCAGCACCTTGGATCGGATAGCTACTGATAGCTGAGTGAAGGTTGGCCTGGGTTGTGGTTGTTGTTGATCCCCATGTCGCTTTTGCCTTGAAAACTTAGCTTGGTGCATGGCTGTGCTGGACGCAGATTGAGCGCGATTGTTGCCCCCGCCGTCGTTGTTATGCAGATATGCCATCATGAAGCTTTCTGTGGTCAGGCGATATGCCAATCGTAGTGAGCACGCCATTGCCAACTCCAAGTACACAGGTCTGCTAGGCCATCGGAGTTTATCTTGAGACAAGACTTGAGTTGAGTTCAAGACTTGACGACAGACAGTTCACAAACGGGGGGCGGGGGAGCTTCGTTTCTGGAGAGAAGAACAAGAACGACCCTTGGACCATTGAAGAGGCACAGGCTCCTGATGCCCATTGATTTGCAGGACCCTTGCGCAGCAGCCTGAGTAACGTGCGCAGCACCCTGCGCATCGAGTACATCGGCACCAGTGGCGAGGGTGACTCGGCTTGCGGCGCGTGGGACACATTTTGTTTCGGCCTTTGGACCAGAAATCTCCATTGGGGAAGAGCAAACTTGGCATTCCAAGGAGGGCAGTGGCCAACGAGAGTAGGTTTGTTACTTGATTGTGGCAATCTTTTGAGCCACTGCGACAGGAGTTGCATTTTTCCTGCAGTTTCTGCCGTCCCAAACGAAGCGTACCTTGCGAATTGTTCGGATGTTGCTGAGGCTGCTGCGCGCTCACGACAGCAATTCATCACGACAATGTCTGAAACGACGACCATGTTGAGCGATGTTTGCCTTAAAGCCGAGCCATCCAGAGACACCCCGCTTGCTATCCTCGGATTAGTTTTATCTGCATTGCAGCACACGTGCCCGGATGGCAACTGCGTGCTGCAGAGCTTCGAGTGAGCTCCACCGTGCGTGGGCCAGGTCAAGCGGAGTGAAAGATCTGGTGTCACAAGCCACGTAGCCCGGACGATACCCGCGTCTTGATTGCACAAGGGCACAAGGGGTCACGTTCCACTCCAGCAGGCGCGCCGCAAGCATGTGCAGCAAAGAAGCAAAAGGCGCAAAAGGCGTCAGAAAGAAAGGTAAAGGATGCCTTATCCTGGTCAGCACACTCTCGTGCCTGCCCAACTACGGCGTTATAATGCAATGGGCGACCGCCCATCTTGGCCACATCGTTGCGCGTCCCAGAAACCCACTTCTGAGAAGAGCTCTGGCGCCATGCGTCACGAAGCTGATGCCGCAGAAAGGACTCAGCCTTGACAAAGGCAGGCTCAGGCAATGCAAGCGAAAAAGTGCAACTTGTGACGGCATGTGACCAAGTCTTTTTAATGCCTGATTGATCGTCGAGGACCAACTTCTAGTGCCTTTCAGGGTCTGGTGACCTATGCTTGTGCAAAAACTGACGTGCTGCAAGCACATTTGCTCCCAAGATTCTGTAATAAAGATCAAGTCCATGCCCACGCAGGATGCGTCGAACGTGCAGACATCCCTGAACGGGATCGGCAATGTCTGAAACAAACTTTGTTCCGCGATGCAGGCCGACCATCCGCAGAAGGACAGATAATGCACCGCTATTTGCCATGGTGCAAACAATCGCTAATTGTCAAGAAGGCAAAGTATGCGATCGGCCAGTGCCAGCAGGCCGGGTATCATTCTGATTGCTGGCCGCTCACTTGACAAAGGCATCTTGCCTCCACACCTCCGGCAAGTGCTGCAAGTGCTCACTTCTCTGTTGAAGCGCAGCACGAGCCACAGTCTGAGCCAAGTCACCTGGGTCCGCTCTGCCCTCCTTTGTCACACAGCGCTGAAGATTTTGAAATGCAAATGGCTCCTCAAGACATGTCTCAAGTGAACGAACGCATGCATGCTTAAGAGTTTTGGACGACATGGTCAAGTTGTGCAATTGTGAGGATTTTCACGATCCAGCCCCTTTTGCCTTTAGACATTGGTCCTGCTGCCATATTACGCTTCTTTCTGGCACATTGGAAGGCAGGCTCACTTGCGCACCATTTGCGTGGAGGCTCATAGTCTACTAATCTACTAGCGATCGTGGCCCTGCAGTTCAGACTTTCTCAGAGATGGTGCCAGCTCACGCAATGGTAGCCCAGGTGGCATTTGCAAAGACTACAAGGCACGAGGGCTGTGCATATGGACGTGTCTTTTGTTAGGTGACCCATCAAAATGGCGGGCTTCCCCCTTTAAATCAACGCCAAAAAGGGTACCCTCATGATTAAGAGGAAATAACAAGACCCATAATATGTAGGTTCGCTTGCCATGATACGAAGCACAGAAAGGGAGGCTTCAAGCCTCGTTGTGCGTTATGAATGTGGCGGCTGTTCAGATGCATTTTTTTCCTGTAGGACTTATTCAAAGATGTGCTCCTGGGAATACCGCTAACTGTGACCATGGACAAATTTTCAGCGCTTGATTCCTTTTAGAAGCTGTTGGCAAGTTGGGAGCTTGCGCTTGCCAGCTGCATCAGGAGACGGGCTACTGCGGCTTCGGGGACTCCTGCAAGTTCGCCCATGACAGGCGATAGACTCCGATAGACTCGGCTGAGGTTTGCTTGAGTCGGTCTTGCGATGCCTCGGATGCAACGCTCGCCCTGCAGAACTTTTGGTGCAAAAGCCCTCCGGTACACTAACATGGGCCCGCAATCCATGTGTGTGCGAATGGGCGGGAAAGGTTGAGGAACATGTTGGGCTCTCTTTCTCTTTCAGTGGCTGTGGTTTGTTGGCTCGATGAGAGGTCGGACTACAAGCCGAGCTACATCCTGGAGCAGGAATGGGAGGCCAAGCAAAAGGCGGGTCTCGACACAAATCGTGCGATAGGTGGGGCTGGGTGGATTAATTATTGGTATCCAATTGAACATGATGTTGTGACAAGTGGATTAGTGGGCTTCAGAAGCTACAGCCGCAGCTATATTGATTAGGTTAAACTCTATTTGGCTCGGGACGTTTCAGGGATGGTTTGGTGGTAATGTTGGGCCCAGGCCGCCTACCCGACCAGGAGATCGAAGCAAAGAAGCGCAAAAGGTGGGAGAAGAAGATGGAGAGGCCTTGAAGCACGCTGGCCAACTGCTTTGCCGCGTTGTAACTCGCCCTTGCGACTTGGCTTTGGATCACTGGCTCTCGTTGGTTCATTCCCCCTCTCGCAGGCGAAAGAAGGCCGAGGAAGAAGGCCGGGCTCTGGATGAAGAGGACGACTCCACCGCCCGGGCCGAGGAAACTTGACTCCAGCGCATCCAAATTCCTGTGAGTTGCCCAGGTCAGCTCAGAGGACACTGAAGAGGAAGAGCTACCCACAGAGTGCTTCGAGTGCGGAGCCGCTTGGCGCTAAAAGCGACTTTGGTGCGGAGCCATGTGCGAATTTCATGAAAGCTGGCCCTGGTGGAATCCTGTATTTGAGACCTGTCGCGCAGGAAACCTGGAAGAGGTGCAAGAGCATCGCAGTGCAGACCACTTGCGGGCACTACTTTTGCGAGGCGTGAATGCTGCTGTTGCTTGGTTCCCTTGCTGTTGCTTGGAGGGGATGGACGGAATGGGAGGCAGGTGTAATGCAAGGAATGTAACCCATGAATGAAGGGGATGCTGTCGTAACTTTCGCAAGGTGGCTGATGCATTGGTTCTTCCCTGCGGCTTTCTTGCCGCTTCCCTTCCGCTTTCCTGCCGCCCTTGAATTTGTCACCATAGGGGCATGCTTTTTGTGATGGGATGTTCACTTCGTCATTTTTTTGCCTGTTTCGAAAATGGAGTTTCGTCCTCGTGGGCCATGCAAAAAACAACATTGTGCTTTGCAGTCAGTGGCCAGGATCGTTCCCTTGCCCAAAGTGCCAAGCCAGGACTGCGCCATGGCAGCCTTCGCAAAGTCACCGAAGTGCGTGAAGCTTGGGGCCCAGTTTGCTTGCAGGGACCTCATGAGACTGACTCGTAGTATGCTGGGGTTTCCATAGATTGGAAACACGGATCAGCCTGCCTCATGCGTGACTTTGGGATACTGTTTGTTTTTGGTTTGTGCCAGCGTGCGCGGCAGGTGTGGCACCAACACCAATGGCATATTCAACTCCGAGCCTTGCCTGAAATACTCGTGCCAGCTAGATTTGGTATCGGCGTGGCTGACCCTTCTGGCGTGTGTTTTTTGTCATTTCCCGCTCGAGGGGAGTTGTTGTGGTTTGTCGGCGGCGCAGTTTCGCAGTTTGATCGCTTGAGATCGAGGTGCGTACTTCTGACATGGGAAGCCCCCTCACATGGTTCAAGCTTTGCGGGCGTTGCAGTCCTTTCCGTTTGCGCGCACGGAGATTTGCTTGAACAGAGTGACTAGATTCCCGTCTCAGAGTTGTTGTTCGGATGCTTGCCGTGTAAAATGATTTTCGGTCAAGATGTTGCCTTGACCCGCACTTGTGTGATTTGGCACAAGGCGGAGACTCTCCAGGAGAAGCTGAAGGCCCTGGCTGGTCCAGTGAGCACAAAAGCTTCCAAGCGGAGCTGATGACTCCCTGTTTCAAGCTGTGGCTTGTTGGATCTGGTACTTGGTAGCATACGGGCAGCCAGGTCAAAAAGGAGCGGCGGGCCGAGCGAAAGAGAATGAAGGCCTCCAAGCGCAGGGAGGCGCGGCTTAGTTCGCTTCGAGGCTTTTCTTGCAACCACAAAATCAACTCTACCTTTCGGTACCGCATTTCGAAGGGTCAGAGAGCCATGTGCAACTCTCTGCCACTGGTGCCGCAGGCACAAAATACCTTCGGCGTGAGCACGGAGGGCAACTTCGTCTAGTGACTGCCGTTGGCAGAGACCCTGCCCACGCACAGTTTCGCAGCTGTGCATGTACAAAGCGCGATGTGCGGATATGTGCCAATGGCCCGCTTTGCGGGGTGCAATATGGTCGCCCTGTTTCCGGATGCCGTGGAAAATCAGGGCGGAAAGGGAACTTGTGCTCTTTTGTTGGCCCATGTTCGCGTGAAGGCAGCTAGCAGTTCCCAACAGACGGATCACGCTAAGAGCGAATGCCTCTAACTTGCAGGTTGTGAGAATATTTGCTGAGGTAAGGAGGTCTTGAGACACTCTGGAATCTCTTCGGACCTATCCAACGGGCTTCCTATGTTACTTTCAAAGGTCAAGCCCAATATTTTCAAGAATCCATCCCCGACCCATGCTCTTGCAACGGCCGACTCGTCCCCCCTTTGAAGCTGCGCCTGAACAGAGTGCTCAGCGAGCCCCGCGCTGAAGGTGGAGGTGGCGCTGGGCCCGCTCCGCGTGCGGCTGCGCTGCCCAAAGCTGCGTGCGGCCTTTTTTTCAAGGAGAGATGGACGCAGGATCGGTGGGAGAATGGCCGGGGAGCGTTCCATGCGCTGAAGTCAAATGGGGTCAAGTTGTGGCTATGGCCTTCACGACTCCATGACCACAAAAGGACAACTCACTGTATGGAGAAACATCTCGAGCGGGCCTGGGCAGCTAGGGTTGCGGGTAAATACTTGCGATTTCTTCGTGAATTGGCTCAAGCCGCGCAAACCTCGCTGGAGGGGTCGCCTTTTGAAGTGAACCATGGTGGACCGTCCTGCATGCGGGCAGCAGATCTGGGGACCAGCGCCTGAATTTGCGCGAACATCGGCTGGAGGGAGCTCCGCTGGGAGCCAGCTGTTCCAACCTATGACTGTGTTTGGCCCTCACGCGCAGCCGGGAGCAATATGCTGACCTCATGCAGGAGATGTGCACTTTCATCTGCGTGACGTTCGGCATTTGCTTTTGATCACAACGCCTCTGCCATCATTGCTTGGGCTTGGGCATCGGCTTGCAGGATTTCGCGGCGTCCAAGACCTCAGTGGCCCACCCACACGAGAGAGCTGGTGGACTCCGCGTTGCAGCATCAACCAGTCCAGGGCGGCGGCTTTGAGTGCGGAGTTTGAACATCTCAGATGGTGATCATGCTCAGCAGCCCTTGGCTTGCTTTTGGCTGCAGCCTTCTTGCAGGCGAACCTGTTTCACACATCTGCATAATTTCTGGGCAAGCCACGGCGATGCGACCAAAAAGACATTTCAAAGGGTCCCTTCTTGCGTGTTTCGTGAATCAATCACATAATTTGTGGAGACGATCTTTCGTATTTCAGGTTGGTGACGTATTGTGATTAATTAAAGCACCCACGACTGGAGCTCGTTCCAGCATTTCTGAAATTCTCGTTTTTCTGGTGCTCAGTAAGGAATCAACATGGGTTTTGGGAATGGACCTAGGGGAACTGTTTCAGCCCTCCGTTGGCATATTGAGCATGCCCCCTGAAACGAGGGTTTCTGTGAGCCAGAGATCCTCGCGCAGACAAATCAATCAACGGGCTTGGCTGAAGTTTGATCGGTCCGCACGCCGTGACCTCGCCCGTCCTCCACTCTCGTGGCCAGGCACAGGAGGAGGCCTGGAAGTCGGGGCGCCAGAGAACAGCCCAGGCCGGAGCTGTCACGCGAGCGATGCAAGGAGGAGAATTGGAGGCGATATTGATGCACGCACTGTTGCGCAGGAATGTGTTGGAACGTCACAACCTCGAGCCAACAGAGTGGTCTGGATTGCAAGCCACTCGGGGATTTTAGGTTTCTGGTCGTTCCCAGCCGATCTCTGGGCATCCTTCTCTTCGGAAAGCAACCGATCTGGGCAAAAATGCAAGGTTTGTAAAAATAGTCGCAAGTGAACATGAGGAGGACCCACCATTGGAATGCTGTGCAAACCTTGCAGTCAGAATAGTTCCACCTTTCTTCTAAACAGCCCGGACTTTCCCGACCGTTCATCAAGAACTGACTCTTTACGTTGGCCTTTGGAGAAGTTAGCGGTGGCCGAGCTTCATTTGAAGCAATCTCCACCTTGCAACATTGTCGGAAGACTTGAAGTAGCACCAATCTCGATGGGGTTTGAGGCGATTTTAATCATGATTTAATCAGGTGCCATTTCGGACAGCCTGTTGCTTTTCATTATATTTAGCGTTTCCCTTTCTTGCAAGAGTTGCAGCATGCTATTCCACATCGCCGCACAGGGCCAAAGTTTGCTCGCCTCGTCGGTCAGACATGGCTAGCTTCACGTCAGAGCGTATCAGATGGTTGGCACTGCTCACCAAATACCATGCTCAGGAGGCAAACCACCAACCCACGCGCCAACGCAGGCGAAGGCTCCGGGAGTGTGCCAGGTCGGCTCTGAGAGGCAAGCAGGGAAAAAGCGATGTTTGCCATGCTCTTGTACCTGCGTGTTCAAACTCAGTCCAAGCAGTGTACAGGCAGTGGACCTTCAGCAGCGAGAGGTTTATGGTATGCCGAGAATATGGATGGGAGTTGCGACCACGAGCAACAAATGCAAATCGTCATTGTGCCCTTGTCCGTTGTTTTGTTCTCTTGTTTTCCTCTTGTGTGCACAGCCTCCGTCAGCAGTAGCTTCTCTTTTGCATTTCTTGTTTCCATTTTTAGTAGCCTCCTGGGTTCCATGGTCAAAACATGGCTACTTGAGGTTGGTAGGGACGGTCATGGATCCAAAAAAAACCGAGGTAAAGCATCTGTCAGGGTTCCATGGTCAAAACATGGCTACTTGAGGTTGGTAGGGACGGTCATGGATCCAAAAAAACAAGGTAAAACCACTGTCAGGAAACGCATCATTTTGTCGATGGCTCATGTCTTGTTCAGGCCAAAGAATGGGAATGTTCCGACTGCGGCATTGGTGCGCGCCTCAATATGCCCATGTATTCAGACTTACTTGCTTTCAGCCCTTTGAAGCGAACAATCACCGAACAAATCCAACCCCCAATCTTGCACAAATTGTCGCTTCAGACGAGTTGGCAATGGAAGGCCACGATTGTTTGCTTTTTCAACCCTGAGAAGACACACCAACTCGTTGCTCCTCTGGAGGTTACGGCGCCAGCGCCAGCTATGCCCAATCTTGGCCAGGCGCAGCGCTTGCCAGTACTTTCATGCTCATTTTCCATTGACTGCCCCTATCATAGATGTTCTACGCTTGCGGCAATGTGCTGTTTTGGTTTCAATATTCCGATTGTCCGCTCGGAAACGACTCACTCGAAGGTTCTGCTGTTGCCGCCCCCTTGCCGGGCGACTCCGCCAGTGCCAGGCAATGGTGGTGACAGTAGCAGGGAGGGCATGTTGACCAGAACTCGGCGATTTTAAGCAATATCAGCGAGATGCTCCAGGTGCAACGTGGGCTTGACACAAGAGATCATCTCCTTTGGCTCCCGGGAGTTCTTTTGGGCGCCCGGGCAATGCTTTGGGGACGTATTAGGTCAGTCACAGGCAGAGTCTTTTGGGCCCTTGGGCTTTGTGGTGCAGGCGCCCATCCCAAGTCGGCTGCAAGACCGAAACTGCCAGGCAGAGAGTTGAGTTGGCGAGCGAACTGCTTGTGGCTCTCCGAGTTCCCGGCATGGCCAGGGGCTTTCTCGAAGGCAGCGCGCGTCTGAGGGCGCGAAGGCACACAGAGCCTTGGATTGGGCGAATTGCGGGGTGCCGGCGAATGTGGTTTAGCTGCGGTGCGCCTTTGCCTGAAGAGATTTTCACGGTTCATGCAGGGTATTGTTCCGGCTCTCAGCAATTGCTTCTTTTTTCCAGGCAGGCGCCCAGTCGAGCTAGTTGGCATGGTAGTACAGGCAGGGTGAAGTCTGTGCTGCGTGAATTCAGATGGAAAAAGGTCAGCAAGCTGCTGTGATGCAGAGGGTCAAGGAGCCCTAGCGCAAATCCTCGACGCACCCTCATGATGGTCTGCAGGGTATGGATTTGGTAGGTCTAAAGCTATACTCACTTCAAGATCGTGTAGAGCAAGGGAGTTTCGCTCTTGATCAGGGTTCTCTCAGCAGGTCGTCGTTGGATCCCAAATGAAGTTGCGTGACCGGAAATTTCTGAGGGCCTCACTGAAACTTGGGCGCTGCGGAACCATGTGCAAACTGTGAGAAGAGCATGCAAGGCACATATCGGCAACAGATCTAGTGCGCAGGTGCACTACGTCAATGACGCGGAGCGTGGCGTGGTTTGGGAGGAAGTCATCATCCTCTTGCCCTCTGAGGCCACCGAGTGATTTGAATGGCTGCTGGCAGCTGAGAGCTTTCAGGTGTCCATGGTGATGCTGTCGGCAGTGACCTCGGTGTGACTTCGCAAGGATCTCTTGCGAGTTTCGGCTCCTTCTCTCCGAAAGCCGAGATTGTAAGATCTCAACAATCAACCGCGCAACTTGTCTCCTGGACTGCTTGGAAGCTTGGCTGGCAATGCTGGCTCGACTGGAAGGCTATTGGGGGTATTGTCGCAGCAAGCGAAGCACCTTGTTCTGTGGATGGTTCCAGGCGACGGTGCCGAACTACAAGGACTTTGCTGGGTGGGTTGGCAGAACCAAGCGCAGTCCCGTGTGCGCCGTTGCGCTGAAGTCGCCTTCACTCTTTGATGTTCAGTTTGGTGGTAGGAGGCTAAGATGCCTATTTCTTCGAGCAAGTTGCAAGGTGCAAGCACCAAAGGAACGACAGCAGCCCTTGGTTGTTTGAGGTCTCATGCGGGCTGTGTGCAGAATTCAGTCTCATGAGCAGACGTAGCTTGTTTGACAGGTACACGGTGCACACAACCTACCGACCGACTCCATTACGCAAGGGCCCATAGGAACAGTTGTCTCGAGGGCTTGGGCGAATCAAATGGAGGGAGATTGCCACATCTTGGCCATTTGGGCAGTTCAGATGGGTCTGTCTTTACATAGCCAACAATGTCAATGCGCATTTGGGTCGCAATGGAAGGTTTTGGCGTCGCTCGATTTTTGATCCGAGGACACTTCCTCAGCTTCCGGGGCCACGCGCTGCCGCTGCTCGACTCCGAGCCGGGGAGACCCAGCGAGAGGGTGGCAGGTCCGGGGTCTTTGAGTTGGCTTTGTCGGAGTGATTTCACGCTTGAAATCTTTGAAGCACAGGGACATGGGAAATCATAAATCATAAATACATCATGGGGCCATGAACGTTTTGCACAGGCTTGGGTTTTGCTGGCAGAGCTTGTTGTGCTTGGTGTGATTGAATGCAGGGTTAGGAGGTCACTTGGAAGAGCAATCTGATGAACAAGCCAGCTTGCCTCAGTGTCAGAAATCGGAGCGTTGCCATTGGCTCAATCGCTTGGACAGTGGCTTGACAGTCACAGAAAAACAACGATGGAGCCTACTCACGATTAGCTGATGCTGGCTTCAACGCGCACACATTGGCCGCACACTCTTCAGCAAAAAACACACACACACACACAGGAGTTTGCTTACACTCCTGTTGAACCAGACAAATAAGGCATTGCACCTGGTACAGTAAACTCTGGGAACCTGAGCAGCTTTGCCCTTGCGGACTGACGCAAGATGGCCGAGGACCAGCATCATTCAGCATTCGCGTGATTCCCTGGGCTTCGGGGCTCAATCGTTTTGAGGCCTTTCAGCCTGTAGCCTTCTGTGAACCCTTTGGAGTCCTTGACAGTCACGAAGTGGGCTCACCGTCAGGACAAAGTGGAGACCAAGATCATCGATGGCAAGGCGATTGCTGCCTTGGCGGCAGCCTTGGTTGACTGGCACTTTGGACAGCTACAAGCCATGTGCGTACAAGCCATGTGCGCCTGCGTGGCACTGGCGAGGTCCGAGCGGAAGTCAAAGACTTGACTGCAACTTGCCACCAAAATATAGTCGCCCGCTTCGAGCGTTGTCTCTAGAGGAAAACAGGAAGTGTTTGGACTTGACAAAGTGACTACAATGGACGTCTAGACAGCGTCTGCAGTCACACCCTCTGACCTCTAGCCTGAACATGCGCCTCTCAGCTAATGGGGGGCTATGCGAGTGATCCGGTGTGAGCGTCTTCCACGTAATCGAGGCAGCTTTGAAGTCAGAGAAGGTGACCCCGGGCCTGGCCATGATCTTGGTGGGCGAGCGTCAGGATTCCCAATCCTATGCCCGGGGCCCCAAGAGTAGCGGCAGCGCCCCGGAGGTGCTTCGCAGGGTGAGCTTCCATTTGATGTGTTTATCACAAAGCTGGCGCCTCAAGAGGCTTAGGAAGGGAGTTGAATGGCAACCAGAGACCTTCCTGTCTCAAAGGCAAAATTCAGGAGCACACCTCAAGCGTGTTGCGGATACCTCTGCTGCAGGTGAAGAACAAGAAGAAGGCGGCCACTGAGGTGTGGGCTACGAAGAGAAACACCGACGGGGTTTCCTTGGGCCGAGTAGCGGGGGTTCTGTACAGAATGGGAAGTGCGGCTGCAAAGGCATCAACATGTAGAAGTTCCACTTGAGGTGTTACGTAAGGGCCAAAGTCATTCTGTTCGACCCGCAGGTCGACTTTCATGTCGTAGACATCCACCTGCCGGAAAGTGTTACGCAGGAGGAGCCTCGCTCCTGATCGGGGCAAAAGGGTCATGTTGCAATGTTTTATGCGACAAATGAGTGCTCTGTCTTATTGTAAACGCTTCGCGTTGCCCGCCTCGGCTGGTCCGCTTTTGGCTGGTTTGAGGTGTATACTGTGTTTTAGTTCGCCTTCAAGTGTTGCGTTTGTTAGAGCGAGTGAGTCGGCGCCGAAATGCGTGAGCTGGTTGTAGAGGGTGGGTGCATGTCCGCGTAGGGCCAAGCGAAGGTGCAATTTTTTTAGGGAATCTGACTTGTTTCTGGGTGAAATTTTCAGGTTTGTAGAGCGGACTTTGACCGGTTTCTTCGGTTGCGAGGGGTTCTGGAGGGGGTTCGGCCGCTTTTAAGGGGAATTTGACCGGTTTCTTGATTTGACTGGTTTCTAGGGAGTTTTACCGGTTTTTAGGGGGAATTTGACTGGTCTCTAGAGGGGAGTTTGACCGGTTTCTAGACGTGATTTGGAGGGGATTTGACGAGTTTCAATTGGTATTCTTGGGGATTTGATTGGAGTTGGACCGGTTTTGAAACAGAGTTGGTGTTAAAAGCGGCAGATGCCAAACGTAGTGCGCCGTTGCTCTTTGTGGCTGAGACAAGTGCCTCGCCCACGGCAGGAGCTGCTGCTGGAGCTGGAGAAGCTGAATGCCGACCCTCAGGCATGTGGGGACGTTGCCAATCCTTCACCATCAATGATACTCAATAAACTTTGGGTTTTGTTCGGTGTGTTTTCTGTTTCGTTTCTTGGCCACCAATCACGCGACCGCTCAGAGGGCCGCCCGCCGGGCTTCACCATGGGCAACGGAGAGCAGCTAGAGCTGTTGCGGTGTAGTGCGTTTGCCTGAGGTGCATGGCATCTTGGTGCAGCTCCCTTTGCCCGCGCACATTGATGAAGCTGTAGTGTTGAAGCGCATCCGAGTGGACAAGGACGCGTTTTGGACAAATTCCGACATTTGTCACTTCTCATATTTCCTGGGCCGGTGGTGCATGTAGCTGTAGATCAATTCTAAGTCGCGACCTAGCCTCTCCTTGATATCTGGCTAAGTCTGTACTGCTTGAGTGGCTGCCTCTTGTGAAGCCATTCTGTGGTTCATGTTTGTCTGAAAGGCCATAGCCTAAGTGGCACTTTCAGGCGACCGACTACTTATGCTGCTGCCAAAGGCAACAAGCCACACACGCACTTCAGACTGTGCAAAACACATACAACTTCGAATCACCATGCCAATCCAACATCTGAGCCTGGTTGGTTTCGCAGGATGCGGACGGGTTTGCAGCCGAAAATGCTCCCTGGCAAAAGCTGGGAAAAGTCGTGGCACTGTTGATTCTCAGAGTTGGGACCGTCCTCTCAAGCAATTGTGCTTCGTGTGGCTCTGCAACTTGCCGTGCTCTGTGAACTCAATTAATGTTGGTGGTTGTCTGCTTTGCTCGCCTTCACTTGTTGAAAAGCCAGTTGGTCAGTCAGTTAAAGAGACACACACACGCGACTGTTGAGAGCATGGCATTGCATACAGCTGGCGCAGGTTGGCAATCTTTGCCTCAAAGGAGATCCGCTGGCTGTGCCGCACACAGACAAAGGTCCTCTTGAGAGATGTCTGGGACTTCCCCAGCTTAAAGATGAACCCTTTGGGCACTTTGGGCTCGGAATGCGACTTGCTGCTCGCGGTCACCTTCCATCGCCCTCTGTTTGGCCTCAGCAAAAGGAACCGAGGCTTTTCTCAGCTATTGATGGAGTACTCGGCATGCGCAAGGGAGAACAAATTTGATATAGAAGTTTCTGTCAAGTATCCTGTCTCACATGGGCGTGTCTTTTTTGCGGGACCTTTGGAAAGTGGTGGTTTCCTTGTGCTGTCTCTTCAAAACCCGGGTACCGAGCCTCAAAACCAAGCGGGCTGCTGCCCGAGGTGCCTTGCACCCCGGCGGGTTGCGTGGAGCTCCTGCAGCGCAGCGGCGTCGAGGTGGCGGGGAAGAGCGCCGTGGTCCTCGGCAGGCGCGGAGTTTTGGTCGCGACGTCGGCTCTCCGCAGCGCGGGCTGGTCGAAGACAGGCAAGCGACACGAGTCAAGCAGGATGGGGTTTCTCAAAATTGGGGACTCCTATTTTGAGAAACATTCATGTCTCACAGAGGTTTTGGCATTTTTTTTGCAAGCAAAGACTGGTGCAAGAGAGTCTGGACTCATTCGGCGAACGTGTTTGCCTGACAAAGCACAATCAAGCCACCAAGCAAACAATCCAACCAAGGAAGCAAGCAATCAATCGAGCAGCAAAGTTCTAGTGGGCTAATTAGGAGTCACACAATTTAGTCGCTTAGCGCATGTAAAACACGAAGCAGCTCCAAGTACTCCGTCGAGAGTTCTATTTGCACAGAGTAGACACAAGCACAAAACACGCACGCACACACACAGAGCATACACAGAGAAATACACACATGCGTATACATTCAAATGTGCATGATTTGGATATTATGTTACATTTCATTATTATACTATACTGTATATGTATATATATATACATATATATATATATATACACATAGAAATACATACTGCATGGGTTTAAAGCCTCAAGAGCATGAGGACACAGTGGCATGGGTGAGGTCCAACTTGGTGGGGATGCCGGTGGCGCAAATGCTTTTGTCCCTCGATGCCACGGTTACTGTGTGCCACTCCCACACTGCCGACCTCTCGCGACACCTTCGTGACGCTGACATCGCCCCTCGGAGGTGATCGGCTTTTTGTAGATGCTTGCTCAATGTAATGGATCTTTGTTGAGTAGATGGATCCAATGAGGATGGGCTGTTCCGGAATTTACGAAGACGGTCCCGGATTGCGGACTGGTCAACTTCAGTAAGCGGGTTGTTCTCTGAGTCTGATTGCAACTTGCCTGCCACCCATCCAAAGCACTGCTCCGGACATCTTGAGCTCACTCCCCTGAGTCCTCGGTGGCTCACACCTGAGGTTGTGGCAGCCATTGGCAATGCTGAGTTTGTGCGCGTGAGCCTCAGAGTTGGCAAAGCACAAGCGCACACGCCCCAGAAATTTTCAAACACGAAACTCAACCGGGAGTGAGATCGCGAGAGTGAGAGAAAGGGATAACGAGAGAGAGAGAGAGAGAGAGAGAGAGGGACATATGCATCATGGTTTTGCTACTCGTAGAACTCCCAAGCAATCAGCTGTCGCCTTTGGGCTGGTCCGCGCTGAGGTGGCGAATGGCTGAAGCCTGGCTGCGTGGTGATCGATGTTGGTATCAACTCGGCACCTTGGATGTGAGCTGGGTTTGAACTTTACTAGGGAATCCTTTGGTGGACATCATTTAGGCGGGATTCATGTCCACCAATCACTGGAGGTTCCCCATTGAAATTCATAGCAAATTGAGATCCCTTCTCTGCATAGACCAGTATGTGTCGCAAGCGTGCGGAGCGGTACAGGGGCGCCAACAAAGTCTTCTTTGCAAGTGGGCAGACCATGGTGACAGGGGCACCAACAGTGCCATCTTGATGTTTGCAGGGGGAGAGCATCTGCTCTGTATTTACAACATGCCTTGCCATGCCTTGCAATGTAAAGGTCATGCTTTTATGTTGCATCTAGCTGGACGTTGGTGTTTGGCACTATGCAGAAGACAAGAAGTCGGAACGACTTTGCTGCATGTTCATCGCATGTCAACAGATCGATGACGCCACGAAGAAAGCTGGCTACCGCCTGGTGCGCGCCCCAGACGTTGGGATCAGAGTCAATGCTCGGGGCAAAGGGGTGTGTTTCAAAATTAGGGTTTTTTTAGGAGTGGTGTTTATTTTAGGATTCATTTTCTTTTTTTGTTTTTCCGCTTTGTCTTTTGGGGATGTTTTTTTTCGCTTTTGGCTTTTTGGCTTCTTGGCTTTTTGGCTTCTTGGCTTCTTGGCTTTTCGGCTTCTTGGCTTCTTGGCTTTTTGGCTTCTCGGCTTCTGGGCTTTTTGGCTTCTCGGCTTCTGGGCTTTTCGGCTTTTTGTTGGTTTAGGCGCTTTTGGTGGCTTTTTGGCTTTGGCTTTTCGCATCCTCTGCATTCCCAGTTCCTCTTCGGCAGGTGGCGTTTTGGCTTTTGCGTTTATGCGGCTTTTGGCGGGCTTTTCGCATCCTCTGCTTTCACAGTTCCTCTCTGGGCTTTTTGGCTGTTGCACCCTTTCATTGGTTTTTGGATTTGGCTTCCCCTATTTGAATCAACACTTCTTCAACAATCATCATGTGGTGCTGCCCCCCCAACCCATGCGCTACTTTTTAGATTTCTTGCAGAGATTGAATTGCACCCCTATTTGAATCATCACTTTTTCGAGCGTCCAATTTCGCGAGAAAATGCTGCAAAATACGAGATTTTAGGTAATCTGTGTAATCCATGTATGTCTGTATGTATGCACTTCTTCGAACATGATAGGGGAAGCCACCCCCGCCAACCCTCCCGTTGCCTTCTAAATTCTATCGCACCCTTTCTTGACGGAAGACATCATGGGGGGCCCCCCCAACCCCCCCGCTACGTTTTAGATTTTCTACAGAGATTGAATTGCACCCCTAGTTGAATCATCAATTCTTCGAACATCATGGGGGGGCTGCCGCCCCCGCCAACCCCCCCTACTTTTTAGACCTTTTGCAGAGATTGAATTGCACCCCTATTCGATTGATCACTTCTGCGAACATCATGGGGGGCTGCCTTCCCCCCAACCCCCCCGCTACTTTTAGTGATTTTTTACAGGGACTGAAATGCCCTCCTATTTGAATCATCAACCTGCCAGCTACTTTTCGATTTTGTTACCCACGATTTGTTGGTGATGCTAGGGATGTTGGTCGGACATGCGGGGGATGTTGAAAACGATGCTGGGGATGTTGACGGGCTAGTGTAAAATACGCAAATTTCGCGAGAAAATGCTGTAAAATACGACATTTTACTGGCCCGGACGAAAAACGAAAAAAATAAAAACAAATCAACAAAAATCAGAAAAAAACAAAATCCGCACCTTCTTTTTTAGGTGGTTGGCCTCCTTTGGTTTCAATTTAAACGATCCAAAACGGGGTCCCCTTTGTTAGGCAGACTCAAGCTGGTCTCTGGTGTGTGTCGCAGGTGGGCGATGTGAATTACGCAGAAGCTTTGGGGGCCGCTCACCGGCAGTTGGAAGATGGCATCGTCAGTGTCGGGATGTTGTTTGCTTTGCCAGTGTGAAACTAAAGCATCATGTGGCTTGACAAGGGCTTCCAAACTGCTATTGCAGTACAACAAGCATGCGGCGAGATTGGGAGGACTTTCAGCATCGATGCACTTGTATCTCTTGACTGGGGAGCGTGTTTAGGTGGCCTCGCTGATCACCCCTGTGCCTGGCGGAGTTGGACCCATGACCATCGCCCGGCTCCCAGCGAAGGCGTCAGCGGGCACTGCTCGCCTGTTCGCTCGCTTGAGGCCATGTTGCTGCGGAACACGCTGAGCCTGGCGCGGCAGCGGAGCGGCCTGGGCCGCCTGCCGCTGCGGCGGGAGGTGCCGCTGTTGGAGCCCGGCCCGGCATGAGGCAGGGAAGAGATGAGCGAGGACGAGAGGATGGGCTCAGAGGCCAAGGGTCCAACAGGGTGATCGCCCTCAGGCCGCGGTGCCCTCGCCATGAGCCATTCGACCAGCTCTTTGCAGACCTTTGAAGGTTTTGGCCCGGCTCTCCGCTCTGGACCAGACATGGGGCAACGTGTGTTCCCTACGGAGCTGCAAGGGTATACATTTTGTTCTGAGAGCTCTGAGGGCGTGTCGCAAGCTTCAGGGCGGTTTTGGCAAGCATTGGAGGATGTGAACCCTAGATGCGTTTACACCAGTGGCTCATGGATTGCACAGGATTTTACAGTCGTCACACTCTCAGAGTCCTTCTCACAAGCTTTCCAGCGGCCTTTGCGGCTGGCAAATTGCTTTAAGGGCATGCGACGCCTCTAACTCGGGACCCTGTCTGATCAGGCGTAAAAAGCGGTGTATTCCTGGAGCGCGGATGAACATCGTGCTTGCCATTTGTTGCTTTTATTGGCATTTGCTGCCGGGAACTGCCCTCAACTGCGATGTACGTTTCCTAAGGATGCCTCGGACAATCTGATTTGGATCTGCAGATCAAAACCCCAGCGGACTATTGCGGGCCCCAGTTGACAGATAGGCAAGCACACATGACTTTGCCCGTAAGCGCTGCTCAAGTGGCCTTGAAACAAATGCAACTACCAATTGGATTCATCATTTAAGCGTTCCCTAGCGCTCATGCTGCGAGGGTTCCGGAAAGTACCCCTGGCTGAGGCTTTGCTCTGCAGCGCTTTTTGCTAACAACAGGCACTTCATTGCTGCCTGCAAGCATTGACAAATTAAACGATGGGCTTTCAAGACTATTTCGTCACCTCAGCTACACCCTTGAGTGGAGCCTACTCAACGCGGAGCAAGACTGCATTGGGCACCGCAGGGTCCCTCCAGTTTCCAGATTTCTTGAAGTCCCCATCAGCCTCAGCATGTCCATCGTCTATCCTCGTCTATCCTTTCAAAAAAAAGAGGGAGGTGCGTGTGTTCCGATTCGTTGCCATGGCGTCACGCGCCATCGCCTACTCTGCCTGCGGGGCGATGCTGGCGCTGGGCGTGCAGAAGCTCCTGCGGGGGAAGAACCCTCAGGCCGAGTGGGATGAACGTGTGCAGTTGGCAAGGGATTGGATTTGTGATATCGGAAGTAAAAGTACTATTCTGCAAGGGCTTGCGCGGGTATCTGCGGGGTAGTCGTGCAACGGCCCTGGCAAAATCCTTGCCATCGAGAATCAATGCCATGTCACCAGCACTGGCGTTAAGACGTGCACGTTCATGGAATGGATGTGGCTCCTTGATCAAGGCTTATGATGTCGGTATGTATGAGAACAGAGTTGCTCTGTTTGGTTTTGAAAGGAAAGGGTGTCCTTTCTCCATTGACGGGTCTCCTATGCTCATGCGCTGGTTTCATATGCGTGACCCCTTCGTTGACTTGCGACTGCAGGTGCAGCAAGAGAGGGTGGAGACGCAGCCTATCGACGGTAAGGCCATCGCTGCTGAGGCAGGGCGCTTTTCGGGCTTCATTCGGATGGATCAGCTGTCTAAATCTGCTTCTGAGTTGTTGGTGATCTAGGGTTTTGCCTTGTCAGAAATATTCGCATGACTGTCTATTGTCCAAACGAGCACGCCCTTTTCTGGCAGTTCATGTGTTTATGTCACTTCCCAACGTCAATGTCGATCAGTTATTTTTTTTGCTCAACTCGAACCGTGGCAGTTCACAACACTCGCAAGTTTGGTCGCTGGGACTCAATGCGCCCTTGCGACGCAGGTGCGCAGCGAGATCAAGAAGTACACAGCGCCCGTCTCAGCATTGGCTTAAGCTGCAAGTGAAGCACGTCACTTTGCCCATGTTTGAGGCTGTTCTGTCGTGTCTGCCATGTCAAACAAATCTTGAAGCATCACATCACACGACAACAATCAGCAGCAAAGCACCACATCACATAGGCGGTTTTGTCGAGTTGCATTGGATTGGAACTTCTTGAACGTGTCATGGTTTTTCTCATTTGTTTTTTGCAATTTTCCTCACAAGATTGCTGATGTAGTTGCAGAGAAGCCTTCGACCATGCGCAACAACACACGCACACACACTTTAGACTCCCGGTTGCAAACTCAGCCTTTGAATCTTCGCTCCAAAAATGGCGCGGCTCTCAGGATGATCTGAAGCGGCAGGGTGTCGTCCCCGGGCTGGCTGTGATCCTGGTGGGCTCTCGGAAGGACTCGCAGTCCTATGCCTCTTGGCATCCCACAACTAACGCAACAAGCAACAGAAAACAACAAAAACAGACGCTCAAGGGGCTTTTGGGCGTGCATGTGTGTGACCGACAAGAAGTTTATGGTATGGCTCGGGACCTCTAGGCTGCTTGTCGCTTGAATGTTTGGGAAGCCTCCGGCTGCTGTCAGAAACCTGAGGTCAGGAACAAGAAGAAGGCTGCCGACGAGGCAAGTCTTTCAGTCTGATTCTGTGTGCGAGCCATCTCAATCTTGGCATGTTTGGACCAGCGCTCGTCTACGTTACTCGTGTTCGGAAGCCAAACTTATCTCTGATATGCACTATGTTGGCTTGTATGCGTGATGTTTCTCGCGCTTTGCCGTATAGGTTGGCTTTCACACCGTTGACGTCACTCTGCCGGAGACGGTCTCTCAAGAGGAGCTTGGCTACAGGCTTCAAGGCTTCAAGCCCAATGCTGACTTCATCGACATAGGCCTTGGACATATTTCTTTCATTTAGTTTGGCACTGCCTAATATATATATATATATATACATATATATATATACACATATGCTTTTGATAGGCTTAACAGTGACTTGAGGGGACTTACAACCATGGATTTGGTGGGTTACAACCAGGGCAAAGCTAACCACTTGGCCAACTCCCAGACCATCCAAGTAGGTGTTATTTGATGGTGCCCTAACAGATGGTGGACTCAAGATTCCGGCCAAGCTCTAAGCCAAAGAAGTGACCTCTTGGGACTGATCTTTCAGGTGCAAAAAGTGATGGCCGTTTTCTGTTCGAACATCAAGAGCTTTTCGGTTTCCCTAGTGGAATTTGGCTTGACGATTTTGAAGCCTCTTCCCTTCTGCGCCCAATACTATGCACACGGCCCAATCATTCATATTTGAGCTGCTGCGCTGCTTGGTGGCTTGTAGTGCCACGGCGCCCCTGCATGTCGGCGCGGTCGTTCCAACGGAAGGCTCATGTCTCCAGGATCTTCTTGCAGAGGTTGAGAAGCTGAATGAGGACCCCCAGGCGGGCATCTGGCGGATGGCTCTCAGTTTTGGGATGATGGTAGCGAGCGGCTTCGATTCCAAGCTACAGACATGCTTGTTGTACAAGCCGACCAACGGTGAAACTTGCAAAGGTCAGATTGAGCAAGCTGGAAGTCATAAAAGGGGAAGCAAGCGTACTCAAAAGGAGGATTGATATATTTGCTTGGAGGTCTGTAGTTGCAATTGTATCCACCAGCTCAACCACACCTTGTCCCATAGCTGCTACGTCGCTGAAGGATTCTGACTGGGAAGTTTGAGTGCGGGGGGTTACTTGGGCTTCTCATCTCTCATGAGACAGGTCCATGCGATTTTGGTGCAGCTCCCGCTGCCAAAGCACATAGACGAAGCTCTGATCCTCAGAACCATCCGGGTGGACAAGGATCCGATGTGGGGAGGCTTCAGACAGAGGTTGCTTGTGCAAGAGCGAGGGAATGAGATGGCTGGGAGTCATGCGTGTCAAAACTACTGAATGCATCTCATGGTTTGCTTTGCGATTCACTGATGATTGACATAGTGATGAAGAATATGCATAAGGACAAGTTGGCATCATGAACACGGGTCAAATTCGCCATACAGATACTCAGAAGCCAAAGCAGCAATTCTTCTGCTTCTGCCTGGAAGGACGCTGACGGCTTCTCTGCGGAGAATGCATCTTGGCTTAGACCTGGTTGGCATCGATGAAGCAGATCTACCGAGTTAACAGACAAATTGGAGGATGAAAGTCTAAAGATGACAGAAGCATTCTTAAAAGCATTCTATTTCCATCGCTTCCTGTCCGCTAGACAATTGTTGGGTGGAACGTGAGCAACACCTTCCTTCACGTCTCGTCCAGAAATATAAGAGGCACATGACAAGCTGGACTAAGGTGAATCCGAAAGGCAAACAAGCTCCGATTTTCCCGGCCACGTCGACATAACTCGACATGGTCATTTCCCTGTAGCAAGAGCTGCGGAACACAAGCACACCCCAATGTTCACCCCGAGTTCATAAACTCCTAGTAATAGGGGGTGATGCCTCCAATAGTGACTCCCCAGGAAAACAACAAATAGGGGCACCCCCCTAGGGTTAATCTGGGGTTCCCATTGTGCCAGGTCGGCAACCTTTGCCTGAGAGGAGGATCACCGCCGCTGGCTGTCGCCGGCTCAGCCTGTGTGCTATTGCAGGTTTGTCCGCTTTGATTAGCTGAAATGCGCACTTTACAAGTAGATTGAGGTGGTGATTACTGGATAAGGGAGACATGTGCACATGAAGTCTTTGTCAAGCATGTCGATAGCAAGATGCTTTTTGACATGCAAATGTGTGTGTGTGTGTGCAAATGTTCAATTAGGGACCCTTTAGACATCATTCGGGCGATTCATGTCCCACCACTTTGGGTTGCTGGTTCTCCCCATCATGGCCAATCGGTTTTTCCTGTTCATCTCCGTTAAAACCACAAAAATAATCCTGCAAAACGATGGGACGCCCAGCTGCCCGCTCGCTTGCCCAGGTGCCTTGCACGCCGGCAGGCTGCGTGGAGCTTCTCCAGCGCAGCGGTGTCGAGGTGGGGGGGAAGACCGCCGTGGTCATCGGCAGGCGGGGAGACGGGACTCGCACGACTGAACAACTGGAATGGGGGGTGTCCATTTTTTCAGTGGTCTTGAAGGGAGATTAAAAAGGAACACGGAAGACTTTTTGGGGTGACACTTTTGTCCACTAACGTGGAACCTGGGGGGGGGGGGGGGGGGGGCTGGAAGGCGATTTTCCTTTTGGAGGACCCTCTGGCAGGTTGCATGTTGGCGAACCAGACGGTATCCGCCCTTCCCGTGCGTCTTGGCAGATACGAGGTCCAACATCGTGGGCATGCCTGTGTCACAGATTCTGCAGTCCATGGATGCCACCGTTACGGTCTGCCACTCGCGCACACCCGACATGGTCTCGTGCATCCGAAAGGCGGACATAGCTGCTTGTCGGCACTCCGGACTTGTTTGCGCATGTCTGCACTCGGGGTGGTGCTGGCTTTTAGACAAAGACTACGAGTGGGTGGGTTCACGGGAGCTGGCATTCGTTTTGAGCCAGATAGCCAGCTCGTGGCTGAGGTCGTTGCTGCCATCGGCAAAGCGGAGTATGTTCGCCGCAACCTCATTCACGTCCCGCAGCCCCATTCAAGAGGGCCAGTAAAGTGTTTGTCGAAATCCACGCCGTGAGATTCCACTGAGTTGATACCTTCATCATTCATTCGTTTTGAGCAGAGCCTGCCTGGTCATCAACCGACCCCGGATAGTCCGGACCCTCTCTTTCTCCCGAAGGTGGCGATTGGCTGAAGCCTGGATGCGTGGTCATTGACGTGGGCATCAATGCCGTTGCTGGGCTGCAGTTGACCTTCTGGCTGCTTTGTCAGGCAGAGCCATCAGCAAACATGAGTGCCAAGCACGTACCGTTGCCGGAAGGCCTTCGGGTATACATTGATTCAGTCTCTCATTGCGTCCCTTCCTGTCCTTTCAGTTTGCTACAAGGCTGTTGCACAGATTGGTTGTGTCCTTTTGGGGGACCGCCCCCCCCCCAAACAAATAATACAAAATCAAACAATAGATACAAACATGTTGGTTTTACTTTTCGTTTGCCCTTTAAACCACCCAAAAAGAACTACCCTCAGGAAAGACACGCGTATAAAGTGCAGCGCCGTTTCCTGCAACCAAGGTCGATGATGCCAGCAAGAAGCTGGGCTATCGCTTGGTCACGCCCCCAAGAGGATGTGTGGACTTGATCGGAGACAGGCTGCGTTGTGTCGCCAGCATTTTCCGAAGAATGGCACACTTGGCCAGCTTTTTGCCAAGGTTGGAGATGTAAACTTTGCGGAAGCGCAGGGGGCTGCTTGGCAAAGTACGAGAGGCAGACAGCTAGTTGCATCGTAGATTTAGGGGCCCGAGCGAGTGTTCCTTGGGGTGGCTGAGACTTGTCCTGAACCTTTGCTGCCAACAAACTCAGGTTGCATCCCGCATCACCCCTGTGCCTGGAGGGGTTGGCCCGATGACAATTGCGTGAGGCTTAGAGAAGGCTGGCTCACAGCCTGCTAAAGCTGGTGCATCACCTCTGCAAAAAAGGGTTCTTGGGTCCTTGGCAATTCAAGGCTTTTCTTGCCGTCACTTGATGCTCGCGTGTGCTGGCTGAGGCTATGCTGCTGAAGAACACGCTGAACCTTGCGCGGCACAGCATGAACCTTCCCCGCATCCCGCTGCGGCGGCAGGTGTCCCCTGAGGAGTCGACAGCTGCGCCGGCGGCGCGCGCCGCTGCCGCTCCCTGCCTGCATTTTTCTTGGGAGCCGGCAGTCGGCCTTGTGCCTGGTGTAAGCGTCGCATTGTTGCCGTCTGGAGAAGTATGCCGTGCAATGACGGCTGGTGGCTTGCAGCTGGTCACGGCATTCGCTTCCCTGTTAACCCATGTTGACCCCTTGATTTCCAAGGCAGCGCGAGGTCCCAAGCTGCCCAAAGGCGAGCCGCTGAGCATCCTCATCAACTGCAAGGACCGCAGCGAGCGTATGCGGGATGTTTCCACTGAGGCCACTTTTCACACGGAGTTGCGCGACAATGCTATTGACATGTTTGTTTTGTGCACATGCGCTCTGGATGGTTTGGAGGTAAGGAACTTCTCCTTCTGCTTGGGTGGGGGAAAAAAGGTGAGGCGTTCTAGGCCACATGCAACCACCGTTACAGCCTCGAAAGAGAGAGGGAGAGACAAGTGTCGGGATGTGATGCAGCCTAAGCAACTAGACTGTCTGATTGTACCATGCTCTTTTTCGTTCCTATCATGCTCAGACACTGCCGTACGATTAAAATCCTGCAAGGTTCCTCCCTTATGAAACCCTATGCCATCCAAAGTCGATTTCTCTGTTTGGCGAGCTCGGTTTCAGAGACGAGATGCTCCCGGGGCGGCCGTACGCCATAAGAACTTCATGGAGATCATATGAGATCATTAGTCACTGAGTCACAGAAGGCTCTTTGGCGTCGTCACTTGCGTCACTGTGCTCTTGCATTGGATGCGTCGATAGTCGATAGGCGCCCGCCACGAGGAGCCAGCAAGCTTCTGGAGCGCCCCACGGGCTGCAGAGCAGCTGCGCAAGAAGCTCCAGGTCTGACCGGGGGTGGAGGGCAGCGACTTTGTGATCGTTGGTCAAGGGGAAGCTTGCTTTCACCTGAGTCACAATCAAAACCCGGTGCGGCCGCCTTCTTAATCCTTTGCATTGGTTCTGGGTTCACCATTTTTGTACCAGGCTTTGATTGTGACTCACCTGCAGACTGTCTTTTGGCAAGCATGCTTGAAGCAGGCTTGAGTGACCCATTTGACACCTCGGAACCAGCATCCCAACACGTTGCAATCCTGAGATTGAAGCCCCATGTCTCATGGCCCTAGCCAGTTATTTCAGGCTCAAGATTCTGCCACGGGGCTCGCCTAGACCAGCCGCGTAGGCGCTGACAGAAGCTGACCTTCCACCCGCTCTGCTTCTGCAGGACACGCTCGTGCTTTGAGCGTAGGGCAATGTGAACACCTAGTTGGGGGAATTTGCCAAATACAGAGTCTCAGCATGTTTGGCATAGATTGTGATTCAACAATCTGAAACATCCCCTTCTTTTCACAAGCAAGGTCTGGAAGTGTGTTGATCGCGGATTTCCAAAAACAAACACCAGTCGACCGCGCTTGGCTTCAGAAGGGGTTTGCTCTGCCAGGCATGTGATGGGCCGGCTGTGTCAGTGGTGTCTTTGAACAGCAAGGAGGCCGGAAAACCATGTTGATAGACTTGACAAACGAAGCTCCTGCAGCTTTTGAAGTGGTACGGCTTGCTGGTTCTTGTCTGTCAGATGGAAGGTAGCCCCAGCCATGAGTGCGCACAACAGCAAGACCCAATGCCACTTCAAGTTCGCCTCTCCCTGGAAATTGGGCTCTCAGTTCGAAGTTTCGAAGTTGCGGTCAGGTGCTTTGCTCCGCCGCCAGCTGCTCAGCGGCGCTGGCGGAGCTGAGCGGGCCCCAGCCGGAGGCCTCTCCGGCGAACGGGTCCAATGGGCACAAGCTGCCCAAGTCGGTGGCCGTGCTGGTGGGGAGCAACGGCAACGTGTGGGAGGCAAGAGCCGGGGGGAGGGTGCACTGGTAACATGTGGTTGAAAAGTTGAAAAGTCATCAGTGCTGCAAGAGCGGTACCGCGTGAACCGTGTTAGTGAGCTGGCACTTCTGTGCGGGTTGATACATATGTGTGTGTCCTTGACTCCAAAATAGAATGCTTTTTTCTCTTGGTTTCCCTTAAGCCTTAAACCAACCCCAAAACACCCCCCAAAAAAACGACACCCCAAAATCCGAAGAAAGTTGGCTCCGGTTCCGGTTGAGTCGCTTTGGCGCAAGCCGGCGCGAGCCCTGCCAGGCGGCAGTCTCTGCATCTCTCCTGCGTGAGAAGGTGAAGGAGCCCGGGATGGGCTTTTCGACAGTTGAAACGGTTAGTGTTTCGGAAAAGAAGCAAAGCGCATCGAGATACCGTTCAGTCACGAGGGCAGTTCCGGAGACCACATCAAGTAAACTCGATGCTTGCAGACAACAGTTTGTGTGATATTTCCTGTCTGCTGAGCATGGCGAGCAAAGGTGGTGTGGTCCTTGCGCCAAGATGGCTTCAATGGCCGCACAGTTGAGCAAACGCATTTGATAGCCAGTGGGGGGAAAAGCACTACAACCATGGACCCATCACGGGGCAACACCGCCACAGCCTTTCCGTGTAATCTTGCGGTGGAAGTTCCTGCTTAAGCCTCGTGTCTGCATATTTGCTCCCTCGTATTTGAGCTCAGCTTAAGCAGGCAAGCTCAGCTGTGCCCGTCTTTCCCCTCGCAATGGCCTGGGTGTTGGTGCCCCTGGTGGCCCTTGCTGCCTGCCAAGACCTTGTGAGGGAGCCCTTGATGCTTCCGGAGCACGCGGAGCACGCGCAGCACTCAGAGCACGCGGAGCACGCGGAGCACGAGGCACACCACGGGGCATCGAAGCAGCATCAGCGTGAGGCACAGCCTTCGAAGGCAGACTCAAGTTGGTGGCACCATTTCTGGCCCTTCTCCTTGGAAGCTGAGGCTGATAGACACGGTGACCATCATGTGCACCACACCTCCCACCCCTCCCATGCTCCAAGTGGTCATTGGTGGGACCACTTGTGGCCCTTCGAGCTGGAGGAGAAGAACGAGGAGGATCACCGGCATGGCAAACACGAGAACCACAAGTCGGACGCCGCGAAGGGCGACTCACAGCCAGCGCACTGGTGGGATCGGCTGTGGCCATTTCGCCCGTCCAACGCCATCGAGCTCATGTCAGATGAGCATTCCCACGAGGTCAAGGGGCACAACTCCAAGGACGGTGCCAATTCCCACTGGTGGAATCGTATGTGGCCCTTTGTATTGCTCAGTGCTGCGCTGCCCGCTGCTGCTTTGTACGTCATGGTGACCCGAGTGCAGTCATCGATGCAACAGCCACTCTTGGAAGAAGCTGCCGAGGCTTAGTCTTTTTCTATCAGCAAGCCTAGCAGGGACGGCAATTTGTATATATGCTGCCTGCATTAATTCCCTTTTGATGCCCTCTGGACCGCACCAAGTAGATACTTGGAGTGAAGGCTGGCCACAAGGCCAGCAAGGAGCCTCCAGCACTTTCAAGCTCCGTAAGACTACATGTCACAAGAATGCAAACAAAAAAGGGAAGTGCCGCTTTCGCGCAAGAGTAGCACATGTGCGAGGCCTTGAACTTATGTTGTCTGGCGCAGACATTTGTCTTATTAGTGGTAGTCATGCCTGTTGTGGTGTGTGGCTGAAATTGCTGGCCATAAATCCCTGAAGAGAGGCTTCGGTCCAATGCCACACAGAATGTTAGCTGGCCAAGTTGATCGTATTCTCATCAGGAGCTGTGTCTTCCCAGTCTTGCGAGCAGCACACTTGCTCAATGCTTGGCAAGACCGTCTTAAATGAAGAAATGCATGCTTAGAGGCTGCATGCTGCCAGGAAGGCCCTTTGAGTCATGGGTCTTGGGAGGTACTGGCTAAGAGTCATTGATTTAGTCCATCACAGGATTCCCATTTGCGGGAGCGCGGCTTACGCTATCTCACACGACTTGATGCTACCTCTTTGCCATAAGGTGACCCTAGAGTGTTGCATGCGGCGATTGTAACTGCTAACACACACACACACATCGAAAAAGCGGACACTGCTGGAAGCTGACTTTTGGCATGCAATCAGATCAGAACTGAGCCATTTGTTGCCGGAGGGCCCTGGGCCGCGCTCGGCAGGGCAAGCAAACCAATGCGAAAATTACAACGAGAAGAATCCAAGCTCATGAACACTAAAAAGGGCACCAGGCAAAGTCTAATGTGAACACGCATGCACGTTTGCTTTTGCTGTGGGCTCCGCAAGAACCACGGAATATTTTCTGCCGGCAGGAGCTGTCTGGCATGGACATGCCGCCGCCGCTGGTGATGGATGGGGCGGCCTCCGCGGTGTCTTTGCTCGCGCTGGGCAAGGAGCGGTTTGGGCTTCCAAGGGCAAGCTAAGTCCTTGGTCTCATTGGCTGTCCGCAACTTTTGTCGATTGGCACTTTCGTCTCGATCAATGTATTTGCACTTGCACACATGTACATATACACACATAGATACACATACTTACACATATGCATATACTTGCACATGCTTGCACGCATGCATGCAAGTATGCAGACAGACAGAGACAGACAGAAAGACAGAAAGACAGAAAGACAGAAAGACAGAAAGACAGAAAGACAGAAAGACAGAAAGACAGAAAGACAGAGAGAGAGAGAGAGAGAGAGAGAAAGAGACAGACAGAGACAGACAGAGAGGGAAATTCCAGCTTCCAAAAATGATGCACCAACAATGCACTCCTTTTTTAGACTTAATTTCTAGCATCAGAACTTAATGAAATTCAGGATGTGCTAGCACGTGCTAGCACGTCCTGGATTGAAGATTGACGATTAAAAATTGAAGAATCCCAGAAGAGTCGATGTGCTAGCACATCCTTGATTTCCCTAAGTATGGATTTGAAGAATCCAGGAATCCAAATAGCCAGACAAGGAGTGCACGTTCCAAGAATCAAAGTGTGGAGGTGCACCACCTGCATTTTGCCAGCGGGAGAAACATGTCTTTGGAAAACTTACAGCTTTTCGGGGATTGGCCAGGATAGAGGATTCCGAAGACACAACATTTAGGAGATCTTCAATCTTCAATGCAGGTGGGAAAACCTTACAGAGTGTAGAAACAAAGGTCAAGCTTTTGGCAGGCCAGGATTGAGGATGTTCCAAACATATTTATAGGACCTTCGATCCGGGCCAACACGATCTGAGCAAATGCAGACAAGCACCACGTTTTACGGCATTTTGTGCCCACAATATGGTGAATGTTTGAGAACATGTTTCTGTTATTGGCTGGCTCAGTTCTTGCTTGGTTAAAACCACATGGAGTTGGAGAAGGACAAGGACAACAACCCTTTTTGAAATTGAGCTTGATTCCAGTTTCAACTGGCCATGATAATAGCTGTGTTCTCCAATTGCATTTGACATGCATGAGAAACTGCAACCGGTTAAAGTTGAATTTGGCTTGAACTCGAAAGCATCTGAAATTGAATATCCTTGTATATTGGAATTTCAATAGTTGTTATTGACAATGGTTTAATCAAATCAGGCAAGCAACGCACAACTGAGATAGTTGCTTTGCAAATTTGATTTAAGTCAACTTAATGATAATGTGTATGGAATTATGCACAGAAAATTTCAGAGACAGTAAGTGCAACTGCGCAAGACCATGAAGCATTTTTTCTATTTGAGTCTGATGTCAGTTGCAAGTAGGAGTTCCGTTCCCCATGTTGATTCCCTGCCAGACAAAAATAGATGAATGACTAAACCCAATAGTAGAGCTGTTACAGGCACGTTGACGAAGCGCTGCCAATGCATGCTTGGTGTACTACTCTTGTGCTGAAAAGCTGTGCTTTTCGAGCTGGAGCTTCCAAAGTGCACTTTGCATACTCCGATGTGACTTTAAGTGCACTTCGTGCACGCCAATGTGCTTTCGAGCTGTTTAAATAAGAGCTCCTTTTCAACATTGAGCCGAATTTCTGCTTGGTTGGAATTGCATGGAGTTCACTTCAGCTCAGAGTCTCAAGGCGTTTTTCATCCCCAGTCTGGCCCAAAACCCGAGGTCTGGGCAAGCCTGTAAATATGTGCGCGTCCTCCTCCCCCCCTCCCTCCCTCCCTTCCCTCCCCTCCCCCCCCCCCCCCCCCCTCCCCTCCCCTCCCCTCCCTCCCTCTTTCCGGCCGTGCTTCCATCCGTCCCCCCGCCCGTCCATCCCTTCGGAGACTTGGAGCCACAGGGGCCAAATCTCTTTTTTTTCCTCAGAGCAGGCGGGCGGAAACATAAATAGTGAAAGAGCACACAGCACACATGGCGCATACGGTGCAACGCTGGTGTCAATCAACCGAACCCTCGTCCATCCATGCGCACGCACGCGTGCACACGTCCGCGCGTACATGCGTGCACAGGCCCACACGTGCAACACGTACCGTTTTTTCCTGAAGTGGATGCTTTTTGTGATGAGTTGACTCTTGCATCCTTTCTGATGAGGACATTGCCCACAGCGACGTGATTTGCACGGCGCCTGCCTTTGGAGAAGCCTTGGCTGCGCTTGGCTAGCTGCAGCTGGGATATGAGGCCAGAGCCACCAAAGCGCTGCCCAATGTATTCAATCAACTGAACTGGGAGTTCGCCTTTCCGTTTGATCAACTGTTGACTCACGGCGTGAAAGACAGCAGCTGGGCAGCATCCCAGCCCAGCATGCGTGCCACAGAGTGCACGCCACGCCCTTGCCTGTTGCCTGCTCTGGTTGCTCTGCTTGAGCGAAATGATGGCAACATGGCTTGGATGTTCTCCCGGCCAACAGCTTGGTGCAAGCGGGGCCGGTGTGCCAGTTGCAAAAATATTTCGGGTGCAGGATTGCTGAGGCAGAGTCTTGGTGTAATTTTCTTTTGGTGACGGCTGCGCTGGCCTTGTGCCGGATTTTCGAGGAACCAAATGAGCCTTGGACCTCTGGATTTTGAAGGGGCAATCCCACTAAGAGCAGCTCGGCCCAGGGTTTGAACTGCGCCACTGCTCTCCATGTCACCATGCTGCAGCTATTTTTAACCTGTCCTGAGGGTGAGCCGAGAAGAACTCACGGGGTCCTTGGCTTTTCACTATCACTTCCTCTCTGCGTGACGTTAAAAAGAGGGCGCTACACTTCGGCCTAGGCTTGGTGCCAGCGCGGCAGGTTTCGTCGTGTCGGGAGTTGTGGTGCCGCCTGTAGCACTGTCTACGCGTTCCAAGGTTTCATCCAGAGGCCTTTCAGAGAGCCAGGGACCTGCAAAACGAGAAGGCGAGGCTTGCAAACAAAAACAGCCAGGTTTACCTTTCTTGAGATTTGGTTTCATCCCCCCTGAAAGGTTGGAGGTTCGCGAGCGCGGATAGGTGAAGCAGGCGCCGAAGCCGAACCGACGGGTCTCCGTGACCTTCGAGAATCGGCCCTTCGGGATGACTCCGCTCAAGGAAGGCGTGGCTTGGTTCCGTGTGGGGCGTCTCAGAGTTGGGATCAAGGCCGCAGGCGCAGGTTTGAGAAACTTCAGTGTTTCTTTTCCGAGGCCCAACTTACTCTGTGGCCGTTTGATACAGAACATGTCCAACATCTTTGTTTTGAGAAGGGCCAGGCGAGGCCAGCTTGCAGGGTGCAGTGGCTGTAGTGCCGGTGAAGAGCTGCAAGCCCAATTCAAATATTTATGGAATTTGCGCCATATCGCATTGATGCAGGTGTCGAGGGCTATGTGGTAGACAAGGCCAGCGGTATCAAGGTTTCGAAGGCTTGGCTCTCCAAGCCCAGCATTCCGAATGCGGTTGTGGACTTTTTCAGAATCTCTAAGACCTATTATTGCGGCTCCCTTGTTTGCCATTGGGGCCTGTGCACGCATGTGCACGCACCGCCGGGGTCAGAGTGGTGCCTGTGTACGCGAGGTGTCTCTTGGTGTGGAAATTGGGCACGCATGGAAATTCTGCATGCGGTTGTGTCACCCTGTGCACATGTTCCTGCACTATTATTTTCTCCTAGCCTACCTACCACGAACAGCTTCAAAACAAGCAAGCAAAAAGCCACGAAAACCACAGAAGCAAGACAGCCCTGAACGAAAGCAAGGAAGCAAAAAAGCAAGACAGAAAGAGACAAAGGAAGACAGAAAGAAAGAAAGCACGAATAAAAGGGAGGAAGGACGAAAGAAGGAAATCCATGAAACAAATAATCGCATAGCTCAAAGCTGGCCCTCCCGGAAGCGCCAGTTCGTGACTCATTCGCAAGAGAGACTCCCAAATTGTGACTTGGGCCTGAAAATCAGCGGCTCAGCCTTGGTTAAGAGATTGCCCCCTTCACGATCTTGGGTGCACCTCTTGCATTGCACGGAAGACACTCACACAGCAACCAGTCAGGTGAACCACAACGATCCTTCGAAGCCAGCTGCCCGGCTGGGAGTCAAGCCTGGCTGGATCGCTCGGGAGCCCGGCTGGACCACTCGTGGGTTCCCAGAGCGGTCTGGATGACCCAGGTGTCAGCGGTGGCAGGCGAGACCGTGCAGGGGTTGAGTTTGGATGACGTGCAACAGCTCACCAAGCAGGCGGGCAGAGACCTCAATGCCTTCGGCCTCCTTCTTGGATTTATTTGTCTCCCAGGAACATGAGGGGGTGCGGATTCTTGGCAATGGGCATGGACCCAATTTCCCCAAAGCAGCCCTTGGCAGGCCGAACTGCCAGTGACAGTTGACTTTGAGGCGCCCGGGGCAGGTCTATGAGTGTGCCATGACTCCATCAAGCTTAATTCATTTGCTTGGGGTCAAAGAGCAAGCTTTCTTTGCAAAATACCTTTTTGAGAATTGGGGTATGCCCTGATGCGAATGTGTGAGCCACTGAGCAGTCTGTCACACATTCATCCATTGGAGAGTCTTTGAGACTGGAAAGCCTCAAGCCTCGGAGACAGGTGCCGGTGAAGGAGAAGGCCCAACGGCCCGATGGCCAGACTGGGTGGTTGGGTTTGCTCTTTGTGCCAACGTTGCTTCCCTTCAACTGGCTATTGCGGTTGCTATCCAGATCAAACGTGCCCAACCTGCCTGCCAGGAAAACGGTAACAGCAGCAGCAGCACGGACAAGCGTGCGGGGCCCCAGGCTGCTTTGCACCTTCACCTGGCTTGAGCCCACGCCCAGAGCGACCGAAGTCGTCGGCAGCCCCTCCGCCACCTTCCCGCGAGTCTGGCGACTCAGAGTTTCCAGAGCCAAGACCATGGCTGGAAGCAGAGGGAAGAGTTGCCGATGGTTTTCGCCGGAGGTCCCGGGAGCGGACGGAGACTCATCGGCTGCAGGCGCTGCTGAGGACGGGGCGGCTGGCTTGGTCAGCTGTGGCATCGGAACCAACCTTGATGCTTCATGAATTGACGTGCATGTGCATCGGGGCTGGTTGCAGCCTCGAGCACCCATGTATTTGGCTCTTGCGGTTGAGCATCCAGATAGCTATTTGGTTGCCCTTGAAGGGCCTTGGACTCGGACGCCAAGCTACCTGCCACGGCCAGAGCCCCAGAGGCAAAGTCTTGCGGACGTACCTGGGTCCAAGCAAGGCTTTCTCAAAGAAGAGGCTGCCAGCTTTCAAGAGAGTGGTATGGCTCTCCTGACCTGAAGGTCTTCGTTTTCTCGCGGCGCCGGGTGGAAGCATTGGCTGGCGACGCAGCCTTAGTGCCATTGGAAAGGTGTGAAGCTGTTCCATTCGCAAATGTCTCACTGGCGATTGGGCCCCAGCATTTGGTGGGGGCTCTTGTCTTTGGTTAGCCTACTTGAGAGCCTTCAGAGCCGTTTCGAAAGGGACAAAACTCGATGCTTTCAGCACAAGCTAAGCCTTGAGGCGAGCCAGAACGGTGGGAAGCCGCATTTTCGGAGCAGCAGAATACATCATGTGGCTCCAGCAGTATTTGGCCAGTCTCAAGAAGTCAGTTTGAAGGCTCTGGCTGCCTTTGTTGAGCCTCAGGCATGCAAGTGCGCCTTTAATGACGCCGCATCACTTCTGGAGCATGCAGAAATCTGTGACAGGTAACAGATATTGCAACAGAGCTAGGTTCCATGAGCAGCAACACGTATTGGCATATTCCAAAAGAAACGTCTCCGGCCCGTAGCGTGAGGTTCTGTGACCAAGCTAGAACATCATACTATTTTTACAAGAAATGCATCGAGCAAGCGTTATTGCGAGGTTCCGCAACCAACAAAGGAGACATGCAGAGTACAAGCATCATACGAGACAGTTGTCCCTTCCGCGGATTCTCAGGGCATATTAATTGTAGTTGTTGTCGGGCGCATGCCTTTAGCTTTGTAGCGCATCATGGACGAATGTGTTGCTCGTCAGACACCAGCTGTTTGCGTCAGTTGTGCAGGCGAATCAATCCAACACCTATTGTGTCTGACTTCCATCAGTTCCCAAAAGCTGATCCCCTGTCCATATCCAGAGCTGCCAGATGGGAAAGTTGACCTTTCCGCTGAATCGGCCTGCCGCCCCGTTTCGCATGCCCTCAGGACATGCCAAATCTGGATGTTTGCACGGTGGAGGAGAAGTCCAAGGTCGCGCCCCTTTGCGAGTTGGCATGGGAGGGTATGGACTGGCTTTTCCGCACGGGGTACTTTGGTTTTGCCTGTTGACTTCTTGATTGACTCCAAAGCACTGCACAAAGGCTCGCTGCAGACATTCCACGGATGTGTAGAATGGGTGATGCATCGCTCATAGCCTTTTTGCTCGGCTGAAATTAGCTCAACCAATTGTAGTCAAAGCATTCAAAGCTTCCGGAGGATCCATGAACCGTTTTGGGCGTAACACAAGTTGAGCAAAGCCTGGGATATATTGTTGGATCAGACTGCAATGGGCTGCAAGGTTGTGCAAGATCAAGGTGTCCTTTGCTCGGCCCTGATTCTCCTTCGCTGCCATGGAAGCAAACAGAGCGTTGCCAAGAAGGACGGGTGCAAGAAAGGGGCCAAGATAGCCGCAACGCTTCCGGGCCAGGATTTGGAGCATGCTTCAGTTTGAATTCAAGGGATGGCCCCGCGCACCTTCATGGCACGGCAGTAGCATGGTGCCCATGTGACCTGCAAGTGCTAGAGCGATTTCAGGTCAATCTTCGGGTTCGGGACAGCTGCACTTTTATTTGCGGGGGCCGCAGAGTAGCGTAGCCGAGTCCAACCCGGAGGTCGATTTTGGCTCAGGGCTCGCCCCGTGACCCCGGTGGCCTTTTGGCCCGGGAAGTGGACCATGGGGCGTGACCGTGACAGGGGTAGATCGGATAGCAGAGACGATTACTCATACGAGTGCCCTGGCTGTCTTCGCGCATGGGCTTGCAATCAGGCCTTGTCATTTGCTTGAGCAGCTGGGGGACTGCAGCCCAAGGGTTACTATTAGCAACTCTTGAAGACCATCAACAAAAAGCCATGACCTCTCCTTCCTGTGACTCAAAGACAGTATTTGATATTGATGGGGGGAGCGATGCTGTATGCAAACTGAGACGGATTCTTCGCGAACTGCATGGGCGACAACAGATGCTGCCTCCCTTGTGAGGGACAGCATGAATAGCGTTTAGTGCCATTGTGCTCGAGCAGAAACACGGGTGCGTCATTTAAGACCTTTGGAATCCTTCTGACCTTCGTGCATCTCTCTAAAGCCTCTTCCTGGTCGCAGTCTGCCTATCTGGTTTTGGTTGTCTTTTGCAGTGCCAAGGAGGTTCATTGTTGTAGGTGGCTGATCCGTTTCAGGTTTTCTTGCAGCCTTGCGTTGCCCCTTTAGTATATCGTCGGGTTAGATTCTGCCATCCCCTTAGGTTGGACTCACGCTGACCTGACAAGCCAAGTGCCAATTTGGACCTGTTTCCAAGGAAGCATGTCGATTCGGAGCCAATCCCGGCGCCTGCACCGAGGTACTACAGTGACTACTCCGAGAGCCGGAGCCGCAGCCGGGACCGGCGGCGGGGCCGAGACCGGGACCGGCGGCGGGGCCGGGACCGGGGCCGGAACCGAGATCGCAGGCGAGAGGGCACCCCTCTATGGCTTATTCTAAGGACACCAGGGCCTCAGGGACTGCCCAAGGGCTTCCTCTTTTTTCCCAAGGGGTTGGATTCAGGACAGCTCACCATGCGGAGCGGGAATTTAGACATGTCAATGGAAGGCGAGTGCGGCTGCGATGTATTTGCCAGCATAGAATGCAAGAGCTGAAGCCCGGGCATTGCTTTTGTTCGATCTGCGTGCGTCGCTTGAACCACTAGTTTGCAAGGCGCGACCGGAGCCGGGGAAGAAGACGGAAGAGCGAAAGGAGCGGCTGGCGGGCTGATCTTGAAGAGTTCATCCGGAAGAATCCTGCCATGTTCAGAGATGGGGTTGAGGCAAAGAAACCCGTGCAAGAGCAGCCCAATTGGCCTTGTGCTGCGATCAGCTATTGATGGATGACGCTGTTGTTCTGCCATGGCACTAGTGGCATGTCTTAGGCTCAGAAACCTTCCAAAGAGAAGCGGGCATCTTTGGAGAGTTTGAGACATGGAGAGCACGTGCCGTGCTCAGGAACGGCCTCGACAGCCGCACGCAAGATGCCCTTTATGGCCTCGACAAGACCGTGGCCGTGACCGTGATGGGCATGGACGGCGGCAGGAACACGTGCCTCGGAACAAAGTGGCATTCACTTCCAGTGGGGACGTTTTTGCAGGCAAATTTGATTGTGAAAGATCCTGGATGGCACAAATATTGTATGAAGCCTCTATTATCCTGGACTTGCCGTCCGGCTGAGGTTCCTTTTGGAAGGTGTGCGGAATCCTGACGCTGTTGTGATGTCGCGAATTCGAATTGCGACAGGCAGAGGAAGGTAGGACCTGGATGCGCAGCATGTCAAGGATTGTGGGGATGACTGAAAACTGACACTCTTTCAAGCATTATAATTCTGTGTTTGACCTCACTTAACTGTTGATGTTTCAGTGCCGCAGCTAGTGCAGGTTGGTTTGGCAGCTGTGCGGGTTGGCAAAGGGCCAGCGGCGCGCCAAGTAGTTGAGCCAGGAAATGCTGAGAGAAATGAGGACTAGATCCATTTGAGCTGTGTACTCTTGAAGGCCTTGGGGCTTTGGCACCCTCCACATTTGATGTTCAACTTAAGTAACCGCTATGTACATGAGGAGCTATGGATCTCGTGTTCCCTGTGCAGGTCACAGTTCTGATGAAGCCAACACGAAGCTTTGCACCGCATTTACCTGGCAACCCTCACGTTAACATCAGAGCCGGCGGTGCTTCGACGGCACCTTGCCGAGCGAAAAGTGTATGAAGTAGTCGCTCAAGAAGCTGAAACTGGCGCACCGTGCCAAGAAAAAGGATGATGGCGGTTTTTCGCTCGCAGAATGGCAGACGAAGTGACTAAGAGGATGCCTGAAGATTTGGCTGAATTTTGGCAGGCGATGAGTCGTTTTGGTCCTATCTCCGTGTAGGAGACACGCCTGGGAGGATCAATCCATCAACTCCAGGCAGGGCACACATCCTTGCAGACTTCCAGGGGCAGAAAAGGGGTTACAATATGCAAAAAGCGAGTCCGCCAGCCGGAGCAGCAACTTATACAGTCTTTTGTTGCCTTGGCCAAAACCCTCAATGCTAGGCAAGAGCTTTTCCAACTTGTCCGACAGCTTGTTTGACATGACGCTGATCTGCGACACCAACGCTTCCTTCTGCTTTGCAATCGGTCAACCTTGCGGCACATGCCAATTGATCGCAATCGTTGTGTTTGACCTCCGCAGGCTCTGGCATTGCAACCTTGTGTTTCCCCCAATATTGGACATGCTCTGCTTCAAACGATAGTCTGCAACTGCTTCGAGCGTTCGAAGTTGATGTTTGTCTTTTGCTACAGGGCTGTCCTGCCTGACTTAGGGCCTTCAACTGCCGCTGTGCTGTTCCTGATCTGACACCTCGGTTCTGGTTCTGCAGTTTGCGCTGGATGCAGAGACCCGCTGCGCGCCCGCAGCAGAGGCTCGGAAGCGCCGAGGTAGGTACCAGACCAACTGTCACACCGCCCGCGCCCTGCGTCTGGCAGAAGACCTGCCAAGCATGCTCGCAAACCAAAAGCTCCTCATTGAGACCATGCAGGCGTGCCACAGGCGGGGGGGACAGCTTGTTGGCCCAAGAGCTTTGCGAGGCTTGTTGTGTTCCTTTTGCTTTCCAAATTGCTTCAGCGGAGTTGAGTGGGAGAGCCGTTTACAGCTTGGGATTTCCCAATGCACCTGCAGGGTGAAATCTGATTTCTTTCGCAGCTGTACTTGATGGGCAATTGACGGTGTTTAGTGTTAGGTTTCGACAACTTTGCCAGGCACAACGAGAGTATCCTCTCGCTGGTGGGCAAAGTCTGCACAAAGATGAGCTTGGCGGACATAGCTTCAGAGTGTGAACAAGTTCGTGAGGTCCTGAAGGACACGAACACAATGTTCTCTACGCTGCACGATGCCTCCACTGCAGACCTATCCCAAGTACTGGCAGATGTGAAGAAGTATGCGTCAGAAGTGGTGACGCAGGACTGTGCTGGGTGTTTCGGGCGGCACATAGGCCTAATCTGCGGTCATTTTATGCCACCTTCACCAATGAGTATTGTCCTCCGGAGACCAAGCGATGTGAGGAGTCCAGAGAGATGCAGTCGACCATGAGCCAGAAGTCGGACGTCCTCACGCAGGAGATGAACGAGCGCTTCAAAAAACTTGAGGTCGGGGATGTGCGAGCCGACTTTTGGGGTACAAAAGGCGCTCAGCAACAAAGTCTAAAGGACATCAAACGGAAATCAAACCACTTGGAGGGACTCCGCACAGTCTAGATGCATCCAGACACTTTGTCAGAGTGGTTGCAAATCAGGCCTATTGGAGGCACTAGAAGACTTGAGCCTGGAAGTGCATGGCAGGCACGAGTTCTCTCAGATATGGGAAGCGAGCCCGCGGACACGAAGGCAAGGGCAACACGGGGTGGCAAGGGGAGATTGCGCTTGCACTGCCTTTGTGTAGTCCAAGTTTTGTGGCCAGGGGACCGTAGAGGCGGGTCTTGGGTCTTCTAGGTTGTTTGTTTGTTCCTGACTGGGGTTGGAACCTCAGTGCGTTGCAGCGCAACGTTGCGGGACCATGAGTCTTCACACTCGGCCGCTTCCGTTCGCCGTGATTCTCGTCTCCGTGCAGGGCACCAAGGGTGACGGCCAGCTGTTGAAGAAGATGACCAACCGCATGAGCGACTTCGAGTCCCAGGTCTCCACACAGATCCAGCAGCTCACTCAGGAATGCACCGGCTTGGAGAGGAAGACGTCTCGTCGGCTTGTGGTAGCGGAGGGTGGAACGTCGTTCACCTCACATTTGACACTTATGGTAACATTGTGTAAGAAGTCTGCCCCACAGGGACTCAAGAGCTTGGTTCGATTGGTCTCGCAATTGTCAAAAGGGCGATATTGATCCCACGGCTTGTGCGAAGATTCGAGGGTCGTGGGTCAAATGCCTTGAGAGGGGACCCGAGAAACCCCAAGCGACAAGGACTGTCTATTTTTAGTGTTTCTTTGTAGGATCCCCACAAATGATGGTTTTCCTTTCGGTTTTCCTTTTAAACCACCAGGAAAGGGGTACCACAAAACAAGACGCCCCCACATTCTGCCAGCGGTGGGCAGGACGTGGAGAAGAAGATCTCCTTCCTGGGCTCCCAACGTATCGGGGACGGCGGCGCGTCCCCTCCGGGCCTGGAGAGCCTCGCGCAGGACCTGGACGCCGTGAAGTATGACATGGGAGAGCTGAAGGCGCCCCCGCGGCGATTGGCGTTGGGGGATAGAAGCAGTGGGGTGCGAGGCTCGAGCGAAGAGAGGGAGACAGAACACACACACACACACTCAATGCATAACAATATACATATATACATATATACATACAAATATGTATACAACTATACATACATATAAACACATACATATACATATACATATACAAATACACATACATAGACATAGACATATACATATACATATACATATACATATACACATACATATTATACATATTATATATATATATATAGGTATGTACAGAACGTACTACGACGTGCCTGCTTAAGCATCTGTGCTTTAGCCGTTTTGAAGAGGACGTGCTGGTGGCACAGGGAGGATGAGAAAGAGCCTGATTTAGTTGAAACAAGCAGCTGACAGAAGTCGTTGCTTACGGGGCTGCCCTCGCAGCCAAGATATTTTGTGCTGCTTTGTTCCTTAAAGCAAGAAATGCGGGTGTTGGATTCCACTGGTGCTGTTTGCCTTGATCCGAAGGACTTTGCTTGCAACCCTGAGCTTCCCTTGCCAGGACCTGTTGAACGGCAACAAGGGTGATACAGCGCAGGTGAAGCGTATTGTCTTGGCGTGCGAGAGAGACATGGAGGACTTCACCGCTGCTCGGGCCAGCAAAGAGTCGGAGAAGCAAGGAGCTGATGACACTCGATTCTGGATTCGATGGTCGCACACAGAGTTAATCCACATGCAGTTTGGTGACGGTGATGATTGTTGTCGATGATGTGACGATGATGGCGATGTGTGGTCAGAGCACCCAATGACCAAGTTGCATGCCCTTGATGGAAGCTGTGCTCCAAGGCTGCCATGGATGCGGTAAACGTTGACCTGGATGAGATGCGAGCTCGTGTGGATTCCACACATTCCATCATCACCTCGCGCCAGCGAGTCGAGGCTTGTGCCTATATTGGGAATGGAAGAAGTGAGAAGTGGGTTCCCTTTCGCAGCATGGGCAGTCGGGAAAGCATGCTCACCTTGCGCTCAGCGAGGCATTTGCTTGGCCAATTTAAGTTTTTTGTCACCTCTGAGATTCTCTAGACCTAACTTTGTATGCGCAGCATAGCGTGGACACTTTTGTAGGCGCTCGGCTTCGACAGGCCACGGTGACAGCGGAGATCTCCACGATGCGCCTGGACATGGGGGACATGCAGGAGGCGCTGAAGGCTCACGATGCCTGGATGGAGGACACGAGTTTTGCTCTCTTGTTTTGCCGTGGCGGGGTGCGCCTGTGTGGGCATGTGCTTGCAGCAGATTGTTCTTGAAAGCGTCCTATGCCCCGACCCTGGAGGACGTGTCTCAGAGCCTGCAGGAGGTGCATGAGCGTTGCCAGCAGCTCTCCGAAGACATCGGGGAGCATGCGCAGAGCACGCAGGTGGGAGAGAGACAAGGGAGGAGGGGAGGCTAGAGCGGGAGAGAGTCTCAAGGTTCTGCTAGAACAGATCTTGCAAGCAACTGTCTCGATCACAGGGCTTTTGGCGCACAAGCATTACAAGTCTCATTTGGCAGCAAGTTGCCTGTTGTCAACTTGGGCCTTGCGCCCTGATTTGCATCCAGGCCAAGCTGGATGCTAAGACCGACATCACTGGCTGGAACGACATGAATGACGACATCGACGCCTCCATCAAGACCGTCAGGGACATGGCCTCTGCCTTGCGCCTGGAGGTGGACAGCAGGCCTTTGGGGGCAAGAGGGTGTTCCCACGCAGGCAGTGGCATCCTGGGCATTCGTCGCTCCCCGTGTTCGCCGCGCGCCACGAGTTGGCCAGGCGCCGCAAGGTGGACGAGGACCTGGGCAGCCTCCGGGAGCAACACAAGACCTTGGCCGAGAAGGTGGACACCAACTCCGGAAACATCCAGCGAGCCTCGGCGCGAGCGGGATGGCAGTTCTGTCTCGGACTCGGTGCCGAACGAGCAGCGATAACAGGTGTTGTTAGGGTATTTTGGAGCGCATCAACACATGGTGGAGTGAGGCCAGGGACATACAGCTCTGGACGTGATCGCGAACTGTGTGTCACAATTGCATTCCAGAAGCAAAGAGGCCAACACTTGCCAGCTAGGCCAAGGCAAATGCAAGCAAAAAGGCGCAGCAATGTGCGACGCAGTGAAGGCATGCGAGTCCATTTTAATGAAGGTTGCGTGGTACGCCACTTTTGCGGCTGACAGGCGCGCGCTGTCTCAGGCAACAGAGCAGATGGCCAAGCAAAAGGCAACATTCTGCGGAAACGCCGGGATGCAAAACAATGATGGATGGCGACTCGTGTGGGCGTTGGCTTTTTTCCCTCACGCCTCGCAATGGGCATAATATTGCTAAAACAGTGTAGGACGTGCGCACGCCAAATCAACCCCCCAAACGACCAGATGGCTTCACTGGTTTTGGCATGTAGATCATGCTCGAGGCGAGGCAAGGCTGCGTGAAAAGTGCTTCAGTCACAGTCGGGAAACCAAACATTGCAAAGTAATGTTCCAGACTTGGGGGTGTTGCCGGTTGCTCACATGTCATATGTTCATAGAGCAAACACACACGAAGACCTGGCATCGAGCACACGCATTGGGTATTGGCACTGGACAGCCTCGGGGGAAAAACACACAATTTTCCGGCGCCCGTTCATGTTGAAAATGGAAGAGTTGAGTTGAGACTTCTGGATTCTTTTACAAGGAGGGCCATTTTTTCCGTTTTGTTTCTTCTTTTTTCTCTTTTTTCCCTAGGTGGGTGGCTTTTTGGCATTTGTGGCTTTTCATTTCGCATCCTCTGCATTCGCAGTTCCTCTCTGTTTGGCTTTTGCGGCTTTTATTGGGTTCATGCCGCAAAATTGGCTTTTTGCATCCTCTGCACTACCAGTTTCTCTCTGGCAGGTGGCTTTTTGGCTTTGTGGCTTTTGGCGGCTGTCTGGCTTTGGCTTTTTGCATCCTCTGCTTTCCCAGTTGGTTGTTGGCTTGGCTTCCTGTATCCTCAGCATCGCCAGTTCCTCTTGCCCCTACCACCCCCCTTTCAATTAAAATGCACCCCTAATTGAATCATCACTTTTTCGATCATCATGGGAGGGACGCCGCCCCCCCCCCCCCCCCAACTCCCCACTACTTTGTAGGATTTTCGCCCGTAAGTGAATCATCACTTTCTTGATCATCATGGGGGGCCCCCCGCTACTTTTTCCATTTTTTGCTACAATTTGAATCATCACTTTCTTGATCATCATGCGGGGGCTGCCGCCCCCCCAACCCCCGCTACTTTTTACATTTTTTGCCACAATTTGAATCATCATTTTCTTGATCATCATGGGGGGGCTGCCGCCCCCCCCCCCCACCCCCTGTGTTTGGTTTATTGAACACTTGATCTCCTGCAACATTTGGCTCAAGGCCCCTTTTGTGTATCATAGCAACACTCATGATTGCGTGACAAAAGAACCTTTGCAGGCCGCTTACAGGATTATCCACAAGACAATCCACCAGGGACAATCCATCCTCCAATCATCCATAGTGGCATATGGGATTCTCTCCGGAATAGATCCAGGGACCAAATCAACGACCTCTACTGCCACAAAGGTACCAGTTCCCTTCTGGGATAGGTACCCCGGCAGCGGGCCTCAATTTGTGGTAGCGGAGCAGGTTTTCCGCAGAGATCCAAGGGAAGATGTCATCCGATGGAGAAGGCTTCATGGAAGCCTATTCAAGTATGGCCAAGCAACAAGGCTATACGGAGGAAACACTCAATTTATCGATGACCGCCAAGCAGCCGCCATCGTACGACGGAAAAGTCGGCTGGTTCAGGTATGAAGAGCTCGTGGACGACTGGGTGACCATCACAACAGTAGAAGCACCCACGAGAGGACCTCTGCTCAAGAGCAGACTGCCGGGAGATGCATATATGTACAAGGCAGTCCTCCAAAATGACCTTCTGCAAGATCCTGACGAAGGAGTCAACTACTTCAAGAACACGCTGAAGAAGTACTTTTTGAAAGGTGCGACCAACGTGTATCTGTACAGGCTCCTCAGTTTCTTCAATCACTGAAGGCAGAACCAAGAGTTCCTCATTTTTACCTCAAAATTCGAAATCCTTTTCATGAGATTGAAGGCAGCATGGATGGACTTGATGCCAGTTTTTACGGCACAGTCCCCATCATTTCCACAGTCCGTACAGGAAGCAAAAGCAAGCAGCCGGTGTTCGAGCACCGCCTCCAGCCCTGCCCAATGAGGATGATCCAGTAGTCCTCAGACAATATATCACGGGAATGCAGGACAGACAAAGGGACGCATTTCCCTTCGGGGATAATCTCATTGCACAGTTTTTCATCATTCAGAGTGAACTGTCAAATCAGCAAAGAGAGAGAGACTGACAAGTGCAATGTCATTGAGAAACATCTCACTAGAAAACCACTCCTATGAGATGCTGAAGACACATTACCATGAACTCTTCATCACGACGAGGACATCCATTCAAGATCCATCCATCCGACCTCAAGGAAGCAACCGAAGCAACACATTCTTCATCATCGAACAAGGTGAATATGAAGGAGAAGAAGGCTTCTGGGTTGAGGATGAAGAAGGACTTGAAGGATTCATGTCTAACAACGATGAAGAGACGTTCTGGGTCCTCGAGGAGAACGATGCGTTCATAGCAAGAGAAGTGTCGGGGAGGAACTTCAATTTCAAGAAGAGAAAAGGAAAAGGAAAATCAGGAAACAAAAAGGGCAGTCACCAACGAGGTGGCTTTAAACCCTTCAGAAAAAAGCGGTTCTGGCGGAAAGGCCAATATGGCCAACGAAAACTATGATCCCTACGACCAGGCATATTGGGGAAAAGGCAAAGGAAAGAAGGGAAAGAAAGGAAAATCAAAATTCCAATGCCCCTATGATGGAAACAAAGGTTCTCCATCCTATGAGAATGGCAAAGGAAAGAGCGGACAGGAAAAAGGAAAATCCAAGACGTTCGCAGCCACCGCAGAGAAGACGGAGGAGCAGCCCGCCATCCAGCAGACTGCGCCATCCATAGAGCCTACCTATGCCGGTTGGACAGACCAAGACTGGGATCAATCATGGACATGGAACGAACATGGCTGGTACTCATCCCATGAGACATCCAGCACAGGACAAGCGCTAATGGCATTCCATGATGCATATGAGCATCATGAGAAAAAGGCCACCCACGGGACGCTGCTCCAATCAGATACAGTTTCAGAACACAATCTGTCCGTTGCGACAAATCATAGCCTTCTGGCAACAAAGCTGATGGCGCCTGTCATCAACCCTCAGCACAATCCGACCTATGCGATTCTGGACAATGGATGTGCCAGATCTATGGGCAGCTGGCATGCAATCCAGCGTTTTACTCAGGCCATCGAACCAATGAAGGACATCATCTCGTATCAGTACATCTCGGCCGAGACCAAGTTCACTTTTGCAAACGGAGAGACTGCCAGGGTAAATTGGACCCTGCATCTTCGATATCACACTCCTCCATGCAGTACCAACATCGACGTCCTTGAACAAGGAACTGTACCGATCCTCCTCAGCATCAGTCAGATGCGGAACCTCTACATGACCATCGAGCACACACCTCAATGTGACAAGATCACATGCAAAGCCTTTGGCGTGAACCGTCAAGCAGTTCCAGTATCCGGTACAGGACATGCGCTCGTCGATCTCGCTGGAGTTGCAAGAGTGAAGGCGCTGGAGAAATTGCTCACAAAGGCCTCACCAACTATGTCTATGACGATGATAACAGCATCAAGTTTCCCTCCGGGGATCTCACCAAGAGTGAAACTGTTTGTGCAGCAAAATCACCCGAGACAAAGGAGGACCTAGCAACTCCTAAGATCATTGGGTCTCAAAAGCAGGACCATTGGATCCTTGACAAGAAGAACAAGCAGCTCGTCCGTGTGCGCATAACGCCCAGAAAGGCGCTGTTCACACCAAATGGAGCCAAGGAGTGTCCAATCAATCCTGATAACATTAGCCGAGAGCGTACTACGGAAATCATTGATGCATCCGTAGGTGGAGATCCAGACATCCTAGAAGACAATTGGAGACTTACATCCCAGGCAAATAAACCGATGACTAACCCGTGGATAGGTAAGACCATTTTCACCTTCGCGGACAATTCGCTTAAGGACGAAGAAGCAGGTTCAGGATCGGCAGCAGACAGGATCATCGACAAGAAGGGCCGGTCGACCATTGAGCCAGATCCTTTCGCACCATCCTCAGAAGAACCAACATCGCTTCTGCTTGCCCTACACAGAACCCACAAGCCATTGTCAAATCCCGAAGAGTTGAAGAAGCTCCACCTGCAGCATCATCACATGACAACAGATCAATTTCGATTTAGAACCCGCGCACTTCATTTGCCGAAATCAACATTCGATCTATTTGGCAAAATCCTAAGTGAGTGTGAAGTTTGCCAAGCGGCAAAAAATGCACCGTCACGAAGCAAAACAAGTGGACTTCGAGCGGACACCTTTGGTGACATGACATTCATTGATCACTGTCAAGTTCCTCTTGGAACCGGAGAACACATCATTGTTTTTGTCATGCTGGATGGAGCAACAACATTGCTCACTGCAGAGGCAGTGACAACTACGCAAGAAGTCGAGAACATCACTGTCCCCAGGAACTATTTTGACCAGTATCACTTGCAGCCCAAATCAGTTGTCGCAGATCAAGCCTTCATGACAGAGACATGGGAACATGGCTATCAGTCCCTTGACATCACACCGATATCCTTGGGACCGAATACACCGTGGCCAAATCGAGCTGAAGCAGCAGTCGACTCCTGAAGGCGCAACTCAAGATCATGCTAAGTTCCATCAAGGCAGGTGCAGCACCTGCAACACTGAAGAAAGTGACATACAGACAGCTAGTGAAGGCCGCTGCAACTGTCAGGAACCAGACTGTCACCTACGGGGGTGTAACACCACTGGAGCTCGCATTCGGAAGACGACCAGCAGATCTCATCCAACTCGATGTCGCAACACCAACTCAGCTCACGATTAACAGGAATGAAGAAGAGCTGACAGCCATCCAGATCAAGCAGCTGTCCAAGCAAGCGTTCCAAGAAGCGCGTCAATCCGAAGACATCCGACGAGACCTTGCTCAAAATCTCCGAATGAGTTCTAAGCCTCTTCAGGTGAAGGACAAGGTATTTTACTGGCAGGAAGACAAATCCAAGATCCGTTCCGATGGAAGCAAGGGAGGAATATGGCTGAAAGGAAAGATGGTAGGACTTGATCTTGGGACTCGACTCATCAAGGTTAACATGACGAAGGTGAGGAAGGATGAAACCATCCCTCCGGGGAAACCTGGAATTGATCTTCTATCACCAGAAGAGCGAGAATCCTTGCAGAAGGAGCAACCCGGCTCCTCTGCAGACGCCAAGAAAAAGGAGTCATCCGCACCAGCTCCTAAGCCAAGATCCTCAGTGCCATTGCGTATCGCGGGAAAAACAACTCCCAAACCTGCAGAACCTCATCCGGCAGAGAACATGTTCGTCGAGGACCCTACATCCGTTCCTGAACAAGCACATTGGAATTGTGTACGTAAAGGAAAGATCCACGTTCTCGAGATCTTTGCAGGAAGTGCCAGATTCAGTCAATGCTGTGCACTCTCAGGTCTTAAAGTTGGGACTCCCGTGACATCCGCGCCGGATTCGACGTAATGACATCCAAGGGACGACACATGGTCATGGAGATCATCAGGGAGCAAGCGCCTGATGTCATCCTAATGGCACCGGTCTGTGGACCATGGTCAAATATGCAGAACATCCAACAAGACCAACAAAAGGTTGGGGAAAAGCGGAGACGCTACCTTCCCATGGTTGAATTTGTGGCATCCATTGCGCGATATCAGTTGAAGCACAGAAGATACTTCATCATCGAAAACCCTCAGACACCCAGGATATGGTATCTGAAGTGTATGCAACAATTGTTTTGCAGATCCATCCGTGACCTGGGGAGATTTCCATTTCTGTGCATACGGACTAAAAGATCCTGAATCCGGACTCAGAAGTCTCAAGCCCACGAGTTTGATGCACAGCTTACCTCCCGAGGTAATGAGACCGATCTTCCGAAGGTGTAAACATTTCTCCAGCTCAGTCAAGCACGAACATCAACCCCTAGAGGGAAACGCTGGTACTTTCGGAAGCAGGACTAAACTGGCACAGGTGTATCCTTACCAGTTCTGTCAGGATCTCGCGCATATCCTCCTACGACACTTGCAGGTGAAACCGCTTGACAACGAGGTGTACCTCTTGGAGGACCTTTGCGAACCATTCACCATGATCAAGCAGGTTGACACCCTGAGAAAGGAGATGGAAGCCATTGACAAGGAATTCAACATGACCAGCAGCAGTCTTGCAGTCAGAGTCCAAGACCTGCCGTTCAACAAAGACGTTCAACCACTGGTCATCCAGGATCCGCCAGTCCAAAAGTTTCAGAAGACAATGAAGCAGCACCCACCTGGGACTGAAATCGATAAGCAAGATCCTAATGACTGGCGATGTCAGAACATGTGGAATGGCTGTAAGAAGTTGAGACAATTGTGCATCTCATCCACTCAGTAGCATACGTCCACACCATCGGCGTCAATCTGCCAATTACGTCACCTCCGGACGATGCGATCATATCCTTCTGGCAGCCTGATCAGCTGAATAGAATTTGGGTCTTGCCTGCATCAAAATGCAATTGGGAGAAATATGATCCGAAGACTTGGCATGCTGTGATGTTTTCATCCGTTCATCAATCGTTCACAGATGCGCCGGCTATCAGGCCGATGCCCATCGAGACAAACAGCATCCACCTGATCAGCCGGACCATCCCATGCCTGATCCAAGACCTCCAACTCCACCGGACGAGAACATGTCAGATCCTCCTCCGGATCCTCCACATCAGCCTGATCATCCCATGCCGCCAGCACCACGCAGTGTGTCGCCAGACAGTCCAGTGGATCCACCACTGCCGCCGCACGACAAACCTGGCGGAGGAGATGCAGCGGTTAAACGGCAAAAACAGTGAATTTCATCCTCAAGCGGACTCAATCGACTGGCGGGTGATGTCTCCTTGCCGTCACAGTCGCAATCATCTCAGCCAATTCTTCCGACTGTCGTGGTACCTTCACCACCTGCGATTCTTACAAATCCCGAAGCAGAAGACCAAGATGAAGATCTTGAACTGCCAACACTTGCGCAAGAAGAAACAACCGGCAGTCCATCAAAGAAGCAGAAGACTGGGAAGAAGAAGAAGAAGCCAGATGACAATGATGAGTCACCTGGGCATTCTCCCAGACATGATCCTGCATCTTCATCCAATTATAATCCGAACAATCCAGCGAATTTGCCGGTCAATATGAAAGTGAGGAAGAACTGATTCCTCATGTTCCAACCTCATCCGGCACTGGAAGTTCAGAAAGAACCATGAGATACACTGACCAGGAAGATGGAGATTCAGAAGACTCCCAGAGGACCAGATCTTACGATGATCACCAAGCTGATCTCGTTCTTGATGAAGCACATTGGTCACTCATGACAGCCGAGCAGAAGATCTGTGCGAACACCGGATCCTTTACGGTTCCGAGAGATATCGAAGGCAACCCTGTCTTTCTTGGACGTGTGAAAGGGACCTTCATCCCATCGCCCCGATGCGGATTCTCTCATCAGAAATACACAGATCAGAATCATGTTGACCAGTTATGCAAGAACATGACTGATGATGACCGTGCGCTCTTAGTACTGTACTCATCCAAGCAAGAATCCTTGAAGGCTTCATCCACATCCGCACTCATTGGCAAGAAGCGGAAAGAAGCTACAGCCGCGGAAATAAGAGCTTACCAAAAGCAATTCCTTGAAGCTAAGCAGCTCGAGTGCAAATCTTGGCTTGATAATGAAGTGTTCGACTTAGTCGATACACGCAAGATTCAGGTCAGGAACTGGGTCACTGGTCGCTGGGTACTCACCCTAAAGCGAGACAAGGATGGTAACTTCCTCAAGACCAAGGCTCGCTGGGTCCTCCGAGGCTTCCAAGACAAGCAGAAGAATGATCAGCAGACAGACAGTCCTGCTGCATCCAGGGTGGCTTCCGCCTTGCAATCCAAGCAGCCTCAAATAAAGGCTGGAATATATTCCACATGGATTTGAAGACACCATTTCTCCAAGGCGAAGCATACGATCAGACTCGTGACATCATTTGTCAGATCCCTCCTGAAATGGGATATCCACCACACATTGGAGCGCGCATGAAGAAGCCTGCCTATGGGCTAAATGACGCACCCCGCAGATGGTGGAACATCCTTGATTCGGCACTCCGTTCTTCCGGACTGGTGCCAGCCAGGGCAGACCGCTCATACGTATACTACGGCAAGCAGCTTCCAAAGCCCGCATTGGTGAGTGAGAAGAAGTCATCCAATACTTTCGATCTCGAAGGAGCAGTTGATTACCTTATGGATCCTGTTTATGGTAACAATGCCAAGAATCGACAAGTTCATGGAGCACTATCACTTCATGTAGATGATCTTCTCATGACGGGGAATGACGTGTTCGAGAAGGAAATCATGGGACGACTTCGAAAAGATTTTCAAGTTGGTTCCGGAGACAAAAATGATTGCCTCTTCGTAGGACAGCGCATCCAATGGAAGCAAGATGACAAGCACGATTGGTACATCAATGTCCATCAGACTGTTGCCATTGACGAACTTCAGGAGATCACCTTTGACAAACACCTGAAGGACGACACTCCTCTTACTCCACAAACGCATACTGAATACAGAAGTGTCCTAGGTCAGATCAACTGGTTACAATCGCGAACGCAGTTCCACATTGGCTATCAGTTCTCCAGGTGTGCGTCCAAGGCATCATCACCGACCATTGAGGACGTTCGCGCCAATAATGAGACAGTCAGAACCATCAAAAGCATCCCGCTTAGTATGAGATTCTGGCCCCTTCGTGGCAAGACGCGCATAGTTGGCTATCCAGATGCATCCTATCGCAACAATGAGGATAAGTCATCCCAACGTGCGCATGTTATTTTTCTTGCAGAACAAAGAGATCTTCGAGAGGCTCATTGATCGACTACGAGACGCACAAGATCGCCGCCACAACCATGTCCACTACTGTTGCAGAGTTGCACGGACCAATGCGTTGTTACGGTTCAGCATTATTTCTTCGCGGTCTCTGGTCAGACATAACAGGCGAAATCGCAGATGTACACATCCGCACTGATGCGAACAATCTTGTCACCATCCACAACACATCAACCAGAACAGAAAGAAAAATGCATTTGATCCAGATGTTGAGAAAGGAAAGCAACAGTGGACAGATGCACGACCTTGCGCATGTACGGAGTGAAGATTGTCTGGCAGATTCGCTGACCAAGCGCTCAGCTAAAGCAGACGAGCTCATCAAGGCCGTCCTCACCGGAAATCTCTTGAATGTTGACGCACATCCACCTTTCCGTACCATGTTGCAGAACAAGGCGTTTTTGGTTGAGTGGTTAGCGCACAACACGAAGCACGGACCCGACATCATTGCCTTTGCAGGAGTCGGTATAGCAGAATCAATGTTTGCTTACTGGGCATGATCCGCATGTCCACGAATTCTGATGCATGAGTTTTTCCGTTTTGCACATTTTCAATTCCTCAAATCCGTGATGCGTGTTTTAGCACTTGACCCGTTTTGAATATCAAGAAATATGTGTCTGCATCCGCAGCCACTTTCGGTTTACAACCAATCCGACCTTTGCAGTCTTGTATGCTCGATCATTTCGAAGACATGCCCATTCTCAACATGATCTTCGGACGATCCAGCGCCGCGGCTCCTTTGCCACAGCCGCTGGTGAAGAGACGGGCATCTCCGTTGAAGGAATCCCCTGCTCGTGATGAGGAAGATGAGACGTCCGACTGCCCCATGGAGCAAGTCGCAGATGAGAATCCATCCGCCTCTCAACAACCCGAGAATGTCAACATGGAGCAGGTTGATTATGATCCAGATTCCGACGACGATGATTCAGATGAAGAAGGGCGTCCTCCCGCAGGAAGGCCTACGTCAAAGGCGATGCCACATCCGAAACTTGTTCCAAAGTCACCGCAACATCCTGGATGAAGAGACGGAATCCGACAATCATCCTGGTGATCGACCTGCACTTCCAAGGCGACCAGCGATGCGGCCAGTTCTCACATCCAATGGTCGGTGGTTTGTAACATATGGATCGGATACCGACATCAGCCTCCAGAAGGAATCCGTACACCCAGAACCTTTCGGAAACTCAAAATTCCTGAATTTCGTGTACGAATACTACAAGGAGTGCTCAACCATCCTCGAGGTCAATCCGGATTTCCACTTCATCCCTGAGCATGAACGACCACATGGAGTCAAAGTATTTTGGTTGAAGGCCAGATTCAACGATTACTGGCAGCCAACACTTCAAGGTGAAGGACCTCATACAGAGAAGCAATACATGGACTTCATCAAGAAGGTCTACAGCATCTGCTGCTACACCAATGCTCAATCCGAAGTTTACGGAACCGACATCATCCCGATGGTATGCCACAACGGCAACATTGATCTCGAGAAGACCGTCCAGAATGTCGAACAGGTTTGCAAATACTTCCACATGGATCCATCCAAGGCGAAACAGATCACCGACCTCATCCTCTGGCGAATCGAGAGAATGAGCAGATCGTTTTCCGGATGTCTTCGACATGATCCAAGGCATGGCATCCATAAGGAATGCAGACGACAAGTGGATATGGGTCCTGATGGATCCGTTGAGCTCTATGACGCATTGACCTGCGTCACACATGCCAGGAACTTCATTGGAAATAAGCCAGGACTTCTCTTGATGGCTATGTTCCCGAGCTATGGAAAATCACGCTTCGAAATTGCATTCGTGTTTCCATCCGTGGACGGGTCATACACGGAACGCAAGGCACGGGGAGAAATTGTTCCAAGGAATCGATGGATCGATAAGCTCACCACAAGATCCGCACAAAATGCACTCCGGCCTGATGGCAAGGAATTCTATAACGATCACGAGATGGAGTTCTATGTGAGATGCAACAGCGGACATACACGACAAGTCGAGATCCAATCCTTTGGACGACCCCTGTACTCTGAGCAGCAGAGAGAGCGTCAACACGACGAACCGGACTATGATCTGCCAACGGAATCCATCCCACCAAGCCCGCATCCGTCAAGATCCGAGGCGCCTCATGAAGATGAAGGCGCAGCTCAGCCCAAGTACAGAGTGCGAAGCCGGCACCACCATCTATTGAAGAAGAGAGAAAAATCAAGCCGTTCGCGAAGATCACGTTCATGTTCCATGCAACCTATGGAAATCAGCTCCTCAGCATCCACATGGCATGCATCGATGACGTCATCCTTGATGACGATGAGTCAGAAGCAGCACTAACCCATGTGGCAGCAGGAAGAGATGCACTGTTGATCCTTGCATTCCTCAAGGACCAAGACTATGGCATCCGACTCTCCGAAGAGCGAACAGCGTTGACAGATCAAACCATCGAGGCAAGGAACATTGTTGCAGCATTTGAACCTGATGGCAGCATCATGGCGAGCAACAAGTGGATCATGAAGAAGCATCTCAGTTATGAAGATTACGAGATGTACGACACCAAGATCCGTGATTTTGCCGATGCCTTCTTCAATTATGTGAATTCCACAAAGCGCAGCAAGGAAAAAGATACTTCCTCAGAGACCAAGAAGCGACGGCATTCCACCGATCAGGACGAAGCTGAAGAGGAAACCATGGAACCCTCCGGGGAAAGATCCGTCAAACCAAAGGTCACCGTGGAATATCACAATTAAGAGAACCTAGACGAGTTCTTCCAGGAACTCAAGGGAATCTATCTCGAAACAGATTTGAACAAAAAGGACGCCGAGGAAGAGCTCGCGGAGACCAAGGGGAACCTCCTCCGCTTCATGAACAAGTGCAACCAGGATCCAAGAAGAGCTCATCCCAAATTGACAGAGTGCGAGAGAGCCTCATTGGCACATGTCGATCCCGATGTCAATCTCGGAGAAGAAGAATTCTACTTCCCTCATCGAGGAGAATGTCCCACCATAGACGAGTACAAGCAAGCGCAACCAGGATCCGGCTATCCGATTAAAGCTTCCACTTGGATTGAAGAAGCTTAGGTCACATGATGACCCGGAAATCATCCGAGCGTATGCCGATATCCTGGGATCGCTGATGCAGCCGACCGACCGTCCTCCTGTGGACTATCTTAAGATGCATGAGTTCACCTCATCCATAGCTATCAACATGCTTACCTTGAACGATGGGAAGATGATGATGCAGAACAGTGCACACATCTTACTTCAGTCCTAATGATGAGAAATCCAGGGAGCTCATCAAGACGTTCATCCGATTCGGGTACAAGGGCATCGTGATCAAGCAATGGCCATCCAGACCGATCGCATGCTTTGTCCGCGGCGGACCTTCTGCAAGAGTGGAACTTCTGGCAAGACACATTTCCACCAAGAGTCAGAATTGGGGAACCACATTCGGAATGTTCAGATGTTTCTTCGGAACCGAAGGAAATTGCACTGATCCCGAATACGAAATTCCGACCTCGGATTGCTTGGCAACTACGGGACCATCCATGTTCACTGAATCCAAGAAGTACATTGGACCGAGATTGCCAGCACGCACCATTGTCCAAGGACATGGCCGAGACAAGGAGATTGTCGTTCTCCACATCGAGCAGAGTGATGAGTTTCGCGGCATGCTCCCGAAATCATCCAACAAGTCACTCCTCGAGTATGACGACCGCCACATAACGAGGGCAGACCTCCCGTTTGCTACCATTGGAGTTTTCCACATTCATCCATCAATCAGCCATGGAGCAGCACGGGAAGATCTTCAGAATGAAATCATGCCGCTCGTGACTTTGTACCGATGCGATGCGATCACCGGAGACGCCAATAAATCAGCGAATACCTACAGCAAACTCCAGCACGTCTTCAATCCGGCCAACGGTCTCGTGAACATCCTCATGAAGGCATATCAGAGACTGTGGAATGAAACGAAGAATTTGCCACTCGTGGACAGAATGGAGTATGCGATGGAGACTTCGTGCACCCTAATATCCATTGTTCGTCATCACCTGTACATGAAGTGTGGATCAGGATATGACCGAACAGTCCGAGATGTGATGATGACTTTCGTGTTTGGATGGGGCAAAACGAACATCCAGCAGGTTTTCCGGAAGGACGAGATGAACGGCATGGAAGATGAACAACTGGAAGCCACGCGGAACGATCCAACAAAGGCCATATTCGATTACCAGGTCTCATCCGCAGAGCGCTTTAAGCACGTGAACAATGACATGTTCATGAATGGCTCACAGGACTCCGACTCGCACAGTCCCCTCATGGTTTACATCCGCAGCAAGTCTGCAACCAGGCAACGCAACTCTGAGAGATACCAGGAGTACCTCAAGAAGAAACAAGCCTGGGCCCCGCAGGAGTACAAGGACTACAACAAGCAGTGGGGACATCAGAAGCAGTGGAAGGACTATAGCACCTCGACCTGGAATGATTATGGAGACTATGGCAGTCAATCCGACAGCAGCCGTCGATGGTATCGTCGATCCGACTGACCACGAAGATTCATACGTTCAGCGCCACGAACTCAATTCAGATGATTGATCCTCACCGCCTACAAGACTATACAGTGAGAGATCAATAGTTTCACAATCGTCCCGCGTGTACATAGTGTTGTGCATCACCATTTGACACATCTAGGTATCTCAAAGAAGCAGTACATAGTGTTTTCCCATTTCGAAAGCCAAGACATCTCATCCGAGCAGAAAAGAGGATGAATCCGGCATTTTCAATACACATGGCTACGGCATACAGCATGGCTACGGCATACAGCAAGGCTACGGCCAAAGGCCGTGAAGCCAATAGTATTTCATACTTAGTGCTGGAGATCAAAAGAAATTTTTGTCTGTTTTGTGTTTGGTTTATTGAACACTTGATCTCCTGCAACATTTGGCTCAAGGCCCCTTTTGTGTATCATAGCAACACTCATGATTGCGTGACAAAAGAACCTTTGCAGGCCGCTTACAGGATTCTCCACAAGACAATCCACCAGGGACAATCCATCCTCCAATCATCCATCGTGGCATATTGGATTCTCTCCGGAATAGATCCAGGGACCAAATCAACGACCTCTACTACCACAAAGGTACCAGTTCCCTTCTGGGATAGGTACCCCGGCAGTGGGCCTCACCCCCCCCCCCCCCCACTTTTTACATTTTTTGCCACAATTTGAATCATCGCTTTCTTGATCATCATGGGAGGGCTGCCGCCCCCCCAACCCCCCCGCTACTTTTTACATTTGTTTTGTTCACACTTTGAAACATCATTTTCTTGATCATCATGGGGGGCTGCCGCCCCCAACCCCCCCGCTACTTTTTACATTTTTTGCCACAATTTGAATCATCATTTTCTTGATCATCATGGGGGGGCTGCCGCCCCCCCCAACTCCCCCCCGCTGCTTTTTACATTTTTTGCCACAATTTAAATCATCACTTTCTTGATCATCATGGGGGGGCTGCCGCCCTCCCAACCCCCCCCACTACTTTTTACAGTTGTTTGCAATTTGAATCATCTTTTTCTTGATCATTATGGGGGGGCTGCCGCCCCCCCAGCCCCCCCCCCCCCCGCTACTTTTTACATTTTTTGCCACAATTTGAATCATCGTTTTCTTGATCATCATGGGGGGGGCTGCGCCCCCCCAACCCCCCCACTACTTGTTTGATTGTTTGCCCCGAATCAAGTCATCACTTTTTGGATCATCATGGGGCCAACTTGGACTTTTGGCAGAGATGAAAATGCAGCCCTAATTGAATCACCACTTTTTCGAACATCATGGGGGCTGCCGCCGCCCCCCAACCCCCCCGGCGACTTTTTAGGTGTTTTAAAATTGCACCCGTATTTGAATCCTCACTTTTACCATCATGAGAGGGACCCCCGGCTGCTTTTTAACATACATACATAAATTGCTGCCTACCTTGCTGGAGAGGAACTGATGATGCTGAGGATGTAGGAAGACCTCGATTTGCTGGTGATGCTCGGGATGTTGGCTGGACATGCGGGGGATGTTGAAAACGATGGTGATGATGTTGACGGGGTAGTGTAGAATACGTAGAAAATGCTGTAAAATACGCCCGAATTGTGAAATTTGTATTTTGTATATTATGTTTAAATTATACAATTATGATTTTCCATCTAGAGTTGGAAATGTATTTTGTATACTAAGCCAGGACGGGAAATTGTATAAGAAAATCCCAAAGTAAAAAGCCAAATTAAATCTCCCCTTTTGAAACACAATGCCCCCAACGGTTCCTTAGCATTGGGTGAGGAGTTGGGAGGAGGCCGTGAGTCTAGAAATAAGGACGGTTTGAATGTATGCCAAGTTAACCATATGACATCAATAGGTGATAGCTGCCCATCAGAACCCCCGCATCCAACAAATTCTTGCTTTGCGTGGTTCAAAGTGGGCAAGCTGGCTCGACTACGGGAGAAGTGTTTCTTTGCAAGCAGTAAGCAGTTGATGAGCTGTTGCTCGTGGAATGCACTATCGGTTGCGACGAAGTCTATTCCTTCGGGTTTTGCCGCTTGAATCAATGCCGCACACACTGCGCTTCTCAGGCTACATCGATGACAGTCACCAGGTGGTCTCGCAGCGCCTGGACGAGCGCCTGCAGCACTGCAAGGCACGCCTGTGATCCGGTAGCATGCGACATGTTGCATGAATCCGAGAATGGTAGTCCAGACATGGAACAGAAGTGGGCACACAGTTACATGGTTTTGCAGCCAGCATCGCCTGGGTTGCTCCGATCTGCACCTGGCTTGCTTGTCCTGAATTCGCAAGGACCTGGAGACTACGCTTGGCAGGGCCCTCGGATTAGGCATCAGGTCTGGACTCTGAGATTTGGACCACAGAGCTGTTGCTCGCTTTGGCTTCCCAGGCGATCATCGGCTATTGGCGTTGAGTTGTCCCACTTTGGTCCGGGTCCAGCTTGTAAGGCCGGCACAGCGACATCCATCAGCAGATGCACTCCAAGATGGACACTCATCGCGAGGAGCTGGAGAACAGGACAGTGGCAGGGCAGTTTCGCTCAAATGCTACATCTAGGATTTTGCAGACAGAATAACATGCCAACGCATGATACGAAGGCTCCATCGCATGCACAGCTTCTTTGAAAATTCAACAGCTTCCGTGGCTTGTCCCGAGCTTTGGTCGGCGGTCGGCTGTCGTGAGGGCGGGCCCCGCAGGACGTCGCAGCTGGAGGCCCATCTACAGAAGCAGGACGAAGACCTCCACAAGGAGGTGAACGACCGCATCGACGGTGCCATGGCGCAATGTTGCGCTTTCTTCCCCCGTCAGATGTTTGCGCTGCTGATAGAGGGGCTTTTGGTTTGGGTTGCGAGTGCTTCAGGTGTGGAGCGGCACCACTCCAACATCTCCAAGGCAGGTTATGCGGGCGTTGGCGAAGAACTTGGTTAGGCTTGAACTGATCCACTCTTTGCCACGAACCGCCAAACAGCAACCGGACACCTTTGGATTTCTCTACTCCAGCAAACAACAGATCATCAAACTCCAGACGTCTTTAGCTCAAGTTGAGCTTCAGAAGATCCCCAGGAGACCTCCAAGCGCCTCAATGCCCTGGATCTTCGCATCGCTGGGCTCCAAGGCCAGGGACCTCAAGAGGTGAATCTACGGATGGGGCCCTGCCACGCAGGTGCCAGCGGCGAGTCAAAGAGAGACATCGGCAAGCTGCGCGACGAGGCCAACCGGGCACTCACCTTCGAACGCTTCGCCTCCTGCTCAAGGAAATATTGTTTGTTCAGCCCATCTGTAGTTTCCCACTGCTGTTCTCTCCCTCTCCCAGTCCCTCTCGCTCTCGCTCTCCTCTCTCTGCATGGGCGTGCAGAAGCTTGAAAAGGCTGCCGTCGCAGGTGAACAACCTCACCGTGAAGTCTGCTGCTCATGACGTGGACATCGGCAAGAACAGCGATGACCTGCGCAAGCTCGAGCGGCAGCGGGTGGAGGAATGGGGGCCTTTCAGTTGTTCAAAATGTTGTATGCATTTCCAACCGCGGCCCACAACCACATCCACTTTAGTTGCGACGGAGGGGCCCCAAAAAGCGATTGGTGATCAGAGATCGGTTGTCATTCTTTTGCCTCGCTGTTGCAGGTGGCCGGTTGTTCTTTTTCCGCCAAATACTTTCAAACATACCTAACATTGTACGTTCGAGTTTTATGTAGGGCCAACCCACATAGTTAGACACGCTTCCGAGCTTGGACATTGCTGGTTGGCTTGCAAGCTGGAGTGGTCACCTATGAATTAGCCATGAATTGCCAAGTTGGTGCGAGTACCGCGCTGCAAATCACTTGCGTGGTTTCGCTACGACCAGTTGCGTGCTTGGAGGACAACCAGCGTCACAAGCAAGACGTGGACGGCATCTACGAGGCTCTGGGATGAGTTGACGCTCTATCGATGGTTAGGCCCCTGTTCAGATGCAAGGGACACCCTGGAAGGTGGTGAGATGCAATGATCGCATCATGTTTCCCTTTTCTGTGGCTGTGATGATTCAGAAGAACAGGCAGAGGGAAGGTCTGCCCTGAGGAGCTGGACCAGAAGGTCTACGAGAAGAACTTCCAGAGTTTGGAGGAGCGCCCAATGCATCGCATGTCGCATGTCGCATCCTCGACCTCTGGAAAGAGATGGTATCTCAGAGCATTGAAGCACTCCCAGCACTCCAGAACAGGTCATGCCAAAGATTGATGGCTTGGCTTGCCCTTTCTCAGGCACTCCGCAGAAGCCCATCAGAGTTTCGAAGTCCACATGCCAAACGACTTGTTTTGTCTTACTTCACGCAGGATCTGATGTCTTGTGGACCAATGGAGCGCACATGATGCCCCAGCTTTTGAGTTGCTCCAACCGCGGTGTCAATCAATTGCTTTTCAAGATGTGCTTTTCCACAGGCCCAATTTATTTTTGATTCTGCAATGCCACGGCTACCTGGGAAGATGAGCATAAAGTCTGGAACGAAACTTCTGCACACATGTTCAATCGTTGGAAAGTGGGACTGGAGAACCTAGACCCTTAACATAGCAAGGTCAACAAATCAGGGGTTCATTCCTGGCTTGGACAAGCACAGCAACTTGCAACACAGTTCGTTTCCCGGTCACAAGCCATGAACCAAAAAACATTGACCGCAGATTCCAAACCGCAGGACAGAGCGCCTGTACCAGGTGCAAAGCGTAAGCATGATGCAAGACACAGCCGGGGAGGATCAGCAAATTGGGCCCAAGCATGTTGGTCGGATTTTTTTTGTGGTGCTAGGACAACGTCACGAAGCTCACCCGTGGCACAGTGAAGCTTTGCCAGGCGGGGAGCACATTGAGGGCCTGGGGACACAAACCTCGCCCTGCGCTTCAGGCCTTTCGATAGCTAGAGAGAATGTCGTTTCTCCGTGCCAGGTGGTGGGTGTCTTCCCCGGAGCGCGCATGAACGATGGCACCGAGGAGCCCGGGGCGCTCCTATTCAGATGGGAAACCTCTCCATTTGGCCAAGGGCAAAGCGAGAGCGAGTCTGGTGCTTCGGCACTCTTTGCAGGAAGAGTTGGATGTGGACGTGGAGTTGCTGAACTGGGAGGACTGTGCTCAGAACCTGGTGAGCCGCGCTGCTTGGCAGACCAATGATGCCCGCATGAGACCAAAGTTCCTTGTGGGTGGGGGCGGTGGGGTTCATTCGGTTGAAGGATTCGACACATCAACTTTGCCACCTCAAGAATTTTGTTGGTCCTCAGATTGATGAGCCCTCCCTTGCATATCCGCGCCCCTTCAGGTGGACAAGACTTGGCGCCAAGTGTCTTCGCAGAAGTATCGAAGCATCCTGGACTTGCTCGGGAAGAAGGCGGCATTGGGCGGCTCTGACTCCGCCTAGGGCCGCCTTCAGTCCATACTCGGTGCATGCAAGATTGGAGCCTGCAGCTCTGCTTCACATGGCTGAGAGGTCAAGCTTCCTTTGGATGTTTGGGATTGGGCTTTAGATGCTAACAGCTGGAGCTACGTGCTGCCTGTTGCAAATCAGCCACACTTGAAGCCTGGGCAGAGGAAGGTTTCAGGACAGTCTCAACCAACATTTGCCGTGGCCGCCCTTTCAATTCTTCTGATGGTTGTGGGCAGACCATGTTGTACAAAGTTTGATTGTGACCCAAATGGGACGTCTTCATCATACAAACAGTTCATCAGGCTTTGCAAGTGTTACTTCTGGCTAAAGAGGCCAAACGGAATGACTTCAGCCAAGTGGCCCCCGCTTCTTTCCAGCCCAGATCCACGGTTGCGAACCGCAGGCTGACCACTCTGTCCTGCGTCTGTTGCAGATCTCCCAGCAGCATATCGAAAGCCAGCTGGCCCCGCGGCATAGCTTCAGGCTGCACTTCGGTTTGCGCAACAGTTCTTTGCTTGGCCGGCTTGTCGGCTAGTGGATCAAGCTTTGTTTGGAAGTGGTATTGGCAGATCCCATGCTTGATGTCCGGTAGGGTACAGTGGTCCATGCATTGATTTTGAATGTCGTGGGGGAAGGGAGGCGGATCGGTTTCAAGCCGGTCTTAGCTTTGACAGCAGCATGGCATTCACAAGCCTGACTTAGCAAGAGTTCCTTGAGAGCATCAGCCTCCATGCCAGATGGTCTTATACCCTGGAAGCAACACATGCGCCATGCGGCAAGTCCTTGGATCGAATAAATGCGAGTAGCTTCTTTGGAAGCACGAGCTGTGCGAGTTTGGGAACTGGGATCCGAGGACCGCGTCCGCCACGAGCGAGAGCTGTGGAAGGCTCCGTGTGGCAATGAGTCCCCCCAAATGCTGGAGATTTAGACAGATGCTTTTGCGCCGGGTTCGAGGGGTACGTTGCGGTCTCAATGGCTTCTTCAAGAACGCACCCTGATCTTGACGCGGGTATGTTGCATCGAAGATGGCAAATGGATGCAAATGGCATGCCAGGAAGTGGTGGACAAGCGCGCGCAGCAGCCCCTGCAGTTGGCGCTTACGCTGAAGGAACCCGCCGGTTCCTAGCGCCCGTCGGGGATACGCAGGGATTGGGCCCTGTCGCCACTCATCCCAAAACTTGGACCCCCCATGCTTTTCCAGGTGGAAGCCATCTTCATGAAGTTAGTTCCGCTCCTTGTCTCGTCGAAGAAATCTGCCCAGGACCCACACACCGGGCAGCCGCTCTCCGGCCCACCAGGCAGCGACTTGCGAGCAGATCAAATTTGCGCATCAAACGATCTCATCGACGTCCGTCAGGCTACGGGCTGCCGGGCTTGGATGGCAATCCCATGGGAGGGCCACTTGGGCAAAATTGAGATCGGCTCCGACCTTGCAGGGGCAACGGCAGGCACAGGATTGTGGCGGCACGCCAACTCATTCGCCATGCTACGATTGCCATACTTCTGCGGTACCACCCTGATACCCCAGGACTCTTGCGTGGCTTCTCAAGCACTGCATATTGACGGATGCTTTCGGAGCTGAAAGGAAGGGAAAGAAAGCAAGTCTTAGGCCTTTGTCGGCACGCCTGCCGGGCATGACGGCCGACCCCATGATGCAGCTGGGGCCAGCAGGAGCGAGTGGAAAGGTTGCGCTACCGGGGCAATTGATCCCTGATTAATACATTCCCCAATTAGTATTCCAGCGTCCCACTATCAAAAAGGGACCCCCCCTGAGTAAGAAACTGGGGGGGGGTTCTTAGATCAGGGGGTCAACATGAAGGCCAAGACCTGAGAAGGGGCGAACCGCCAGGACAAGGCATGGGCCCGGACCAGCCAAAAGCCTCGCCCTTGGCGAAGCGCATCGCACGGCCGCAGGGGCCCCCTGCTCCCAAGGCCGGCGCGCCCGCGCAGACCCGGGCGAGTGGTGAAGGTATGTAATAGGGTCTTTGACAAAACCGGTCTGCCTCTTGCCTTTTTCTGTGTTCAGGCTTTTTGGCAGTCTGTCCGGGCCCTTGTTTTGACATGTCCAGGTCCAAATTCGCTACATCAAGCAGCTGTTGGTGCTGATGGGAGTTCCAACATTGTTTCTCTGGAACGCATGTTGCATGTCGTGCACGTCATGCCATTGCTTTCTAGCAATGTGGATGGGGAGAGTCAGTTCGAATCAATTTGACTGACTGCCTAGAAGTTGGATCTCAATGGAAAGCATGGAAAGAAAGGATCCATGAATGATTGGGTCAAGCACTGTCCGAAAGATGCAGTGGTTCCCCCAGAAGAGTCTCATGCCAATTGTTGAGTCTGCCTTGGCCCAGTTTACACCAGGTCTCCTTTCGAAGGAAAGGCAGAGTGTGGAACAGCCGCCGCAGCTAGGAAGCTGACTTTAGACAGCATCAACACTTTGTAAACACTTCCCCTACCACCTCCACTAGGGTAAACCTAGATTTAGACCGCATCAGAAAACACCACCGCCTCCGCTAGGGTAAACCTGCTTGAAATCTTATAGGGCATTGACCAGCAGCGGACTGGCAGACTCAAGATAAAGTCAAGGGGTTTTGCTGGATGTGCTCCGTGTGAGCCGCGGTGCATCGCAGGCCTGAGTGACGGAACGGGACCTGAGCAATTCGTGCATTTGCGCACATGTTGAGCACTCGCGTGCCCTCAGAAGGAGCCAGATGCGGCTTGCTCCGTCCTGCCGCGTCGTTGATGAGATTTTGGTCGTTTGCTTTGCCGAATTGATCAAACTGATGTTGCTATACTTGCGTATCACCATTTGCGTGCTTGCAACAAGGCAAGCCTTAACTGTTCTGCAGCAGGTGCAGATTGATTGACTTGGACAAAGACCATGCCAGACCAGCATATTGATGCATGATGAAGCAAGGCTATGGACAACCAGGCTAAGTCCAGAGATTTTGTTGCAGCCAGATGGGCATGTATTTATTGACGACAGGGGAAGGTCTTTGTCAAGAGTTGGTATGGCACCTGACACAGGCATTCTGACAGCTGAATACCGTCTGACAGTTTGCTACCATCGCCCCATGCGCAAAACATGTGCTTGCCTGAGGGACACTCAGAATAAGTAAGACCATCACAGTTTTGAGTTCCCTGTAGCAATGACAGATCAGCATTTGATTCCTCGACCCAGAAGTACAGCATTCTCGCATGCCAAATTGTCACCGTTCAGTTTATTTCCGACGCTCGAGTTTGTCAACCACCTTTGTTCAAGTGACAGAAGCCAACCTTTGACTGAACTCCAGGCTTCTCGGGCTCTGAAGGGAGGCAACTGGAGCCACGACCCTGGTTGTATCGCAGTCACCCAGTAACATTCTCCAAATGATTATTATTGTTGGGCAAGGGTGTCAACCCCTTTCAGTTGCAGCATGCACCATTCGGTGGGCTCAAGTCGCAAACGTTGCATGTGTCAGCGGTGGCCAGGCTGGATGATCGCAGGCGGTTCTTTTGGTGCCTTGGCTGAATCGAGATCAATGGGACTCGTTCACTGGACACTGAGAAGGGAGGAACACACGCTCAGCACAATCCTGCTTTCAAGATGCAATCCTTTGATGAGAAGTCCTGTTTTTGGCATTTCTAAAGAGCAGAGTGTGCAAATGCCACTGGACGGTAAGCAACATAAGAAGAGGGCGCTGGACTCAACATCGGCTTTGTTGACCGCAGACGGCTGAACCACTGAACATTTTTCGTGTATGTGAAAGCGCAGCCCGAAACCCGCAGGTGCCTTTGCTCAATGAAAACAGGATTTCAAGCTGTGCGCTTTTCCTGAGTTTGGTAGCGGAGCCCCTGGTTAGCTCTCGAACAGCCCAACGAAACGCTCTCACTTGCGTCAGTCCCTCGGCAAGATCCTCTGCATCCTGGGCTTTGGCCTCTGGCAGCCGCCTGGTCTACAGCCACGAGCCCGCCTGGCTCAGGGATTCTATCCTCATAATACAGGCGGGACGTGCTGCTCGAATGGTTGCCTGGCCTTCCGGGTTATGCGCTGAAGTTTTTCTTTGGGCGACTCAGGATCTTGTGGCCTTCGGGGCAGAGCTCAGTGGATTGCCATCCACGTTTGGGCATGCCATGCGCCAACCGCATCCAACCCGTCCAACCCAGATGCAACCGAATCCTCGGAGGTGGTCAGCGTGAGGACTTCGTCAAGAACGGCATCATCTACCGAGGGTTCCCCGAGAACGTGTCCAAGTGGTGACTGCTGTGCATTCATGTGGACCTTTTTTGACCGTGGCTCATGTGGGCGAAACCGTGATGGAGGCGACGAAGCCTACTTTGCAGCAGCTGCTCTTCAAGAACGAGGAGCCTCCTTCCTTCCGATGGTCTGCGCTACATGAAAGACTTGTGAGCTGGCAACTGGCAGCAAAGCGCTACCTCAAGACACAAGGCCAACGTGCTTTCCACCGAAGCAGGCCCGCTGACAAAGCCCATAGTGTTTGTCCCTCTTTAACAACGTGTCACGAGTTGGAAGACGACTCTCCAGCTCGATGGAGTTTAAAGAGCGTGGAGCCTTTGTCGAGAAGGTTCTCTATGCCATCGCCACGGATTTGCCTTTGGCAAGACCCCCGATGAACGCATGCGTCTACGTGGTTTGCAATGACTACGCTGGCTCTAACTGAAGGAGCTGAAGGCCACGAAGCAGGTCGCAGCCACACCCAAAAGTCATAGTGACCGTGACAGCCTTCATGATGTTGGAATCTGCCCCCGCAGGACAGCCGCATGCCCGCGTGTGCAGAACTGGTGCCCGCTTCTGCGGGCGCGCAAAGATTGGCTAACGTGTGTCGAACGTCGGAGAGACAAAGCTCGCGAACGTGGCGGAGCACTCGGAACGACACCGCGAACACCGGCGAGTGAGCGGAGAAACATATCTGCGCAGGGGAACCGCAGCGAGGAAAACGGCGTCTTTGCTCGAAGAAAACAGGATTTCGCGCTGCGCGCTTGTCCTGAGGAAAAGACACTAAGTCGGAACAGATGTCTCGCCCACGGACGTAGCTATTTTAATGCTCCACCTTCTCCGGCGATGGAGAAACAGGGGAATGAGAGGTACCTGGAGCAATTCGGCTGCTTTGTTCCCAAGACTTGTGCTTCTGCAAGTTCACGTGAGTGAAGAAGCCTGGGCCATCTGTAGTTTTTGATGCTGGCAACTCAAATGGATCAACCGACGCTTGCAAACAAACACCTCACGTTGTGTTTGGGCGTGTTTCCACGCACGCGCCCGCATTTGTTGCATCCCGGCTCCAGCGTTTCAGTGTTGTTTCCCCAAATCCATTCCATATGTGGCGCCTGGTGCTGGCGCCGCTGGCGTTGCTTCCGCTGCGGGAAGCTGTCCGTCTTACTGCAGAGGCCCGGGCGAGAATTCTGTTGGGCCATTGTTTTGCGCACTTGAAGTGTTGAAATTGCGACGCGGTGCAAGCTGCGTGGGTCGACAGCTGGCGACCTGGGCTTTGGACTGCCTGAGTGGCATCTGAGAGCGTCGGGCCGCATGACTGTGCAGAAAGCTGCGTGATTCTTGATCAGATTGTTATCCCAGCCAGGCTTCATGGGCGTGATGCGTGTGGGTTTCCCTTCCTTGTGTTGCGTTCGCTTTCCTGTCGCGGGCTTTGTATGGGTTTCTCATTTTTGCTTAAGGCTTCTTAAGCGCGCCTCTCTGGTTTCTCATGGGTGGCAAGCTCCCGTGCAAAGCAAGACCCTGGCGCTAGGAACAGCCAGCGTTTTTGGCCAGAGGCGTGCTGTTGTTTCTTTCTTTCTTTGCTTGCTTGTGTGCGAGCGTGCTTGCTTGCGTGCGTGCTTGCTTGCTTTTTCTTTTTCTTTGTTGCTTTTCTTTTTTTGTATTGCTTTTCTTTTTTCTTTCTTTCTTTTTTTCTTTCTTTCTTTTTTTCTTTCTTTCGTTCTTTCTTTCTTTCTTTCTCTCTTTTTCTCTTTTTCTCTTTCTCTCTTTCTCTCTTTCTCTCTTTCTCTCTTTCTCTCTTTCTCTCTTTCTCTCTTTCTCTTTCTTTCTTTTCCTTTTTTTTTTTTTTATTTCTTGTCTTTTTTTCCGTTTCTTTTTGTCTTTCGTTTTTTTTCTTCATTTTTTCTTTTTTCTTTCGTTCTTTCAGTCTTTCGGTGTACAAGCGCAGCTTTGCCCGGCGCCCGGGGCCCAGTCAGTGTCAGGAGGCAGAGGGCTGGAACGCGGGGGAGGTGCTGGAGGATGTGACGAACCTGCTGGGCGGGGCTGAGGAGTTGCAGCCGCTGGTGGCCAGCCTGCAGCTAGGCCCGTCTCTCACGAGGCTGAGGAGCTGTCGCGAGTTCTGAGTTTTGGCCTCGTCCCACATATCCCAAATATCATAGCTGGGCCCGAAACAAGGCCCCCTGCCATCCTCTGGCAGAAGTGATGTTCTGACCACTGCAGGACGAAGATGAAGGGGACTGTGCGCCTGTCTCATGGCAGAGATATGGGCAGACACAACTACTCCTGGCTGGAGCTGAATCTCACTGCCAAGGATGAGGCAGGCCAACCGGCTCCTTTTGCCTTAGGGAGGTGGCATGTCGTTTGCTGGTTTGAAGCCATTGTGTGCATGCGAAACGGAGCAGTGCCACAGTCTCTGATATTGACAAGCGCCCAGATGCGCCCAGCAGCTACTTTTGTGATCATGTTTTGTTGGGCTGAGTACTCTACAGGAGAGCCGATGACTTCTGGCCGCAGGTGCAGTTGCTTTGTGTCCCCTCCAGGATCCTCTTGAAACCCGCAAGCTCTTCTTGAGAATTGGGGTGTTTTTCAAGCACTGTTTTCATTGTCCATTCATTGCTGTTTATTTATTTTTTTCTCGGAGAAGCAACAAGTTTCAAGTTCAAAGGAGACCCCCCCAGTGACTGCCACCGAGCGCCTTCCCGAGCCAACAAGTCGCGACTAGTCTTCTTTTCCACTTGACGGTCTCACATTGAACTCAAGCCTTGAAGCAGGGAAATGAGAACTGAACTTTTGGGCCAGGTGTTTGATGCGGCAAAGGCTTCAATTTCTCTGCCTGCAATGTTTCAGGCCTCGGCCGAAGAATTCAAGAACGGCTTCTTTGACATTGCAACGAAGTACAGGAAGCTCGCCGCCAACTTGCCTTGTTCGACTTCAATGCGGACGCGCGTTTTTTGAGGGTGCTCTTTTTGGGGTGGTTTTCAAGGCAAACTGTGAGTTGAGCTGGGTGATGTGCTGCGGCTCAACCGTGTGTGTGTGTGTGGCTGTGCGGCTGTGCGGCTGTTTCCTTCAACAGCGTTGCGCAGCCATCAGGCTGTCCCCCAAGTGCGGGGGATTGCTTCTGGAGACTGAGTTGTCTTTGTGGCCCCGAGGTTTGGCAGGGTGATGCACGCGGCAGCGGAGGGGGCCACCGTGTCGATCAGATCCTTCCCTGTCGGGTGGAATCAGAAGGCAGAGGCGGAGCTGCTGCAGGTGGTCAGACGGCTGGGGCACCTGGAGGTGGCGGAGGCCACGGCTTTCCAGTTCGAAGACCTCATCGAGCACCCCGACGAGCCGCTCCTCCAGGAGCTCTTCCGGGGCTTTGTGCTGAAGCTGGATGCCACCCTCACACGGTCCCTGGAGAGGGCTGTGACCGCGGTGGTGGAGCGGGCGGAGGCCGACGGGCCGGTGGGCCGGGCTGAGCAGCTGGAAGACATTTGTTAGTGTCCTTTCGTCCTTTCGTCCTTTCGTCCTTTCTTGTGCTAAAGAAAAGGAAAGAAGTTTTCTTCGTTCCTCTTCCTTCGCCCCGAAAAGGACCGGGTGGCCCAGACCGCGGCGAAGCCCATGGAGGCGGGGCCGAAGCAAAGGGTTTGGATCCGAACTCTGGAAATCTGGGGCCGGAGGCCACGCAAGTGCTGATGACGCTCTTTGCCGGGGCATCCGTGGATGCGAGGTTCGCTTACAACCAGGAGCGCGGGTAAACGCAACTAAGCCGCAGCGTGGCCGTCACGCTCCCATCAGCATTGGAATGTCCATTTGAGTCGTGTTCTTCACTCCCCCTTGGTTCATGGAACAGCCAAGCTGGGAAAGACATCAAGCCCGCATTGTTTTGAGACATCTCAGCATAGAGAGATAGCAAGAGAAAGACCTCGAGAGAGCTGATTTCTGGCTGTTCCCCAGCAGCCTATCCTTTGCCCTCTGGAGGAGTTTGAGATTCTTTAGAAGTAAACAAAGCACTGTCCTTTGAGATCTTGAGATGCAACTCAACAACTTCAGTCAATGCCACCTGTGGTTGCATGCTTTTGCGCGGTCCTTGCCACTGTCAAGCTTCTTCAGCACGCGCTCTTCTTTTGGTCTGTGGTCCAAGTGGACGCCATGGGAAGATTCTGTTGGCCTCGACGGAGGCCTGAAGGCTGGCGGCTTCCCTAGGCATCGCCTTGTGCCTTTTTGTTCGCTGAGCGTCGAAGGAGAACATGGCAAAGATCATGAATGCCTTACCGCACCTCAACACGACCTTCAATGATGTCGTGGGCTTCTTCCAGAACCTTGGATGAGGCAGTTCGCACATGTATTTTATGCTCTCATTTGCTTTTTTGAACATGCGAGCCTGTTGCTGGCTGCAACCGAGCGAATGAGCCGTGCCATAAGTGCGCGTGCCGTGTCTCAACGGCCAGCGGCGCTTGGTTGGGCAACAATGGCCAGAGGCCTGTGACGGCACCTCGGGCCACGTCACGCAATGTTTGGGTTCCGAAGTCGAATCTGGTGCAAATCGCCATGCACCAGCAAATAACCTACAGGCAACGACCAAGCCGCGTTGGTATGTCTTCCGGAGAGATCTCCATGAAACACCATGTAACACCTACGTTACATACGCGTGTATGTGTGCATTTGCGTGTGTGGTTTCCGAGGCAAAGGAAGAGCCCACCGTGGCTGGTGGCACTGGCGCGCCTGGGGCAGTGTCTGGAATCCGTGGCCTCGCTGGAGCTGAAGGACCTTCCCTGGGGCCTCAAGGCGAAGCGCAAAGCGGAAGAAATTCCCAGCACCGCCCAAAACGAACTGCTCTTTGGGGGGGCGGGGGGGGTGGGGAGGTGGGGTGGGGGGTATTCAGCAGCGCTGGCGCTGTGGCCCTACTGTGCTACAGCCTTCTTTTTGGATATTTACTCACTCGACGAGTGTAAAGTGCAAAACCTAATGGACGCATTTCAAGCTTGTCCGACAGATGTCCGACAGAACGTGTTTCTATCGGCGCTGTTTGTTTCACATGTTGGATAAATGAGCCCCTCACCAGCTCTCGCGTAGGCTGTGATCTCCTGGGAGGGCTTTTCGCCTTTTCAACTGCTCCTGCGGCTGCTTGACGATTCAGGCGCTGAATCACTTGTCTCGCTTGGGCACTTGGCAGGTCTGAGGTTTTCCCAGGTGCGTTTTTAGAGCTCAGCTGCTTTGCCACAGGTGTGACAGCCCTGGCAGACGAGAACTACAACGTGAGTGCTGAATAGGGAAAATGTCGACATTTGGCAGAATGCCATTCTGATTTCACAGCCGTTGACAGAGCCCATGTCCGGCACGCTGACGGTTTCTCATCCGACGCTGTTGCTGCAGCTCAGCTCATCTTTCTTGGCGGGCTGCCGAGCTAGCAATGTAACCCGCGGGAACCGCGGTGGGCGTATGGCATACGAGGTCTGCCGAAAGCCTCCAAAACAGGTGATGGCATAAAAGCTGCCCCGCAATGAGGTTGGCTTGGGACCATCCAAAGCAAACCCTGCAGGGATATTTTTGAACCTCATGTGCACTTTTCGAACCCTCACTCAGCATGCGTGCCGTAAAATGTGGCAAGTTGGCCTGCTGCTGCAGGTTCAGTGCAGGTTCTCTGCGCAGATAAAGATAATCAGGCTGATCCAAGCTGCCACACAAAAGAGAAAGCATCCCCACCAAATGTGGCATCGGTTTGTGGAATTGCACTACAGTACCAAGAGCCGAATCATACATTTTTCTACGGCGACATATGCCATGATATTGTCAAGCAGACATCTCTCATTCAGCTCGAGACTTGAGAGGCCAAAGTTATGCAGTATTTCTTCGAATGGGCACCCGAGCATTGGCAATGTTCCCTGTGCAAATCGCGCTGTGTTGGAGTGAGCAGACATCAGCCGACTCAACTGCTTTCCAGGCAGATCACTGAGGATGTGAGCCGAGGAACTGTTTCCATTGCCGAAGTCAAAGACTTCCGAATCTCTTTAGGCCGAAATTCAACTGCTGGACTTCCAACGGTAGGTGGGTTCCCAAGTTCTTGAATGAATGCATGCCGTGTTTTCACGCGCAGCGCACAAGGAGGCCGGCTTCAGAAACCTGGAGAGTCCAGGCTGTGCCAGTCTGCCAGTGCGCAAGGGGAAAAGTTGGGCTTGTGCCTGGCAGGAAAGGGCTGTCCGAGAGGTCCGGTTGATTTGGGCCCATTGCGCAGGTCCACACCTTCCTGAAGAAGTCCTTCGAGCGGCTCTCCGAGGCTTGAGCTGCGCAGCTGGACTGTGGTCAAGAGAGATCGCGAGGTCTGAAAAATCTACTTTGGTGAGTCCATGCCTGATCTATTCGGGGCAACGCACGGTCCTACTCGCTTTGCAGGTAGACCAGATGCTGCCGCAAGTGAAGAAGGCATGATGTGGGAAGATAAATTCAGCGGGGTATTTAAGTATGCGAGTATGTGAGAAAGCGGCCACATAGGGACAGGCAGCAACAGGCCAGACGCATTTCGCCGCCGTGTTGTATGCTGAATGATCGCAACTAGGACCTGGGGGCTACAATTTCGAGAGAATATTATACGCATCAAACGAATGGCACTTATGGACCACGGTCGGTTGCTGAGCGTGGATTCGGAGGTGTTTCAGAGGAGACCCAGCGTCAGGTGGAAGAGCTTGCCAGCCGTGGTGTTGGCATTCACCATGGAGGGTAGCTTGGTCGCGGGGGCAGAAAATGGGCAAGTGTGATGAATGTTTATGGAGCGATATGGAGCGGTTTGCAGCATTTGTTTTGCTTTGTTGCTGTTCAGCTGGTGAACAGCAACCAAGAGATGCGCTTAGCCTGCAAACCGGATGGATTAGACTGGCTGCGCGTACCAGCCAAGGCTATTGCCAGTGGTGAAGGAGGCGCGAAGTGTCCGGGATGGGGCATCCGTGAAACAGACTCAGCACACTTTTTGCTTGTGTACAATGCCTAGTTTTCTTGCGGCTGGTGAAAATATAACGGGTCGAGCACTTGATTCCAAGAAGCACCACCTCACTGTTGCTTTCTCATCCAGTTTCGCATTGGTACCTGGCAGTGGGAATTTTCCTAGGGAAGGCGAGCACCGCCTTCTCCCACAGGCAAACTCCAAGCTCAGGCGGTGGAGATCATGTTCTCCCGTGGGCTGGTGCCAGCCTGGCACCTTTGACCCGGAGAGTCGCTGCACTCTCTCCAAGTTTTGGCTCGCTCAGAACCAGTCTCTGAAGGGATCGGAGGTCAGAGCTTCAGGGGCCAACAAATTTTACCGCTTTGCAGAAGGAGCTCGAGTGGTTTGGCAGCGCCGTGGTTTACGGCTCTTTCCCTTTCGCTTTTCCGTTGAAACTCTCTAAAAGGGGCGGGAAAAGGGTGCGGGGGGAGGGTGGAGGTCGGGAACCCAGTTTTGACCTCCCAGACTGGGGTCGACGTCCAGAAATCGCAGCTGCCGTTGCCAGGAAGGTCCTCTTCGCCACCGAGACCTTTGCTATGGGCGTGAACATGCCCGCGCGAAGCGTGATCTTCACCGCCTGGGCCGGCTGCTGAACAACAGCGGTGCACTTTTCCAACAGGTGCTGTTTTCCTTGACCAGTTGCATTTGTCGAGAAGCTGCCCGGTCGGTGAGCTCCGGTCGTGTCTTGAGGCTTCCTACCATCGGTTTAGGAGGTGCTTTCGTTCAAGTCGGCTCGTTGAGGCCAAGCACGATGGCAACCAGCGCCGTCCGTTGCTGCCGTCGGAGTACACCCAGATGGCCGGCCGTGCTGGGCGCCGAGGCCGCGAGGGAAGCAACCGGGTAGCAGGGTTGGAATCAGGGGTTGTTTCGGCACTTTTGTGATGGGGGGTGGGGAAGGTGTTGCTGGTGATGCTGGTGCACTTGTGGAACATGAACTGGACATTTACTCGAAAAGCCTGTAACAGATCCGGTAACTGCAGCCACAAATCCAGCAGCTACGCGATTACCAAGCATGGTTTTGGTACATTCTTGGTGGTCGTGTGGTCGTTTGGAAGTGTGCATAGACTGCACAGCCTAAGGGTCCTTTGTTTCATTTGACCATTCAAGATAACAAGAAAACACAATGCAAACGAGGTTGAGATGAACAGTTGGGAAAGCCGGACATCGAGCTTGCACGCAAAAGCCGTACCCATGGTGGACCTCTACGAGAAGACATCCCCAGAAACCTCAAAGAGAGCTCTACGACCGGGCCCCGGGCCCATTGGCCCATTCCATCTTCAGGCCTCGACACGGAGGGTAACGTGTACATCCTGTGCGGGGATGAGGTGCCCGACCAGAAGAAAGTCACTCGGATGATGACCAGCAAGGCGCCAAATTTCGCGGCGTTCTCGATCCGCGGCTGGGAGTCATCCGAAAATGACGCGGGATTGAGGCAGTCAGAGCAGTCAAAACCGCCGGCTCGGGGCTTTCCCTGGTTTGTCCGCACCGCGCGCCGAAACGTGCCAACAGTCCGGGGCGTTCAGTCATGGGCTTGAAGGACTTGATTTGGAAGAGATTCCTGCATTTGTAGATCCTTACATTTGTGAGGAATCCACCGCGTTTTCGTTGTTGGTCAGGGCTGAAAAGGATGGTGAACTTGTGAGGCCGAGCCGCTGCTCTCTCGGTTCCGGGTGACCTTTGCGATGATCCTTCAGATGCGGCTCGGATTGTGGCAATGCGTTGCGATGGCGATGGTGATTCTTGATCAACACCTGTGTCTGATTCCGGAAAGCTTGCCCCCGGCCCAGGAAACGCTTCGCGCAGAGCGGGGTTCAGGTGGAGGACCTCCTTGGCCAGTCCTTCCTTGAGAATGCACGTGCGCGACGCAGGCCTGCACCACTTTCGCTTTAAACTTTAGACACATCGAGCAGCTTGGGCTTTACTCCGTTGGTCCGTCGCGCCTTGCGACGCAGGCCGAAGGCGCGGCAGGACTTGAAGGAGCGGAGCCGGCAGCTGGAGGCGCTCGTGACTCGTGACGCCGGTTTCCCGGATGGGAGCTTCGTGGTTCCGAAGCAATGGGTATCTCGCGGACAAACCGTCACTTGCTACGTGCTCTTGTTCCACAGGATCATGTTTGAATGCATCCTTGTGTAAGAGCAAAAAGCCGGCAAGGACACATTTTTGGAGTGCAGACGTTGCAAGTGGTAGCATTGCTTTTGCGTGCCTGTTTCCGCCTCAGTATAAGTTCCAATGTGTCAGTATGAGATGGCGTGGCTTGCACGATTTAGTGCCGTTCCTATGCTTCCTGCGAGCGTCTTCTGCGCAATTTAGGAGCAAAGGCCAGGCATGGATCAACCAGGCCTGTAAGTACAGCAAGGTGAAAATGCGCAGCGATCCAAGCGCGGATGAAGCATAGGACGTGTTTGGGATGCACTAACATTCAAATCTCAGATATTGCATTCCATGCAGAACTGATGCTTCAGAGTCTTGGAAGCGCACGTCTAAGCCCATGGCTGTGACTTGAGTTCCATTGGGGCTCTAAGTTTGAGGACATGTTGCCAGACAAGTTTTATCCAAATCTATGTTGTGTTCCATGATATTGTTGGATGGACTGCGTTCCATGCGGGGAAGGAACGCCACAGCTAAATGGCGGTGGCTTCGATGGGTGTGTGCAGTTTCTCGAAATGCAGCTGTTGGCTATGCCGGGGTTCCCCTTGTGCGCCAGTGGAGTTGGTTTGTCCACGTCGCCGCTGCCTTTCGCTCTGCTCTCACGGGAGCTGGCCATTTGTTGTTCAGAGCCTGCAGCGAATGCAGGCCTTGCCGCCACTGCAGTGCGTCTTCGGGGAGCCAGACATGGAGGTGGGGCCTTTATGGTGGATTAGTCGCTTCACTTATGAAGACATTACATTTTTGGATTGGGATGTTCCGTTGCAACTCAACGTGAACTCGGGTTTTGTTCGGTGGAGTCATTGTTAGAAGACCGCTAGAGGCCTGAGGCTGCTTTGTGGAAAGGCCGAGCATGTGCACGTCTGTGTTCTATGGAAATGCAGAAAGGCTACATCTCAGATTGCCTGGAATCCAGGGGTAGATCCCCGAAATCCACGCTTTCCTAGCTTTGCCGCGCTGATTCTCGCCTTTTTTTTAAATAAAAAAACGAAGGCTCGATTTGCGGCCAGGACTATGCCGACATGGAGGTGCTTTCCCGCCAGCTCGGGCTCCAGCAGCCTGGACTCAATGGGAGATCTTGTTCGCGGTGTGTTTGCCACGTGTTGGGCTGAATTTGAGGCTTGGGCAGGTTCTAGCAATTCTGGAGGCCCAAAGCCGTCTAACAGAGATTGCATGGGCTCTGAACATCCTGCAAATGCGATGAGGTCAATGCTACTTAGTTGAATATTCACGACCCCTAGACCCCCAAAGAGGTACCCCAAATGCATGTGTGGCTGATGAGGCCTCTTGCACTGCATGTTTGAGATTGAAGTTTGCCATCGCCAATGCGCTTTGGCTCAAGTACTTGATGCCCATAGCAAAACCAGGGTTGGCGCTCACTTACCGTACTGGGGTTAATAAGGGTCCCGGTTTCTGGTTCGCTGTGTTTCTTTCCCTGTTGAGTTACTTTACAGCCGTAATTGCTTTTTGGGATAGGCTCCCTCGGTCCGGTAAGTTTGCGCACCTCGTGCGTGGACCCGGCTCCGGCTTTCTCAGCCAGAGGCCAGCGAGGCGTTCGACTCACTCACCCGGGCTTGGCAGCAGTTTCGCCTTGGGGTCGAAAGGGTTCGGAGGAAGCTTCGTCCTGGCGTGGCAGGCCAATTTTGCTGACCACAGCGGCATTTGCGGGACGCCTACCCCGACCTCTACGTCTCTGTCATCGCTCGTGGCCGCCGTCGGCAAAGTCCACTTGTTCAGCGGGCACAGGCCGCAGCTCAAGGCGCGGCAGGACAGGACGGCGCACCTGTTCAGCAACCTGGCCGACAAGTCCGTCGTCGACGCCGACGGTGTCTACTGTTCAGGCTGCAGCTCCAAGCGCAGCGGCAGTTACATCGACATCAGGGCCGGCAGACCAGGCTACACACGCCGCCGGGCCCGCCACCACAAAGGGCCCCTTCTGGCAGCCAGCCCCGTTGACAACACTCCTCCTACCCTGCTACGGCATTTGGGGGAGGTTCACTTCGACCCAGTGCCGCAGGCGCCGCCAAAGCGCCCGAGATCCTGGGCGCTAAAAGCGCAGCAAGGTCGAGGACGCGGGGCCCACGCTCCCCATCACCACCTGCACGTGCGTCCCTCAGCAGCCGGCCTCTAATTCTCGCGTTGTCCAACTCCTCGTATCCAATTACAAGAGTGGACAGCGCCGGAATTTGGATCTTGCAGCATCGGCGCGAAGGAGTCCCACCGAGGCCAACACAGCGGGCACATCAAGCTCCGCTCACTGAGAAGCTCCGAAGGGCAACTACACCTTTTTCTGTCCAGACTGGTCGGCCTTATGGCTTGGACGGCTAGCCGTCCTGACATCATTTTGCTAGCCACCGCCGTGCAGAAATGGTCTCGTAATCATGATAGGCAGCTCGCCCGTCTCATTGCGCACATCAACTCATCAACGCACTACCGGTTGGTTGGGGTCATAAAAGATAACCCGCAAGATCTTCACCTTCTCTGTACGCGGATGCCAACTACGCTGGGGAAAGAGACGCGAAGTCCATGTCAGGTGGCTTCTTGGTTCTCAAAAGACCAAGCGCTCAATTTCCCGCTGGCATGGTTGAGCAAACGACAAACATCAGTTTCCAGGCCCACCACGGAAGCAGAGGTAGTGTCACTCGCATACTCATTGAACCAGGAAGGTTTGCCTTCCTTGAGTCTTTGGGAACGCCTGCTTGGCCGCCCTGTTGAACTGGTGTTGCATGAAAACAACCAAACCACAATCCTTGTTGCCAAAAAGGGCTACCCCAGCGCACTCACAAGGTAAACCTGGCCGCACTTTCGGAACAGCTTGAACCTGGCACAGGTGTAGTGATCAAGCACGTTTCAAACGAATTGCAAGCAGCCGAGCATTAGGACAAATTTGCCCGAAAAGTTGGAAGATGTTGATTAAGCCCTCAACAACAGTCTGGTAAAGGACCGCGTCACACGTGCAGGTTGCTGCTCAAGCGCAACTGTAAGATAGTATCTCTTTGTGAGAACGGGGAGGGGGGAGTTGAATATTCACGACCCCTAGACCCCCAAAGAGGTACCCCAAATGCATGTGTGGTTGAGGCCTCTTGCATTGCATGTTTGAGATTGAAGTTTGCCATCGCTAACGCGCTTTGGCTCAAGTACTTGATGCCCGTAGCAATTTGCAATCACTGAAGTGTATCGTTCTGGGCTGGCTGTCCACTGGAAGGGGCGTGTCGTGTCGGCAAGCGGCCAAGGTTGCATGCGAGGCTTTGCGAGTCGAAGTCTCGGGACAAGGTCTTCTGTCCGGGGCGCTTGCCCCAGGAAATGGCTGTGGCACTGTGGCGTGGGCTGGACGTGGCAGGTTTGACGCAACGGCTCAAACCGGCAGGTGGCTTCCGCCGATTACTTTCTACAATCCTACATTCAGCCAAGGACAGCTGCCATCATTGATTTCCTTCATTTGTCCAGCCGCAGCACTCAAAACACTTGAATGAGCCTGCTGACACGCCTTCAGAGACATTTCGCTGAGTGCTGATTTTTGCTGCCATGGTGCTGGAGTCCTTGCGTTTCTCCCGGGAGAAAGGCCTGGAGGTGCTGGATCAACTTCAGGCAGGGAGGTGTTTTAGGAGGGGGGGGTCCTGTTTATCAGGGGTATGTTTGGTCTTGGCTTGGTGTGTGTGTGTGTGTATGTGTGTTTCAAACAAGGCATTCCGGGAGCGCACCAGATGAACACTAGCATGTGGACCGCATTCAGCTTCTGCTTGAGGCAGACTTTTCCCGTATAACAAGTCTCGAGCTGAGGGCTGGTATGGCTGGTGCAACCCTTTGCCTTTTTGAACAACAACCCTACGGACAACTTTGAGGACAACGTAGTGATTTCAGTGCTCTTTTGTCGGGGAAAAGGCAGGCTCGGACATGCGCGCTGGTGTGTCCACTTACTCGGGGACTGCGGCGCGGTTGGGGAATATTTGTATTTGCAGGTGCCGCATCAGAAGGAGTACATCCGAGTCACGGACTCGGAGGATGCTTGGAGCCTCGCATGAATGAAGTTGCTAGGTTACTTTATTTGCTCTATGCTTCTCCCGGGCTCCGCGATGCATCCGAGGAAGGCGGTTCGCTCCATGCAGGCAGGGGCTTGGCTCTAGCAGCTGATGGGTATGTTCCATAAATCCGGCGCCCAGGCTGCTGCTGGATTTGCCTTGTTGGCCACCCTTTGGTTTCTACTATGATGTGGGATGAAGTCTGATGTGCATCGCTATATATATATATACACATACATATATATATATATATATATATATATATATATATATATATATATATACATACATACATAAATACGTGTATATATGTTAACATACGTACACACATACATGCGCACATATTCATGCGTATGCACACATGGAGCCAGCAATGCAGCAAAGAAACGCCTTGGTTCGCTCAGGTGCGAGGCGCCCCGCTGCTGGCCATGGTCTCGGCCCTGGGTCTGGCAGTGGAGGCCCTCGAGCGAGCACGTGCCAAGCACGAGGCAGGCTCTGGGGGTCTGGGCATTGGAGTGGGAGGACGGGCAAGAATCTCCTCCTAGACAAAACCCCTTTTTATGGTGGCTCCATTTGGATTCCCCGCAAAACCGTCCCCCAAACGATCCAACAAGGGGAAGTTTGCGCTTCAGCCACGAGGAGGTATGGATGCAGGACACAACGAGTAGGTGAAAGCGCTGGGCAATCAGGCTTCCATGTCATGTTGCACATGTCATAAGCTGGCTCCACTGGTTGCTCAAGTTGCCGCTTCGGCTCAAAGGCTGGTCCATGCTTTCATTGCTTCCCGGTAGCCATGGAGCTCAGGAAGCAGCAGCTTCGGTCGATGGAGCGGCTGTGCGTGAAGACCCCGCCGAGGAAGCCCGTGGAGCCCCAGGAAATGAACTTGAACGCGAGCTCGAGCTTCCGAAGTCCGCCCGAGTACTCCTTCTTTCCACACCCAGCCGTTGAGCGCAGGAAGAAGCCCCTGGATCTTCCCGGGCCGGGCAAGTACTACCGAGATGCCAAGAGTCAGGACAGCCCGTCCTGGAGCATTGCCTGTGGCCTGCATGACTTGGATCCATGCACCGTGGATCAGTTGCACTGTAGGCACTGTGAGAAGCAGACTTTGGACTCATGGCAGCCTCCCCGAGATGACCCGAAGCGGCGGCGGCCTGCAGCGTGCGCCACCAAGGGCTGTGCCTACGTGTCGGCCTTCAACCGGGGCTACTGCTGCTGCTCCTGCAGCAAGGCGACTCCGGCCCCAGACTTCGCCGTGACCGCGCCGGCGCCAGCGAGGCGTATCGAGTCGGAGACGAAGTCGCGGGCGCGGCCCAAGGTGTGGCCAGGCCCCGGGCAGTACGAGCTGAAGAGCACGCTGGAGGGCGTGGACGTGAGCGGCCGGGGCTGGATCAAGCCGAAGCAGAAGGACACGAAGCGGGAGGCCCTGGGCCCAGGACACGTGGAACCCCGGTTCACCTTGACCTGCAGGCGAGCAATAGACATGTTTCCACCAACTCGGACGGGGCATCGATGCCCATAGACGTCCAATAAGAGCGTGTCTTCTTTTGAGGGTACTTTTTTTTCTTTTTTCTTCTGAAGGAAAACCGCTTTGCCATGTTGGGGGTCCGATTCCAAACGAGGGCACCCCCTCAATCTCTTCGCCAGGTCTTCTCCGAGCGTGGGGTTCGGGGTCGGCAGCCGCTTCAAGGATCGGCCCAAGCCCGCCAGGGCTCAGTCCGCGCCCGGCCGGGAGGGGCCGGGGCCGGGGAGGTATGCGCCCAAGCTGGACAGCGCTCTGACACTTGGACAGTTATATGGCATTTTTTTGAACGGCTTGCTTTTTTTGTGGCTTGGGTGAAGTCTTGAGACGGAGCCATCCAGGAGAAGCTCCCCTGCAATTTCCATTCAGGGGCCATGGCCAGACAGAGTGGACAAGCAGCGAAGCCAGGACAAAGCGATCACTCTGTGGGATGGAAGTGTGATTGAGCCGGATACTCCGGTTGGTCCTGGCGCGCCAATCACCACCTTCAAATCAAGATGTATGTCTTGACGCCCCGTTCTGCCCGTGTTAATGCCTGCCGAAGGTCGCGCTGAGCGCGACGTAAGGCCTTGTTATTTCCGGCTCGGTACTTTGCAGCCAACTTATTCAACTTCGGGAGGCCAGGCGTCAGTTCCGCAGCTTACCTGGTTGCAGTTTGCAGGAAGCCCCATGCGGTGTTCGACAGAGAGAGGCGCATGGAAAGATGCTTCCCTCCCGAAGACTCTTCACGTGCAGAGCTCCCTGCCCCCATTGCCAAGCTACAGACTGCAAACGTAGTCTGTGGTTGTGGGCCGCGCTGCACGGCAAAGTGTTTGCGCAAAAGATTGCTTGGCAGAGGCCCACTTACTTTGGCATGTCATCCATCGACAGCCTACTGAAGGTTGCCGCTTCTGAATCTAACCTCTCCATTCGAAGATGGCCACGTAAGCTTCTTTCCGTTCCGGATCGTTTTCAAGCAGAAGGAAGCTGGTTCGCATGCATCCTGACGTCAGGCGTCAAGGCCCCCTTTGCGGAGCCAAAGCGCTCCAGACCGGCCAAAGCCGGGCTATGGCGCAGCCGCGTCCGCCGCATCCGTTGCCAGTCCTCCTGGGCGAGAAGTATGGGGGCCTGGTGGACGTGATGTGCAGCATGGAGGCAGGGCTTGAAGTCGCTGACCAGTTGTTCAGCCAATGTTCGGATTTCAGCTCCAAGGTCCTGCTTTTCTGAATTTATGGTCTCTGCAAAACGCTTGGAGGTATGTTTAGGCAGCACAAGTTGTCTGCCCTGACCCTTTGTTAGGTGAATGACGAGGATATTTTGCGTGCAGTTTCGGCCCACAAAGCACTGGGATGCTGCGCAGAAGTCTTGCGCAAGAGTTGCAAGGAGGGGGCCCCCAGCTACTTCCATATGAGCTCTCCGATCCAGGACCAGCGTTTACTGCCAGCCGGGGAGTTGAAAGATACACTGCGCTCTTTTTCTGAGGGTGGTTTTGTATATATATATATATAATAGATATACATATGTATGAAACAAATACATCGTTTCTTGGTTAGAGGATGTCACCCTATCTTCGATGTTGTTGGTCATTTGAAAAGAAGAACCTAACCGGGGGCCCAGAAGTGAGACCCAGCCTTCACAGGCTTTGAGGCAACTCACCCCCCAACTTGGCTTTGGACCCATGTTTGTTGCGGGAACCCTTAGTTGGTGGTTTGGTGCTTTGGGGAGTTGAACCCGGTTATTGTAGAGGGCAAATGGGAAAGAAGCATCCCTGAACCAGCAAACCACCAGTTCAAACTGCCAATTTCTGGTAAGCGGATGTCTTTCACAGAAAGGAGATTGAGGAGTTCTGGTCGCACAGCTGGAGGGCAGAGCCGTGGAAGAAGATCGCCACCTTGTTGGTCCTGAAGCGGGGCCCGGCTGCGGCCGTCATCGGCACAGTGGGCGCCATAGTCGCCATGTCTCTCTTTGGCGCCGGCATGTTGCCCGGGTACCGCAAGACGGCGCTGGTGGGCGGCACGCATCTCTTCGGTCCTTACGCCCTATTTGCGGGACTCCTTTGCAGTTCCTTGGCTCTGGCATTTTGGAGGCCTCGCACCTTTGTGTTCCTGGACCAGATCTGCATCAACCAAACAGATCTGGAGTCCAAGGCCAACGGGGTTTTGCACATGGGAGCCTTCCTGAAGAAGTCCAAGTCCATGCTGGTCTTGTGGGATCCGACCTTCGTCCAACGTCTTTGGTGCATGTTCGAGCTGGCGGCCTTCCTGAAGAGTCACGAGGATGAGAAACATAAACACCGCCTGTCGGTGAGGCCCATCTTCTTGGGGCCGTGTACCTTTGCGATCGCTGGCAGCCACTTAGCCGCACACATGCGTGATCTGCATGCCGAACCCAAACACTCTTCTTGCGAGAGTTTTGACACGGCGAGATTGCTAGATTTGCAGGTATCCAACTTGGAATGAGGCTAGTTTGTGGCACCAAGGCTTCTGTGGAACAATGTTTGGTTGCTTCTGCATACCATTTGACAACCTCTTGTATAGCTTCCTGATCTTTGCCGCTGTGGGCGCAGTGGCCTCCTACTCCGCGGCCGTGCTTTTCCGCCGGTATTACCGGTCTATCCAGGCCATGGAGGATGAGTTGAGCGTGTTCCAGCTGGAAAGGACGCAGTGCCTGTGCTGCAGCCTGGGCCATGGGCCCGGCCCCGCTTTCTGTGACCGGCAGCTTGTGACAGAATGCATCAGGAAATGGTTCGGCTCCACTGAAGGCTTCGAGCAGTGCGTGAGGTCCTCAGTTTCAGCTGCATTGAGCGAGCAGCTGGGAAACTTCTCCTTTCCCTATTTCTGGGTGCTCGGCTCCACCATGCCTTTGGTTTGGGGTCAGATGGATGCCATTGCGGCGCGGCTCCGCTCTGGCAGCACGCAGGGGGCACTGGGCATGGCGATCCTCACTTTGGCCTGGTGGCTGGCGGTGCTCCCCATACAGGTTCGCTCCGGGGTCGCCTTGGCAAACTACTTCCGCGAGAGGCAGCGGAATTTGTGCCTCGATGTCCTTGTGAACGTCATGGGCTTGATCGCTGTAGAAGCCATCGCCGCCGCCTGCATGGTCCTGGAGGCGGCTCTGTTCCGAGCGATGGACCCGGTGGCGGCCGCGTCCACATTTGCAGTTTTGGTCATCCCCGCTGCGGCTCTGGCGTATTCCAGATGCTGCGTGGTGCGATGACATGCGAGCGAGTACAGCTTGTGTACAGGCTCCAGCTCACGCTGATGAGCTTTGCCGCTGGCCGGCCCGGCCGGCCCAACAACTCATGCAGAAACAGAAGAAATCACTTCGCAGCATCGCTTTTTGCGTCACAGTTTGCAAGCCGTTTCTTCCCTTCGCTCGCCAGGGTGCCCGGGCCTGGCTTCTGGAGCGTATGCCACGTGGACCAAGAGAGGTGTCCGAAGGGGCGGTAAGAGAGTTTTCTGGGCGCTGGTTGACACAGCTTACAGCCAACCAAGTTCTAATCCATCAGCAAGCAGCGTGCCGCACATCTTGCACAGCAAGGCATTGGCACGCTTCCCGCATTAACCCATGTGACGCCGGAATGGCTTGAACTCCCAAGCTTTTCTCAATCTGCAACTGGCTTCATGTGGCCGTGGTAGCCTCATATTTGTGCCGCTGAGGTCGTACCTGAAGACCTCCCGGCCCACTGCAGTGAACCTCTTCAACACCATGGACTCGCTGCGTGAGGACATTTGTTTTCGGGCTGTTGGAAAAAGCAACATCACAACGAAACAAGGTGGTGGGAATCCGTGCAAGCACATTCCATGCCCAATGGGATCATCCTACCTGAAGCGACTGGCTCCTGCGTCAGGTTGTTGATGAAGCCGCTGCCAGCGGCCAGGATGATGTGCAGGCAGATGTAGCCATGGGCCATAACCTATGCCTCCATTTTGGAGCGGATGAACACCCATGTACCACCCATTTTGATGTTCACCAGAGGTACAGGGTTTTGACCCACAGCCATATACGTGGGAACTGCCTTCTGTGCGATCCCACTCGTCTTTGGGAACTGTTTCGATGGGCCTCGGGCCTCAAGCCTCGGGTGTCGCACCAGATCTATCATGCCTACGTGGATGCCGCAGAGCGGATGCTGGAGGAGGATGTGACGGCCAACAAGGCCGGGATTGGGTCCACAGCTGCAAGGCAAGGCGCCGCCCGCGCCGCCCCTTTGCGTAGGCTCTTTTGGGTTTCTGAAGTTTGTTTTGCATTCTCAACCGGTGGTGTTGGGGGGACCAGAACTAGAGGGTCAGATTTTGCGCGCGGAATAGGCCTGTCGTGCGACCTGCACCTTTACTGACCCTTTGTGTTTCCGAGGGAATACATAATTGTTTTTTTTGAGGATCCTCTTGTTCTGGCGGTTTTTACACGTTTTGTCAATTTGGGGGGTCCAAGTTCCTAGAAGACGAGCCACCCACACGACGTGTCTGATGGAACCTATGGGTCTCATGGATGCAGGCCATTGGCGACGTCGGCGCCGACGCCATCCTGGCGGCTTTGAAGGCGAGGGGCTGGAGAGAAAATCGCGAAACGGTTTTCCTTTGGTCCTGCAGAAACCGTAATGGAAATAAGACACCCTCGAAGCAAGTTCAGTGCCGGCGCGAGACGCCAAGTCAACACTGTCAACACTGGCAGCCAAGCCCTATTTTCATCAATCAGAGCCTTCTTCCCCCATCATCAGTGCTTTGTTTTCCGAGTTCCTTCTTCTCATCTCCTAGACCGCTGCCTAGTCTGAAGGTCACTGCACAAAGCATCAGCACACCGGACACGGAGTTGCGCCCTCTGTGATTTGTGATCTCATGCGCGCTGAAACTCAAAGTTAGTATGTATACATATATATATATATATATATATATATGAATTTGTAGTCAGTCTGAGGGCAAGGCCCGGGTGCTGACGATCTGCAACACCGGGTCCCTGGCAACGGCCGGCTGGGGCACGGCTCTCGGAGTGCTGCGCACCCTCCACGCCCGAGGACGCTGAAAGCACGTGCATGCTGTGTGGTATAAGTGGACCAGACGATTGTACACCAGGAAAGAAGTAACATGCACGAAGTGAACGGGGGCGCTCAAACATCCTGAGAACCTGAGAAGAAGGGAGTGGTGGGGAGGCTTATTGATACTCTCAAAAAGTCCCCGAACCCAACAAAACTTATCTGAATGGGCCATGGATACATTGCGCCACTGGCTTAACTCTACCCAAGGCCGAAGCCTCAAAGCCACTTTGAACCCACCAAGCCGAAACGCAACACCTTGGAAGCTACAACGGCAGCCTCGCCCTGAAGCCTTGAGTAACGTCCCCGTCAAACACTTCCATTATTTTCTCGCCATAGCCCAAGGAAGATTGGCACTTGGCAAATGAAAGTCGTAAGACAAGAATACGTTTTGGCCCGCAGGGCCTTCGAGACTTGTAGAATCTCCTTCGAACGCATTTTTTTGTTAAAATACCATCTGGCAGTTGTTGAACGGCGCGCAACACGGCCGATTCCCTCATTGCAAATGGACAACCATGAGTTCTGGCGTCTTCCCACACTTTGTGACTGCTGTACCTGCTGTACTTTGGGCTTCAGCTATTCTACATGTTTCATCATCGGTTTCAGGTTTGGGTGAGGTTTCACTGACTATTTGAGAACACGAACTTGGAAAGCCAAGCTGATGAATCTGGCTTGATGATTTTGGAAGATATAAGATTACTTCGAGATGTTTGTGTGGGCATCTTTTTTTCATTGCATTAATTGCACTTTGTCAATGCGCAACACATTCTTTCTGCAGACACAAGTTTGTCATGTTTGGTTCCGTGTTCACGCCGCCGATTCAGCAGGACGCCTGGAGCAGGCGTACTGCCTAGAGACGCGGCCCTACAATCAGGCAATCGCAGTTCGGTCTTTGGCTCACCGCGTAGGTGTCCGGCAGAATGCTGTAGTCAAGACCATGCTGGTGCGGCTTGGTGGCGCCATGACTTGTTTGAATGTGCCAACCTGCAGCGGATTTTGTTGCTTCTGTTGGTTCCGTTTTCACCACCCTTTGATGTCACGGGAAAGTCATCCCTGGAATGATCCTGATCATTTCAGATCCTGTCGCCAGGGTGCTCGTCTCACTGCCTTTGAGCTGGTGGAGGATGGCCTGCCTGGGACTCTGAAACACGGCGGCACCAAAAGGGGGGAGTGTCCGCATTGCCCGCCATGCGTTGCGGGTTTGCGCTGGCTGGTAAACATTGGAGAATGGAAATCTTGATGAAGCAAGCTTCAGCTCCTTTGTTGCTGTTGCGCTGCATGAGGTCCATGTAATTTTGGGGAAACAAGTAGTGAGGGAGTCTCTGCTTCGATTGCAAAAGTTACTTGCAACTTGGAATCGGAATCCATCAGGCGTCCAGGAGTCTGACCAAGACATCTGAAATGGTCTCGGAAGAATTCTATAGTCAGGAGGTGCCCATCTCCGATGTAGCCAGCCCACGACAAAGCATAAGTTCCACTGAGTGGTACCGATTGCGACTACTACGTGTCATGCGATGAAGCACCTGCATGTCCTCCAACCTGGGCCAGTCATGGCGGTCCTTTGCCGTTTCAACACCTCGCTTGAGTCATTGCAGTGACCTCGCAGGTGATTTGTCTGAGGCTGCTCCAGGGTTTTTGCAGGTTTCACAGCCCCACGCTGGCGTTTTAGTCTTTTGCCACAGCTCTCCCACGGTGCACAATGCTTTTCAAACAGCAAGCCATGACACCAAACCTTTGTCAATCCAAAACCTGCCAGCTTGTTTCAAAACTGACCTGCGGCCGATGTTGCAGGAACGTTCTAACATCTCGGAAAAAGGCTAGATTGAATGGGATAGATAGTCACCATCAGAAAATCCATCTTGCACAGGGCTTTAAACATGTCCAGCTTCCCCGGTCTGTCATATAGGCCTGGGAGCAGTGCCACCGTTTTTAAAGGGAGATTGTCCAAACACCTTGCAACGTCAGGCTTCGTGTTGGTGGACAGGTGGGTGAATATCATTCCCTTCCCCTTAACGAGGAAACCCTAAGCCCTAAACCCCTGTTGGGGAGGGTGAATCCAGGTCTGCCATTCGCTTCAGGATCTGCGACTCCATGGCAGCAGCGCTGATGCAGCGCCGGGGGGTGGACGCCTGCGTGGTGGGCGCAGACCGGGTGGTGGCCAATGGCACGGCGCTTGGGATGTTTCGCTGCGACACGTGTGGTGGCTCGCTCGTCATCTGGTTTCCCTTTGGCGACAAAAAAGGGGGTATCAAGTCCAAAAAGAGACACCACCCATATGCGGGAGTCCGTGGCAGTTTCAATTTATCCAGGCGGCAGGAATTAATTGGAGGACAGGTGCCAAAAGGACAGGTTGAGCACTCACAACCAGCGAGCCACTAGAGGCAGGGCTGTCTTTGTGAGCTGTCGCAAGCAAAGCCTGCACCTTTGTCTCATGTATATCTGTCAAGCACCCATTTCCCAATACAGTGTGAGATCAACGCTGATAAGGCTGATAGTGGCTGCATTGCCTCGCGCGCATTCGTGACCTTTGGAAATCCAATCGTCACTTGGATGCTTCAACATGATGGCTTTGTGGCTGAACTTACCGCTTTCCGAGACGAACTGCACAACTAGAAACTCAAGCACACTTCAACCGTGCAGCACACGCACTTCTTGAATGCCAGGGAACAGCGGCAGTGCCAACCTATTCACCGCTATTGCATACGCATGCATAGCATGCGACATACAGAAATACTTGGGATTTATGAGCCAAGATGGCAGACCTGCAAGCACGATGGAATTGGTAACAGTAGCATTTCCCGTCCACTGCTCCGGAATGGCAGGACACTTCTTGTGGCATTTTGCTTCAGCAGTGTTGACTTCCTTTAATTCCTGCAGCATAATGCCGTTGCCGTGTGGAGTCTTGATAGGAGCCTCAAGGTGACAGACTTGTCGCTTCCCGCCACATCGATACGTCGGCCCTGAGGCGACACGGCCAACAAGATCGGCACCTATGCCCTGGCGGTGCTTGCGCGGTACCACGGCATCCCCTTCTACGTGGCGGCGCCACTGACCACGCTGGATGCAGCTTGCCCTTGGAGCAAACTCACTGGCTACGGCTTGGCTCAACAGGAGTGGGATTTCATTGGTGTCGTCGAGATGTGTTGGATCATCATGTCATTGGTATTTGCGCCCTTGCCGAGGCAAAGATGCGGCATGGCTCAGAGATCCCCATTGAGGAGCTTCATGTCAAAACCGGTGTGGTGCAGCATTTGCAATATACATGGAACCAGCTGATCGCATTTCGTTTTCGCCACAAAGCTTTCTCTGTTTCTCCACGACTCTTCCAAGAAGTGTGTCTCAGCACAAACGGGATTGGCCACCCATGGAAACACAGTCCTTTCTGTCTTGGTTAGCTCACCCTGGACTGCTCAACAAGGCCACGGAACTATCAAGATGCCAAGTTGAACCGGAGAACATCTCTTTGCCTGCAACCCGCGAGTCGCTCATTTGGGGAGCAGATTACCACCTAAATCACCATACAAAGTTCTCTGGAGCACTTTGTGTGGCATTTTCTCGAGTTCTGAGCCATCATTCTGGCAGACCATCTGTAAGATAGAAGTAGACTCCTACTTGAACTCTGTTTCCACACATGTGTCTTGAATATCGAAAACTTGGCAGCTTCCTGCAAACAGCAGCGTAATTCATGCTGCTAGCAGCAAGCACCATGACTGAGAACATTCTCCCTGTGTCTGTATCGAGCACAAACGTACTCGCTGTCACTAAGCCAGAACAGCTGTGCGTCTCCCTTTTTCTGAAACAAGATCTGCCAACCAGAGTCTATACTGGTTCATTCTATATAAAATATATTAAGTGTGTAGAACCGTATCATTCGGTATTTAAATCGTAATCTGCCATAAACAAATTGTGCTTAACCGCGAAACCATACCTATTTCATTTTGTTTTAACCAAAAAACATGAAGTTTCACTCATACCACCCCATTTCCCTTCCAAATTCCTAATTACTCTATAGTTAAACCGCACAATTCCATACTATCATATGCAATTCATGCTTGGCAAACCGCACACACACACACACATGCTTTGGCTTGCTGATACGGTGACACTTTGCCCCTATCCCAAAAACATCCAAGCATTTCTTCCACGTTTGATTGACAGCTGCAGAGGTGGGTGAGCTGAACCTATTCTTTGTGTTCTTTGTTTTTTGCTGAGGAAACCCAAAAGTCCCCTTTTAAAGGAAACCACCAGGGATGGTTCATAGGGGTCATTCCCTCACTCCTTGCTGAGAATAAGCGAGTCTCAAAATCGGATTTGGACCCCCCCAAATGGCGAAACGGTGTCCTTTTGGAGAACCAGAAAGACCAACCGAGAGGAATGGACTCGGAGTCGACCGTCGCGTTTCGGCCAGGAGCGGCCGGAGGATGAGCTGAGCTCCATGAAGATCAACGGCACGAGTTATCGCCTGGCGGCCCCCGGGATCTCCGTGTGGATCCTTGGCCTTCAAGGTGTACCCTCAAAACACAGGACACCGCGACACCCAAATGGCCAAGTGGCTTCTCTTTGAGTCCTGTCCTTCCGGGCGGTCTCTCTTGGATCTCTTTTGATATTTGGAGACAAGATGCAAGGCTCACGAGCTGAGGAACCCCGCCTTCGACGTCACCCCGGCCTCGCTCATCACGGGCATCGTGACTGACCGCGGCCTGGTGCCCAAGGCCAGTCAGGACGGATGGGCGACTCAGATGGCGTCGTCTCAAAGGGGCTCCTGAAGATTTGTGGCTTTCCTTTTGTTTTCCTTTGTAGCCACCTAAAAAAGGGAACCCTCAAAGCAAGACACCCCAGATAGGTGGCGCAAAGTTTGTGAATCGAACCAGGGATTTGTATGTCGAGTTGGTGGTGTTTGATTTTCGAGACGGTCTCCCTGTGTAGGACTTCGACGTGGAAGCCTTCCTGGCTTCCAGAGTGAAGAAGCGAAAGTTAGCGTGATGGGCAAACAAAAAGGGACGCGCTTTGAGAGGCCAGAAACTCAGCGGATAGTCACGACTTTGTGTGCTGTTCTGTACAAGAAGGCTTATGTTTATTTCCTCGAACTTCTATCAGCACTGGAGGCTGAGTGGCGCAGATGCGCAAGCCGTTTTGTGCACGTGCCCTGCCAACCATCCGCTGCCATTTTGCCGAGATGGCGCTCCAGCCTTGAGTCTGGAGGTCAATATTGAACATTGTTGCTAGACGGTGAGCCGAAGCTAGGCCTGCAAGCAGATATCAGGTGAGCTGGGACGATCACATTTTTGGAACACCATCCTTGCTCGGCAACAGCAATGCCCAGCCCGCAGCCACATCGCTCCTGCACTGCTTGTGACCTTCTCGGAGTATTCTCCATGGATTCCCTAGACTGGGATGACACTCCCTGGCCGTGTGCAGAGGCTCCACGAGCGGTTGTTTGACTGCTCTGCCCCTGACTCGGGACAGGAGTTTTAGCCCTTTGCTATACCATATGAACCAACTTGTAGGGCTCATACCCTCAAGCTGACCTCACCCCAAAGTGCCCAAATCGCAGAGCTGTGACCAGACCACCGTGTGCGAGCTCCTCACGGACAGTCAAGGGACGCTCCAGCCGCTGGATGAAGAGGCCTGCGGACTCCGTGGCAAGGCATCGTTTGCACCGGTATGAATCGGGCAGCGTGTTTATCGAAGAATCTTTAGGCGAATTTTCCCACCAGATTCTCACCGCACCCCCCTCTCTCGATCTTTAGATGGAGGCTGGAAGAACTTTGTTTGCACACCTGCCCTTCTCTTGTTCAGAATGAGAGCTCACTCAGCCCACTCTCTGCTTGCTGTCTGTTGAAGCATTGTGCTTTGCGGCGCTAATATATATATATATATATGTATCCCGTTTGTTTTTGGTCACCATCACTTCCTTTCATAGGGACACATCTCACGGAATCGTAAAACCGCGCAGCGAGTCAGAGGGTCAGAGCCAGGCCTGGAGCTTCAGCCGCCTCCGCGCGACCGCCCAACGTCTGGCGAGGCGCCTCCGCCTCCCCGTCGCGGGGGAGCGGCGCTGCGTGGCGCTGGGCTACGACGAGGGCCTGGCGCTGGTCCTGGCGCAGCTGGCGGTGGTGGAGGCGACGCGCTGGGGTGTTTCTGCAAAACCAGAAGTGACACAGGTGTTTCCTTGTGCTGTACAGGGTTTTCTCATTGAGATACCGTGACATGCTTGCATTGTCTTCTTGTCCGGTGCTGTTGCATTGCTGTGGCTTTCTATATGATTCATATATGTCCAGGGTCGAACACAGCGAAATGCTGCTTGTTCTTACCGTTGCATTTTCACACATCACACGGGCCAACATGACAGCTTTTTGGATTTTCCTTCACTTAACGTGGTGTGGCCAGTAAATTCTTTTTGTTGAACACACCATATGAAAGCCGGGACTGTCCAAGCCTGCCAGATGACGAGGACACGCTCAAGTGCCTTGCTGTCATGATGCATCCACGCCTGTCACAAGACAAGAACCCCCGCCCTTGTGTGTACGGCTGCCAAATGAGAAGAACCAATGCCCAAGTGCATTGCCGTCATGATGTATCCACACCTGCCAAATGACAAGAAGACATGTTAACGCGGGTTGCCGTCATGATGTCTCCACATTGAACCCCTGCCCATTTGCCATGCCCTAAGAACACACGCCCAAGTGCTATGCCGTCATGATGAATCCACGACGGCCAAATTAATAGGAACACATGCGCAAGCCCGTCGCCGTCATGATGTATCCATGCCTGATGTATCCACGCCTGCCAAATGATAAGACGCCCCGCCCCAGTGCATTGCTGTCATGCCTGTCAAATGACAAGAAGAAGCCCGCCATGATGTGACCACGCCTGCCAAATGGTACGAAGACGCTCCCAAGCACGTTGCCGTAATGATGCATCCACGCCTGCCAAATGATAAGAAGCTGTCATGCTGAATCCACGCAGGCCAGTTGATAAGAACACACGCCCATGCGCGTTGTGATGCTGATGTATCCACGCCTGCCAACTGATAATTGCCGTCCAGACCGCCAAAATTGATAAGAACACGCCCAAGCATGTCATGAAAAAGGGGCCCGTTTTCACTCAACACGCGCTTCACCTAGAAGAAATCGCACCTGCAAGTGCCGCCGGCGGTTTTACGTTGCTGGCGCCTCCTAGCGGCTGGCGCAGGCTGCGTCATTGCAATGCATAGGGCCAGCCCTGTGCCAGCAGCTTCGGATCAGCCAAATCCGTTCGTTTTTCCAGTTTTCAGCATCGACAGCCCTGCTTTGTTTCACTGTTTCAAGGGAAACGCCTTGGGGTTGCAGCTTTTCCACACCCAACGCAAGATGCTCTGTGGATCAGCGTCTCCAGCACCCGTGTCGCCCGCATCGCCAGGCCAAGCCCAGGGTTGCCGCTCTGCCGTGTTGGCCTTTAGCATCTATCACCGCTGCAAGTGAGCGCGCCTACAAGACATGAGACAAGCAAACGATGACGATGCGGATGACACGAAAGGCGCCGCTTTCCATTTCCAGCATCACCACCGCCTAGCGGGACATCTTGAGTTCGAAAGAAACCAACCGCAACATGGTGTTTGTTCCCACAAAGTCGCTACTTTGCACCCAACATCACCAGCGGCGCCCAGTTGACTCCTAA
>CAUJNA010002124.1:135000-140000 GCA_963377175.1 Effrenium voratum
ATGTATGTATGTAATGTATGTATGTATGTAATGTCATGTAATGTCATGTAATGTAATGTAATGTACTGTAATGTATGTATGTATGTATGTATGTCTCCTTGCACTTCCCCTTTGCTCCCCAGTATTTCTCGCAAAAAAACACGGTTTTTCCAGCGTTTTCGCAAAGAGGACGTCCAAAAACATTGAGTTTTTCCAGATTTTCGGCAAAAGGATGCAGGAAGCCCAAGCCAGCAAAAAAGCCGGCAGGGGGAATCGAGCCTGGGACCCCTGTTGTGCGACACCGGCTCCCCGAAGACTACGTTTAGTGGAACGTCATCAAATTGCCGCGCGGTACGTGGGGGACCCCCCCCCCTCCCCCCCAAAAACCTACGTAATAGACGTCGGGCGGGGGGGGGTTAGGGGGGGGGTTATCCTCTATCCTCTAGTAAGTATCCGACACGCCGAGCAATGTCGGCGGACTTCATCCCTAACTCGCAAGGGCGTGCTCTGCGAGCACCGGCACTGCGCCTGGTACGCTGCCGCCAAAGCCGCGGCCGAGGGCATCGATGGGTCCAGCCGTTTGCTGCTCACCGCTGCCTTCACCTTTGATCCCTGCCAGGTGCCTGGGCCGAAGGCTTTGGATGGGTCTGATCAAAGGGTCGCAATTTAGTTGTGCTGAGTATGTTCTGCTTGGCCATTTTGTTGCTTGGTCTTTCGAGCTTGTTGATCTTCGTTTATCCCACCGGCATAGCGATCGCGGAATGCCAACACAAGGAGCTTCAGCAAAACCCAATACATGTTGATCACCATGCCAGCTGCTTGAGATGCGGAGTCACAGGTAATGCAATTGGTACCATTGAAGCTGCTCAGTCCCAATGCTGTTTGCAGTCATAGAGATGCGACATTTGGAAGAATCGATGAAGGCTTGTAAGATTCTGCAATTTGAGCAGCATGCTTGGCAAAGTTTGCAAAGATACAGCATCCAGGGCGACATTTTTTGCGCCCTGGCGGCTGGGGCGACGCTGGTGGTCGCACCACGGCTGCGCCTCTTGCACGACTTCCGGGAGGTGGGCCAACGCAAAGTTCGACCTGTGCGGATCTCACAAAACCCGGTGATCTGAGAATCATAGGCCTGGATTTGTCATGTAGTGTTGCAGCAATGAAGGGCTTCTAATTGCAAAGACCTTGACCAGCCCGCTTCAGCCAGCAAAGAGCTTGGGCAGAGGGATTGTGTCGAGCCATTCATGTTGACGATTTTGGGGCCCTCAGCAGCTCATCTCATAGTCTTCATGACCCCGAAGTGGCGCTTTAAGCGGCGAGCAGGTGTTTGAGTGAGCAGAGTTCTGTTGACGGACCGCGTAGCTGTGGCAGGTGCTTGAGCAGTCCGAAGCAACGCACGTTTGTGCGACCCCAGCGCTTTGGCAGCTTTTGGACGCTGAGCCGGAGCAGTTTCCTCGGCTCAGGAGCGCTGAAAGGGGTTTGACGGGGGGGGAGCATGCCATTCGAGGGACGCAAGGGAAGTCGGAAGAGACACGACCCTGAGGTGTCTCTCTCTGGGGGGGGAGAAGATGCCGCCGAAGTTGGTGGAGCGCTGGGCCCCGAATGTGGAGCTGAGGAACGTCTACGGGGTCACTGAGGCGGGCTTGGCAGAGGGAACTGCCCCAGTTTGTCGCAACTTGCGTGGTGGCAATCGCACTGCGCTCGCCCGCCACAGGCGCCAAAATTTCGTGCCATTGACTCGCCCCTGAGCAATCAATCTTATGTGGGCCCATTGCCCCTACGATCCGCATAACCCCAGGCACTGCGTGCTGCTCACTCTTGTGAAGTCCTGGTTTGCAGCATAGGCTAGGCGTCTGTGTTGCACATTCTCACGAGGCCACCGTCTACCAGACAGTCATGCCGATGTTGGCATCCACCCCGCCCCACACCGCTGGCCGACCCCTGCCCGGTGTACGCGTATGCCTGCGACCCTGGCCCGGGGAAGACGCAACCCGATGGAAGCTGTGAGCAGGGGGGAGGGGGTTCTCACAGGACTCCCCAAATAGGCGGAATTGTTGTTGTTTGCTTTCTTGTCAGCGAAAGTCGTTCCACACATTTTGCCCTCCTGTGCGCAAGACTGATTCCAAGAAGCCACACTTTATGCCATTTGTTGTTCATTGGTACTGCCAGTAGCCGCTTTTATGATTCGTAGGAAGGATTGCAAATGTCAAGCCTTAACCTGATGGCACCAGTATGATTGACCGTGCCACATGAAAAGAACATAATAAACCATAATTTTGGTTTAGTCATTAATCCAGAGAAACAAACTTAATCTGGGGGTGGTTACCCTTTTGATAGGGAAGCTTCATTTGAGGGGAGTCCTTTGATTAGTGTGATGGGCCATCCGAAGTTGGCTACATGCTTGACTTTTTTCATCCATCACTTTCAGCTTTATTATTGATCTTCCTACTCTATGCTAACTCTGCCTCCACAATCTTGCTTTTTGCAGCTTTCACAGTGGATGTAGGCTGCTGCGCCTACGTCTGTGATACTTGTCAAGTTTGCATTTCGAGCATGGCGCGTGCTTGGCAATGAGTTGAATCGAAGGCAGCGGAGGTGGTCCTCGGCGGTCCGGGGGTGGCTCGGGGCTACTTGGGCGCCGGGCCGTTCGGCGGGCGCTTTGCCACCGGGGACTGCGGGCGCTGGGCGCGGGCGGGAGAAGTGCGAGTGCTAGAGGCCAGGGCTTGGCGAAAGCTGAGAGTGGTGGAAAGCCTAAGAATATATAAGAATGACTGGAAGCTTCTGGTTTTGCCAGAGACTGTGCTCAGGTGCTGGGTCGGCGAGACCTGCAGGTGAAGCTGAACGGGGAGCGGATCGAGCTGGGTGAGGTCGAGCAGTTGCTAGGCACGTGTCCTTTGGTGGCGCAGTGCGTTGCTGTGCCATGGGGCGGCGCTCTGCTGGCTCATGTGGTGCTGGATGGCGAGGAGATGGACGGCCTGGTGGCTTTGGCGCTCGCTGCCCATTGCGACCGGCACCTGCCCCGGATCATGCGACCTCGGCTCTTCGTGGCCGCAGATGCCCTGCCACTCACTGCCAACGGCAAGGTGAATCGCGCTGCTTTGCCCACAGTCCCCCCGCCAGGACCGTCAGCGCGAGCCTCCCATGAGCCCCTGACCGAGCTGGAAGAAGCAGTGGCGATCGCCTGGGCCTCGGAGCTGTCGCTCCCGGATGGCCTGGGGGCGGACTCTGATTTCTACAGCCTGGGAGGCGGAAGTGTCCAGGCAGTGCGGGTCACTCGGGTGCTGCGAGCGGTTCTTCATGGAGGCGGAGGCGGCAAGCCGAGGTGGGCAGAGGGTGCTAGTGATTGGCGGGACCCAGCGGGGGATGCTGCGCTGTTCCTTCCTCCAGAGCGAGCCGGAGACGCCGAGTGCCACTTCGGGCTTTGCGATGGCGGCCCCTTTGCACCTTGTGCGCTTCTGGAGCGGCCCGTGCTTCGGCACTACGCACAGTTCCTCGTAGGCTGCGGCGTGCGCGTTGCAGAGACTGCGGAGACTGCAAAGGCGACCCGGGAGAACGCAGAGCACGCGGGCGCACCCGAGATAGAGCTGTCGCCGTTGCCACGCGCCCTGGAGACTGCGATCCGTGCAGGGCGGGAGACGCTAGCCCGGGCTCTGCTGTGGGCAGGCTGCAGCCTGTCTCAGTCTGGGCCGGGACCCTTGCACTGGGCAGCGTCCCGATGCAGCGACAGCCTGGTGCGGTTGCTGGTGAGGCATCGTGCCAATGTGCTGCAGCTGGGCTTGGATGTTTGTTTCTTTAGTTCTATTTTCTGTCTTGTAGTACTCCATGTCAACTGTCGAATGCTCGATGTTGCCTTTCTTCTGCGAGATACTGCTCCTATCACAGCTACATGAGATGCACGGTGTTTGGCCAAGGCATTGCACGGATGCTGGGGCGGTGGCGGCCCATGGGGCCGCCGCCGCGGGCAACGCGAAGGCGCTGGCGGCCCTGCTGGAGCTGGGTACCCCGCCGCGGGTCCGGGACCGGGGGAGGCAGTCGCTGCTGCACTATGCGGCGCGGTCCGGGGAGGCACTCGGGCAGTGGACATATTGGGTGTGTTTTGTTCTAGGGACCCCCCAAAATGGTGATTTTCCACAGGTTTCCCTTTAAAATTCCCAAAAAAAAGTACCACCAAAAGAAGACACCTTGTTTCTTGAGAAGGAAAGCGCAAGGAAAACCAAGGCCACTTTGGAGATTCAGCGCATGTAGGTGGCTGCCGTGCAGCTTGCTGCGGAAGCGAAGGCCGAGGTGAACTGCCGGGACCGACAGCTGCGGACACTCGGTTCGGATGGGTGTGGTGAGGTCGGAAGACAAGGCTGGCCCGGATCTGCGCGAATGTGTTGGTGTCAGCAATGTTGTTGGCGAAGGCGAAGCATGCACGTCTCTTGCAAGCTGACAAAATGCTATTCTTGAATTGGATTGCAATTGCATTGCATCTTCTCTTTTTCCAATTCCAAAGCTTTCCTGATTGGATTCCAATTGCATTCTGCTTTCAGTTTTACTCGTAGCATCGGTGACTTGGCATTCATTGCCCCTATGGCTGTTGAGAAGCAAACATCAGCAGCAATGTGAAATTCGAAACGCACTTGAACCGGGCAGATTGATTTTGAGGCCCCGGAATTTGCAACATGCTGAGTACTGTGCATTATATTATCATTGTTTGCGTGTTTGTTTATTCGATATTTGAGTCGTGATTGCCATGATTCTGCGCTTCTTTGTTGCTGTGCTTCGTTTGTTTCTTGCTTGCTTGATTGCTTGCTTGCTTGCTTGCTTGCTTGTTTGTTTGTTTGTTCGTTCTGTTTTGTCTTGTTTGTTTGTTGTTGGTCGTTCCTTTGTTTGTTTGTGGGCATGTGTAAGGAAACCATGCAGGCATATTTCATATTTCAATCGAGGTTCTGAGGCCTAATCAAGGGGGTCAGTCCAGAGACCATCTCAAGGACAGCCCTTCACTGGGCAGCGCTGCATGGCGATGTCGACATTTGCCG
>CAUJNA010002124.1:141878-189378 GCA_963377175.1 Effrenium voratum
ACAGCCGCTCGCATTTCTCTTCTAACCCAGAGAGGTGTCTTTCTGGGACGTTATCATTGAGTCTTTGGAGATTGTGGACTCCCAGGTCGTGCTCACACTTAGGGTCTTACTCAAAAGGCTCGTCTCCTCACGATCCAGATGCCAGATGGCGATCACGACATCACCTCTGATTTTGTACTTGATGGCCCTCACGTGAGGCTCCGCCCAAAATGCATTGTCAGCCCAAAGAAAGACCAGTGCTCGCTTTTAGCGCAGAGGATGTAGTTTAGCCATTTTTCGCATTTGCTGACACAGAGAGACATACAGCAGCGAGGGACCTAGTGAGGGAGAGAGGTCTGTCACCAAGGGATGTGCTCGCAAGCCCCACAGGGCGAATGGGCAGTGCAGCCCGAAGAGCTGCCCCTGAGCTGCGCACGGGAGCCCAGCGCGACGGGTTATTCTTTGGGATCCGGCGCTCCATTCGGCAAACAAGTTGAGTCGGGGGCTTTGTGGATGACTCCTCTCGACGCAAGAGTGGGAACTTGTTTGGTGGTTGGACATGGACATGACCCCCTTCGCTATGCACAAACGTCAGGCGCGGTCCGCAAAACTCGATGACTTTGAGCGCATCACCTGTTGTGAGTGATCGTAATCATCGTTACCCTCGTCGCAGTCGTCGTGGACATCCTTCGTGGCCAGCCACAGGCCAGGCAGCCCCACACAGTAAAGGTGGACGCGCGTAAAGTGGTGGCGGAAGATGGAACCGGACCAAGCGCAGCCATGCTCGTGTCCAGATGGGTCAAGCTGCAGGACATCGCTCGGGATAGGGAACTTCATCAAACTCATAACGTCCGGACTCACTAGCTTACTAAAGAAGCGGCTACTGGGCAGCAGTAGGGCGTGAAACGCGCAGAGGTTGTCATAGCCGCAATGCAGTGTACCATTTGGACATGTTCCTTGCTGTGTGGTTTGCCGCTTGCCATGGATGTTTCTGGGGTGTAGATTGTTACTTTTCAGCCTTGCCCGGCAGTTGCTTCTTGTGTATGGTTCGCAAAAGTACACTTCTTTTCTTGGCCAAGCCTGGGCGCAGAAATTTGCCTGCAACAGGCAGCACCTGTGTTGTGCCATACGAATCCACCAGCCTGTGAAATGCGATGGTGCGGCCCGACCAACTTGAGATCGTCAAACATTCTGAGGCGCTGCAACTCTTCGAGCAAGTCCTGGATGCCCAGACATGCGAAAGGGCGCAGCTTCAGTCTCGGGAGGCCGAGCTGGAAGGTCCGCACCCCCAAGTTTTGGATGTTCAGAGTCCAGAGTAAGAAAAAACAACAACTCCAAAGACATCAAAGGAACTGAGCCCAGGTGCGCGCACGGCAAAGGGGGCCAGAGGGATGGCAACGGGGAAGAGAGGCAGAGGCAGGGAAACAAGGTGTACAGAAATCCTGGAAATCCTTTTCCTTCCCTTCCCCAATGGCCTACAGGCGCAGGTTTCATTGGCAACAGGTTGTCGGATTTTGGTCTCAGCAGAGTTCGTAAGGGAATCTAAGAGAGCCATTGCGCCAAAAGTGGTCTTAGCGCGCTGCGCCTGCTCCTCTAAGTCCGAAAGGCCGAAAAATGTGGTTTGTGTTGCTGGCTGGGGTTTTGTACCTCTGGCTGTCACCCATGGGCAGCCCAGGACAAATAGCTAACCAATCCACACTTTGTCAGGCTGCGGATGTCGCGATAGTTGCGTCAGCCATGAAGAATCTCGGCCCTGTGCTCGGAACATGTTGTGACCACATTTGGTGTCCTGGGCTACAGATGATTGAAGCATGCTTACTTCAGTGATCATGGTGTGGGGCAGAATGCAGAAGACAGCTTCGATGATGGCAAGGACAGAACACACATGGACTGGGCGGGCAGGAGTTGTTTCCAGCAGGTCTGCGCATGCCGTCGACACATCTGTGGCGCAATCCCGTGGACTTACCGGAAATGATGGCATGTGTTGATCTCAATACTAAGATGGTTTGGCTTTTGATGTCCGAGTCTTGGTGTATCGGCGCATATGGCACCTACCGCCAGGCAGTAGTTTGACACGCCCTGGCAGAGAGCGTTTTATATGCAATCTTTTTACTTGCACCGGATTTTCGTTGGCCTCCGAGCTTGCAGTTTTTGTAGAATGATTTTGGTGGATCGATGGGCAGCGGCCTCGCCAAGGAAGCCAAGGGCCTAGTACAATTCGTCGTTCAAATCGTTCATGAAGTAAGATGCTCGCCACTCGACCCACAATGTTCACGAGGTTGGCTCGAAAGTCGGAACTTGTTCATTCTGATTCATTCCAATAGCTGTGGTCTTGGAGCCCAGTCCCGATCTTTCGACACCCTGTTCACAATTGAATTCTCAGCTCGGGAGTACAGTGAAGGTCGATATGGGCAGGGAACAAGCCCCGGGTGAAGTGGCGCTGAGGCCGCGAGTTGCAGAGCTTGGAGAACCTGCAGCCGCTGGCCAGATGGTCCCAGCTTGCGGATACTTGTCAACTGCTGGGGTTGCAGTCATAACGAGGGGTTCTTCAAATCAAATCTTTGTAGAGTGGGGTAAGTGGTAAAGCGGGGGTGTTCGTTATGAAATGAGGGTCTCCAAAATACAGCGGAGAGCTGCAAGTGTTGCAGGGCTCTTCCTAGGGAAGGTGTCCGCGCCAGGGAACATTGTGATTTTTGGTACATTACTCTTATTGCTGTAGCCATAGCAGCTGGGCGCCACCTTCATGTGGTGCTGTTGCCAAAAAGATTCCAAGTAAAACTTGGCAAATACCGCATAAGCTAGAAACTGGTAGGCGCATGCCCAGCCTTGAAGTGTTGAGTTTCACTGCAGCTGCAAGTCTCTTTGTCCGTCCTTGAGTCATATTCCGCGCACTGCTGTTTTGCCATGCGACAAGGTGATGACCAAAGCCCTGAAGCAGGCAGCGGTTTTCTCACTACGGAACCGTGTGGTACTGGTTTCACCGAATTATTTCCGCGGGCGCTTCATACTTTGCATGAGGCTAGAGGTTTCCGTATCTGCCCTTTATTGCTTTCTTTTCAACAAATGCCAGGCGTGAAGGCTGGGGTGAGTATATTGTGGTGTCAGTCAATTCCATTGCGACCGCGCAGGTGGAGGTGGACTTCTACGACACCCTGCTGCAGCAGCGCGAGCTGCGCCGGCATGTTTTTTCGGATCAGAGCGCGTGCCATGGGTACGTGGGTGTCAGCTTGTGAGTTTGCACAGAAGCACAATGCCTGGCCTCACATCTTCGGCTTGAGGCCCTTGCCTAAGACATGCTTGTTCAAAACCCAATCCCCAATGATTAGTGGATTACCGATTGTGCGGCTTGCGGATTTGACTATGCAGCTTGCGGATTGTGGGTTGCACGGATGTTCCATTCGCCAACACACGGTTTTGACCCAAAGCTTGCAGCGCGGACTATGGATCAAGAAAATATTTACCAACCAAAACAAGGATGAAGCTTGCGAATGGGGGGCCCAAACTTCAAAAGAAATGAAAGTGGTGGTTCTCTGGTGCATCGTTATGACGGCTGGCTCAAATATGGCCCCAAATTGCCCAAGGTGTCGGGATTCAGGAGGTTCAGTTGCCTGCGTCCAACTTCTTCTCGTTGGTGCCTGAGCTTGCGCCAGGTTGCAGCAGCGGCAGGAGGCTTCCAAGCACGGGGTCTCAGCCTAGGGAGGCGTCTGGCTGCTTGCTTTGGGATGCTATGCCTGGACACGGGGCAGGAAATGGATGCCGGCATAGAGACACAGACACGCGGACATGCAGAGACTTGGAGACATGATTGACACAGAGGCACAGAGGCACAAAAGCCAGGGACTGCTCCAGGATGGTGGAATGCGACTGACTTATCATCAAAGATGGCAGTCGAAACTGGCTCCAAGCATTCCCAGGGTCACACTGGCGACTCGCAAGTAGAGGTTTTCACGTTTCGCGAAGGTGCCACGGGTGTGCGCTGAAGCACCGGCACTACGAGCAGCTGCAGGAGCAGCGGGCCGTGGCCACGGACATCGAGGAGTCGGAGTCTGGGTCCGTCTCGAACTAAAACTGGTTTCGATGTTTCCAAGCGAAGCCAAAAATAAACCAACTACTTGGTTGATAAGGAAGTACAGCATGATACCATCATGCAAGAGTCAGACGCGATTCTCGAACTTTTGGGTTTCGCCGGACTTTATAGACGGCTATGCATGACTGTAGGCTGGAGCCTAAGGAGGCTCCAAAGGAAGCCCTATTTGAGCCTTAATTGGCTCTGCAACGGCATCATGTGGAGCACTTGCTACTTTGATTACACTCGATGCTTGAATGGTGTTTCCGCATTCAGGGATTAAGCAGATCGTTGAGTGGCACGTCTTGAACGCTCAAACATGCCAGATACAAGTTGGGTGTCGAGTCGAAACACGGCGCAAGCCTCAAGACGAAGCATATTCAGAGAGAGAGAGAGAGAGAGAGAGAGAGAGAGAGAGAGAGAGCGGGAGATGTTGGAAGAAGGGCCCGGCAAGACAACATCATATGTACTTCCGTCAAAATATCAAAGCATCCTTTTGCCGCTGCTCGGAATGGCCATGAACATGAGGAAGCTGAAGACAGCCATGATTTCCGGACTTTTCTTCGAGCCATGACCATGGACGTGAGAAGTTGACCAAGTTGACCATGGCACATATGGCCGTGGCTCCACAAGTCGTACCCAAAATGGCACCTTTTAATTGTAAACGCTGCGCGTTGCCAGCCTCCGCCCAGCCGAGCGCGCAGCGTTTGTGGTTCGACTGCAAGCAGCAGAGCTGGTCAAGTGGCGATTTAGGAATGGACAGGTTCTGTCGTCGTTGGACCAATCGATGTCATGGGCCGAAGTTGCGCAGGAATCCCCAAGTCAAGGCAAGGCGATGCAAGCAGAGCTGTGGTGATCAGCGCGCACGGCAGTCTTGATCGACTGTGTTGGTGTGGGGTTTTTTCAAGCGTGGATCGGTCGGAGTTGGGCATCGGCTGCTTGCGCGGGCACATTCGAGCCAGAATGGGAATCCCGCGCGCGCGGCAGTCTTGATCAACTGTGTTGGCGTGGGGGTTGGGCTGGGCCGGCGGCTGGGCTGGCCTAGCTTGGGTGGGTTGGCTGAACGGGCTCAGCCTTGGCTGAGGGCTGGCTTGGCTGGGCAGGCTGGGCTAGGCCTTGGCTGGGCTTGAGGTGCTGGTTGTCTCAAGTGGTTGTGTTGCTTGGGTGGTTGGGTTGGGCTGGGCTTGCAGAAAAGAAAACTGTGGACGGATATGCCGCTGACGGCCAATCTATGGTCGCAGTACGCATGCTCCTGCTCCTGTCCGCTCTGGTGGCGCGTGATCCAAGATCGCGGCTGCGCGGCGGAGATTTGCTGCCTCGGATCCCACCGCGAGTTTGCAGGTGAGGAAGAGCAGTGGCAGCTCCTGCAGAGCAGGCTTCGCGTCTCCAGCCTAAGTGTGGCGCGCGAGGTGCCGTGTGTGATCGCTGCGCTGTTGGAGCTGTACCGCAGCGGGGGCGTCTACGTGTCAGGCAGCCAGAGCTTTGGAGTAGAGCTGGGGCTTTGGCTGCGGGACAAGCAGCACGAGCTCTGTATTCAGATGCAAGTGTCGCTGGTTGGGCTGGGCCTCAGGCCAGTCTCAGTCACGTCAGACAGGCCTGGCCAGCAGGAGCGTAAGCCCTTCCCCCCAATAATAAACGACGCCCCCCCTCCCTTTAAAAAAATAACCGGCCTGCAAAACAATTTTTATTATTAGGGGTCCCCTGGTTCTGGAGGGCAGGTTTTGGAGGTACTTCTTGTTCTGTGTAGGCTTGTTTGCAACTGTGGTCCCCCTGTTCCGTTCCGTAAAATCGCTTCAAACGCACATTTCTGAGTAAGGAGTTTAAATAGCGGGAGTTGAGGTCACGTTTTGTTGTTTTTGGTTGTGGGTTTTGGGTCACTCAAAGGGACCTTTTTGGATTGAGGGACCCATAAACGTGCTCCCGGAGCTCTGGCTCGAAAGTCGCAACTTTGTAGTACAGCCGTAGTAAAGGAAACGTGCCCCCGGGGTCCCCCTAATGGGGCTGGATTTGAGTACGGGCAGGAAAATATCTACTTTAGAATTGGTTTAGCGTTGGCTATTCTAAAAGTAGTATTCCCGGATTTGGGACTTCCGAAACAAATATTTATTATTAGGGAGACCTTTATTAATAGGGGGAACGGATTAACACTTTTGCAACAAACTGAGCTGGATTTAGGCAGAGAAAAATTGGGTTGCAAGCGAAGATTTTCTTTGGAAAAAAGATCTGAGCGCCCTTGGCCCCCTTGGAGCCGAGGCGAATTTTGAGCCACCCCATCTTTGGAGCCTCAAATTGGCATCTTGGGTTTGGTGTATCTTCTGTTTGCCCAGACTAGAAGCCGGGACGAGAACGGCAATTGCAGATTGGCCATGCGGCTTGCCGAGCAATTTCAATTAAAGACTTGTGGTGTCTGCTTGCATGGGCGGACCAAAACTCAACTGGACCAATTGTATGGTGGAATTCAGGTGGATTCCTTGCACGTTGAGTGGAGTCACTCGGGATACAGCAACGAAAGGTTGACGTGCATTAGCAAATCAAAGACCCACAGCGCAGATTCCGGCCGGAAGTCCGAAGCCGCAGGCAAAACATGACCGCAAATGAGCCAAAGCAATGCAGTCATTCAATTTGTGTGGTGGAAAACCCACGAACAAAAGAAAGAACCAAAACAAAACGGCAGGAGATGGTGAGTACAGATTCTTCGGAACCCTTTCGAACACCCCAACTTCCCGGTGAGGACCTGAGCCGGGAGCTGGGCTCCGAGTCTCTGGGACTCTTGCCGCAGCTGCGGGCCAAAGAGCAGGCGGCAAGTTGACGGGTCCAGGGGTCGGTTTGGGAACCGCCCAGCTTTCCAAAGGCAGTCAGAGGGAAGGCTTAGTTAGGAGGAGTCCAGGGAGTTCACGTTGTGTGTGCCAAACATGAACTGAGGATGTTTGTTTGCAGAGGAGATTGCATTTTGTTTGAGCCACACCACATGCCACATTGCAGTACTGCGGGAGTCTATCTACGCTCAGGCGCTGACACTGGTTGTCAAAAATTGTCCCGCGTCGTCCTGCGTCGTCGCGCGCGGGTACGCCTACTTTCATTTCTGCACAGCCTTATCACATTGACATGTGATCGCCTATTCAATCAGAGATGCTCGAACTTTTGATGGACAGACGCACACATGCACACAGATAAGCTTCCGTCCCCCAAACAAAACGCATTGCCGGTTCATCTGCCAATTGGTGGTGCTGTTTTACCTGGGAATCGATCGGACAGTCATGTAAAGCAGCTGGTCTTGCCCAAAAGCCATTGTCCAGACGGAAACTGCTCGATGCATATTTTGAGTCCGCGCGTTGTTTGTCTTCTCCCAACTCCTACTTATGTTTCTGCGAGCGTCTCACTCATTTCACTGGCCCACATATCTTGAGAACCCAGGCGAATGATTCAAGTGAAATACAGGAATGCCACTTGATTTGGCAACCTTTCTATGTCTAAGTGACTGGCAGGTGTTGAACGATTTGGGATGCCTGGATGAAGAGGGCCTCATCTCCTTGAAAGGACATGCCCGGCAGGCGAACTGGTTCGGGCACTGGCACACCCATGACATGCTAGGTGTTTCAGGTTCTCTTGGCAAGTCTCTCTCTCTCTCTCTCTCTCTCTCTCTCTCTCTCTCTCTCTCTCTCTCTCTCTCTCTGTTCACACAGATGGTTGAGTTGTTGAACTTGAGCCAGTTGCTGCTCCTGAAGACACAGATGCTCTTTTTATGTTTTCGTTTTTCGGTGAGAGGGAAAGGCGGCCGTTGGGTTCGCCTCATAAAAAATGGCGCTTCGTTCTATCGCGTCTGCTTTGTCAGTTGCTGTCCAGGACGTGCTGCCACGGAGGTGCTCTCCGGCGACGAGGTGACCATCATCGAGGCAGCCCTTGGGATGATGGAAGGGTTTGAGGGCACTCGCATGTGCATTGCAGATGGAAGCCTCAGCCAGTTGAATGCAGTGCAGATGCAATTTTCAGGTTCCTAGTGAGGCAAATTTGTGACCCTTGGCGCCATAGATGTGGGTGTTGAGCTGGCAAGCGCGGCGCTCAAGCTCCGCAGGTGGTGTTTCACAACGTGTTGGACGGATGTTCTGCGGCCGAAGTGGCTGCTGCGGTGTCCGCCTTTGTTTTTCCGGACAAGGTCGATGAACAGGACAGGACACCGGCCAGCGAGATTTGAAGAGCAAAGTTTGCGGTGAGGCTTCGCTAGCTGCATTTTATTGGTCGGCCCGACCGAACATTGTTGTGGGGTGCAACGCCTAGGCAGGGCGGGCGGGCTAGTCGGTCTTGCAACGTTTGTGCTCGAGGCCAGCCTGGCGTAGCTGCTCGATTCATGCATCTGTTGCTGTCAACACAGCCTTGCAGGACAAATGGGAACACGTCAAGCAGTGAGCACACAGACGACATAGTCCACATGCCCACATGGAAATCATTGGGCCTTCTTGGTCAGTCGCGTCGCCCGTGCCATGGAAAAATTGTAAGACGGAGAAAGCCGTTGTCCTTGGCATGACATGGTCTCGTCGAGCTCGCTCGACACCTCACATGCGGTGACAGATGAGACCTTTGGCCTGCTGGGCTCTCTGCCGAAGTTGCAAAACCACAGCATAATTTGTAAAGCAGGCCCTGGTCTTGGCAAAGGTTTGAGAGTGAGCAGCAACTATTTGTCAGAACATGCGAGAAATGGACGGATCACCACATCAGCTACAATGTAAAGCAATGCCCAGCACGCGGAAGATTTGGGCAGAACTCCGTGGCATGTCCAATAAGAAGCAAGCCCAAGTCACAGAGCAGAGCTCGAACTTCACAGTTGACCGTAGGCTGCCATAACGGATTGATTTGCAAGCCATGCCATGAAACACTGGCTTTCGATCGAACCAGCCCGCCATTGCAACGCGAGGATTGCACCGCGAGGGAGCAAGCAACTACACCCCATGACCCGGATCTCGGGGTCGGACACACCGCCCTTTTTGATTCCTTCCAGAAACCAAGAAAACAAGGAACAGAAGAAAAGCAAAACAAAGCAAGCACGCACGCGTGAACGCCCGGCGGTTCCGACCGCCCGGCCGATGGGGTTCGCGATCGCAGGCCTCCTGCTGCTGGCCTTCGCTTGCGCCGCCGGCTTCGCCGCGTGTCCGGTGCCCGGCAGCGCGGGCCTGCGGCGCTTCGAGGAGCTCCTGGGTTTCGAGATGCCGCGGCTCCGCGCCATGGCGCCACAAGGCTCCAGCCAGTCGTTGCGGCGCCTCAGGGAGGCGGGCTGGGAAGTTTGGTGAGCAGAGGGGAGCAGAGGTGAGCAGAGCTGAGTTGGGGAAGAAAATCTGGAGCTTGGACATTTGCACAGCGGAATGCTCTGATGTCATGGTTGTCTTCCTTAGGGACTGTCAGCAAGCCTTCGGGACTTTCAAACACCATCAGCCTGCAGGGACTCCTGACCATGACACGCATCTGACAGGAGTTGGAATCTGCGCCGACGGGAGTTGGACACCAATTTGGTGAGTTGGAAACCAAGACTGAGATGCATTAGGCTTGGGTTATTTGAGGGTGGTGAAAGGTTGTTTGGGGTTTAGGGTTGGTAGCTTTGACGGTAGAGCTAGTTTTCGCCATGGCGCAGCATAGCTCAGGAAAAGATCTGGATTTGGGTTTGTGCTTGATTGGGGCTTGCGTGAGTCTTGGGGATCAGTGCGGTGGGTTGGGGTGGATTTGGGTGCAGGAGTGTTTGGGTTGCTTTAGGGATTTTCAGGGTCACGAATTGGAAAGCTGAAAGTAGCTTCAAAGTTCGAGTACTTTCAACTCGTTTCTAGCCATGTGCTGAAGTATTTGCCTATTCCCCAGATTGCGTAATGGCGGCCGTTGAGCACTTTCACCATCGGCCGCTTCCGAGCATTCCCGATGGTTCCCTCTTCCGGCCACGTACCCTTTCCGCCTTTCCCCGCTCGACCAGCGGTTGCTAACGTTGTGCTGGGAGGGCTTTTCGGCTTCAAAACCTTCCCCCCCGAAAAAAAATGCAGAGAGCTGTTTGTGGCCAGCCAGGCGGCCCGCGTCGTACGTCTACATAGACCAGGACGAGTGGAAGAAAAATCCTACCGGGTCGCCCAGTGCGTTGGGGCCATCTACGACCTGGCCAATTTTGTGGGTTGGGCTGGGCTGAACATCGATGCATTGACCATTCCTGGACTTTGCCCAGATACTGACACAGAAGCTTGGGCTTGCAATTTTCGAGGCGCAGAGTGGGGATGATATCAATAACTTTGGCTTTGCTTGGCCAATCACGGTATGGGCAGTGGCTGCGGCAGCTTTTCTAGGAGCAAACTCTGGCACTATCGCCTTGCAGCTTGATCCGTTTAGGTCCGCAGGTATCACTCCGTGTCAAGATGGTTTTGGCGTGCTAAGGACAAATCCTGCTCTGCGAACGGCGTGGGGCTTGTTTTCAACCTGCTTTGGGTGGCCACGAATGCCGCGCAGCTCCCGATTTGGTGCGTGACCAACGCCACGTCCGCGTCCCTCAACAGCTGTGGAGTGAGCACGGGACTGTTCCTGGCTTCAAGCCTGCAGATCGTGTCAGATGGTCTTGCCACCAAGAACGACTGCGCCTACCTGCAGAGACTGGGCTTTTACATCTTGTTTGGGAAGGGTCAAGGCTCGCAAAACGGACTGCCTTGTTGTGTATGCCATGTTTAGAGCTTGGCAGGCATTGGGTGAACATGTATCATCAATTGTTATGGGTCTGCCATTTTGGATCAAGACTGAGCCAAATTGGCAGACACCTTTTTGGTTTTCGGTCATATTGTTGACTGGAGTGGGACTCCGGCATGTCTGGCGCCGATGCAGGCCTTTTGGTGGCCCATTGTCAGGCGCGGATGTTGCACCCGGCGGCCCTCATGGACTTCGAATCCTACGTGCAAGGAAGGGTGTGCTAGGTGCACAGAGATGCGTGGGGGGTTCCAGTTCCCGTGGCTCGGGACATGGACCAAACGCGCAGTCCTGGTTCAAGCGGAGGTTGGCCCGGAGGCAGCTTGGGACCTTTACTATGCGGGCCGGGACTACTTGGATGAGGATCAGCTTCGGGCCGTTGACTCGGGCATGCGAGTGCAGCAGCTGGTCCCCGAGCACGTGGCGCGGTTCATTGGCTACGTGGAGTTGGCCGGCCTCGAGGAGTGTGGCCTCGATCGGGAGGCTGTCTTCTGGGCGTGGAGGAGGTGGCAGGCAGGCCGGGTCTCTTGGCGAGAGCCGGCATATGAGCCGATCCCCTCCGGCGACTGGGAGAGTCGCGATGGGGCCACTGCTTGGGCCGGGAAGGCTCTGGGGCAGTGGCTGGCTGGTTTTGCGGCGGGAGAGCGTGTGTTTCCCCCCCCTTGCATGCGGTGTGGTGCCCTCACACGGAACGTCATCCGGGACAGGCCGATCTGCGAGGAATGCCTCAGCCATTTGGTCTCTCTGGGGGATCCTTAGCGCCATGGCAGCTGTACCGACCGGGATCTACGCTCGCCTGGCGGGGGACGCCGGGGGGCAGTGGGACCCGGAGTCGGCTTTGGGCGTGGTGGGCGCCCAGCACACCGCCAGGTGGAGGCGCGAGCACGGGCTGCAGAATGATGCGGACTTTGCGTTCGCCTTCCGCTCGTTTGAGGAGGCGCTGACTACTGGCGGCAGGGACCTGGCCAACTCGTGGCAGGAGTCCGAGCTGCTGCCGGCTGCGGCTGATGTGGTGGAGGGTGAGAGCCGGGGGACGGCTGTTCACCTTCCTTTTCGGCCTCTGGCCCCTCGGCCTTCGAGGGCTCCGGCGGTACGCCTTCGTGCAGTTCAAGACGAACCGGAGGCGATCACGATGCAGGTCCAGCGGCTCGGCGAGGCACTGCAGGACATGGGGGCGATGAAGCCGACAGGAGTCCTGACGGAGCAGCTGCGGCGCGAGTGGAAAGGATCATGTACTCGTTTGGCGCAGCGGTTGACGGAGGCGGAAAGGGCCACGGTGTTGAATGCCTTGCGCACATGGGGTGAGGTGATCACCTTCATGCAGGCGCGTTCTCGCCCGCTGCCGCCGGAGGTGGTCGACCTTGATGTTTTCCTCCACGAAGGAACAGCTGCCCCGGCCCGTGCTACCCAATCACTGCGCTGGCTCACCAAGCAGGCGAGGGTGGATCTGGGTTTGAGCATGCTCACGCCGCCTGCGGGACAGGCGCGCCGGGCAGGGCCCAGGGGACAGGCAGCCGTGGTGGAGCCGGTGATGCTGCTGAAGATGGAGCAGCGGATGGAGGAGCTCTACACGCAGGGCGATGATCGCTGGCAAGCGTTGCTGGCGGCATGGATGCTCTATGGAGGAGTTCTACGCCACAAGCACCTCACTCGGGCGGAGGTGCGGAAGGTAACCATGTCGACGGTCCATGCGCACTGCATCAAAGGGAAGCAGCGGCGCCTTCGCAAGGGCTTCGACTTCTGCGTACCCGGACAGCTGTCAACCGGGTGGGACTGGTCGGCGGCCTGGCTCCATGACTTTGCCCTGGTGCCGGAGAAGCAGAAGGCAGACTGCGGGCTGGCGTTCCGTCGGGAGGGGATCCCGTGGTCGCTATCCGATGTTTACCGGATGGTCCGGCATGAGTTTGCGGACTTGGTGGAGAACCCGGCGATGGTGTCGTCGTACTCGTTCAGGCGGGTTGGTACCACGGTGGGCCAACTGGTGGGGTTCAGCGCCCTCGACATGGCGGCACTGGGCGACTGGCAGACCAAAGGCGACGTCCCGGAGGATGCTCGCATGCCATTGCACTACAGCGGGGCCAAGTACGCGGCGTCCTTGTTGGCCAAGCACAGGATGGTGGGAGCGGTTGCGGCTCTGACCCACCACGAGTCCTGGGAGTTGGTTCCGCCGGCGGAGGTCCAGGAGGCGGCCCAGGCTGGCCAGGCGGCGGCAGCCCAAGCCAAGGCGCGGGACGCCCAGGTGGTGTGGGCGGCCCCCCCACGCCCCAAGGAGCTTCAGAAGCGCTTCGCCCTGACGCAGAAGCTCAAGCGGATCGCCAAAGCCAAGGCAGAGGCAGCGAAGCCAGCTACCACGATGCCGGCCTCGCTCAACGGCCGGCGCCTGACCGCAGTGATGCGTGATGGCAAGAGGCTATGCCCGGCGTTCCAATCGGGGCAATGCCCCGGGGAGCGAGTATGCGGGTTTGCACACCTTTGCGCATGTGTCCGCTTGACGGGGAGAGCCTGCGGAGGGAAGCATGCAGCGGGCGTGTGCCGGGTGACGAAGGTGGTCATGGTGGAGGACCCGGAGGCGTCCATCCCGGCCCGGCCGTCAGGGGCCGCGAGCAGTGGCTCGGCTAGTGCCGAAGCGATGATGCTGTCGCCCAAGATCAAGGCGGTGCCCCAGAAGCGGCCGCCAGAGCCGAGCGGCCCTGGTGAGAAGCGGAGGAGGCGTGACGCCTGGCCCGAGGGTGACTCGGAAGCCCCGTCACAGCCTTCGCGTCCGGCGGCGGTGCTCCCTGTGGCCCAGGGGGACCAGCTGTTTGATGCCCTTGCGGAGGAGCGCGCTGCGCAGGTGGCGACGTGCATTTATCAGAATGCGAAGGGTGGCCGTTTGTGGTTGTCCCAACTTCCCGCCCGTGACTCTGCAGATCATTTGCCTCCCGAGCAGCCCGGAGAGCCGGGGGGGTGTGACATTGCCGGGGGCGTTCCCGGTGTACATGCCCATCAGGGACCGCACGGAGGGCTGGAAGAACATGTGGGCTGTGCTGCAGCAGACGTTGGCGGCTGGTGAGCAGGCGCTCGTGCACTGCATGGCGGGCCGGCACCGGGCCGCGGCAATGGGCATCCTGGCCCGTGCAGTCTTGACCCGGGAGACCATCTCGGAGTCGGAGGCGTGGATTCGGGCCCGCAGAAACATCGAGTACAGCAAGATCCGCGACAAGGACACCGGGATGTGGGTGGAGCGAATGCGGCAGGAAACGAGGGTGGGACCCTCGTGGCCTTTGCCGGTGGGCTACGTGACCACGGTGCGCTCGAACATCCACCTGCGCATGATGAACGATGCGCCGCTGTGCAGCCACAAGCAGGCGCGCTCTGGTGCTGGGCGCTTGAGGGATCCGATCCTGTGCGACACCTGGGAGGAGGCGTCAGCGTGGGGGCGGACTTTGTGCCACCTTTGCCAGGGGCGAGCTCCAGCTGGGTGGCGGCGCAGTGAGTAGACCATGGCTGATGTTTTGCGGTTTTGCCTTGTAGCGCCCCGGCGCATCCAAATAAGCTTGGGTCCCCATTTTGCACGGGCCTCAGCCTGTGCCGACGGGCCCGACTCTGCTGAGAGTGAGAAGAAAGTCGATGTGAGGACGAACTGTTTTAACCCCAGAACCTCTGAGGCCCCCCCCCCAAGGGGTGTGAAGTTTGGCTGGGACCTTAGGTTTTGGGGAAGAGTGGAAGGGCGAGTGACGGTCCCCCGCAAGTGATGCTCCACGGCTTGACTCCACTGCACCTGCACTGTCATGGGGTTTTCCGTGGGAGACAGGGAGGGGAGTCGGTCATGGGACGGGGTCTGCCTCAGCCCATTTCGTATTGCAGGACTAGATCCGGCGTTGACAGCCAGGCCGGGGAGTGACCCCGGCGGCAATGGCAAGTTTGGGGTTGGTGCCTCCACCTGGGAAGACCATTGAGGAAACCCTTGGGGCCCTGGCAATCAACTTCGATTTGGAGCAATCGGTCGTCCAAGCCCTCCTCAAACACAAGATTGCCAACCTGGAAGAATTTCGGTTTTTCTTCGACTCGGAGGCACAGGTTGAAACCTTCCTGGGCAAACTGAATCTGGGAGAGGATCGAATGATCCAGGTGGCTCGTTTGAGGCGGGCCTGGTCCGCGGTTTCACTGTATTTCAAGCAGTGTGACACCGACCGTTCCAAAGTGAGTGCCACTGACCTCGATTCACTGCTGGGAGACAGCGAGCTTCGGGATGTCAAGGTGGCCTTTTGGACCAGGTACCGAGTCCGGCTCCCCCCGGAATTGTACCCGTTTCCCGAGTGAGTCGAGAGATGTCCAAGAGGCTGTTGTGCGTTTTCGATGTGTGGAAGGTTCGGTCATTGCAATTCCAGCTCACGTCATCCAGCAAGAAGAGGAAGCTGGCGGACACCTTGTTCGTCGAAGAGGACGCGGACGAGGACACTGTGGCCAGAGATTGGGAGGGCTATCTGGACAAGCTCTACACGTTGCTGGTGGCCTACGCCCTGGCTGGCACGGGCCGAGTGTCAGGTGCTCCGGAGGCGGCTAGGGAGGCCGTCCGTGCTCCAGTCGCTCCCGCACCACAAGCGACTGGGCAGGCTCGGGACCTGGCCGAACGGACTGAGTGGGTGACCAAGTTCCGCGAGAGCACCAAGACGCTGGGCAAGGTGGTCATGGAGGTGTTTGAGGCCCGGGACCCGCACTGGGTGGTGCGTGCCGCGAGAGCGCCGCGCCGGCCACTCCGGCTGTGGGCAAAGTGGCTACCAGCACCCCGAGTACGTCCCTCTTCCAGCTGGGTAAGCCGATTGGCGGTCGGGCGGTGGCTAAAGTGCTGAAGGATGGAGTCACCCTGTGCCAGGCATTCCAGCATGGCAATTGCAAGGCGACCAAGTGTCAGCAGGGGGCTCACCGCTGCGGCCTTGTGACCAGGGGGGAGCGCGTCTGTGGGGGCAGCAACCACGGAGCGTCCACCTGTCGCGCTGGGAAGAAGGGGAAAGGCTCCTGATGGGGCCTGAGTTGCTAGAAGCAGTTTTTGCTACCCAACCACGCCGAGTGCTTCAGGTTTTACCAGTGCCGTGTGAGAGGTTTGTGATAGCTTCGGATGCGGCTCTTGAGAGCCCTCGTCAGGGGACGGGAGGTTTCCTGATGGTGTGGGCCGACGGCTTCGCCGAGCGACGGGAAGCTTTTGTAGCCGACATCCCACTTGAGCTTTACCAGTTGTGGACTCCGGGGGACCGGAAGATTGCTCAATTGGAGCTGTCCATGGTGTTGTACGCACTCCTCTGCCGACCGGATACATTCCGTAATCGGAGGGGAGTGTGGTACATCGATAACACCGCAGCCCTGATGTGTTTAATCCGTGGTAGATCCAGGGAGCCTGATCTGGAACGAATGTCCCACGTGATACACACAGTTTTGTTTGGGCTGAAAGTTTGGATGTATTGGGAGTGGATCCCTTCCAAATCCAACTGGTCGGATGCGATTTCTCGGTTAGGATGGCAGGACCCATGGGCCCGCCAAAATGATTTTTCAATGTCTACTGCTTTCTGTTTCCCCATCATGTGGAAGCTGCCATTTCGTGCCGTGCTCGCGGTGACGAGCTTTCTGTAGTGCTTTGGGAGTTGATGAAGTGCATTGGGGAACTTTTAAGGATGTTAGAGGCATCCCAACCGGAGTTGACCGGTGGCCCCCTCTAAGCACAGTCCATGCAGGAGATGCATGGAAATCCAAAGCATTATCCCTCAGGCGATGAGGGTTGTTACAGGCACGGGCAGTGCAGACTATGAATGATGAGAAGGGAAAAAGAATTGGGGTGCGTCGCAGCCTAGCAGTAGGAACGATACGTGACACATTGATGTATGCCATGTTTAGAGCTTGGCAGGCATTGGGTGAACATGTATCATCAATTGTTATGGGTCTGCCATTTTGGATCAAGACTGAGCCAAATTGGCAGACACCTTTTTGGTTTTCCCCACCCAACCCACCCTAGTTGTCTGGCCTGGCGTCCAGTAGCCGACAACTTTGAAGGTCCCGATGGGACTGGTTTGCGCAAAGGCGCACTGTGCTGTTTCGAGGGGAGGGGAACTTTTAAGGATGTTAGAGGCATCCCAACCGGAGTTGACCGGTGGCCCCCTCTAAGCACAGTCCATGCAGGAGATGCATGGAAATCCAAAGCATTATCCCTCAGGCGATGAGGGTTGTTACAGGCACGGGCAGTGCAGACTATGAATGATGAGAAGGGAAAAGAATTGGGGTGCGTCGCAGCCTAGCAGTAGGAACGATACGTGACACATTGATGTAGAATGTTAGGGTTGGAAAGCGCTGGAATGCGTTCGCAAGTGTCCGAAAGCGTGCGTGCCAGTGGGCTGGGCAGAAAGGGAGCGCTTGGAACTACTGTAGAAGTGTGCAGCATTTATTGCTTTCGTGTTCAAATTGTAGCTGGGCGGGCCGGCGTGTGGTTTTGCGAGGTGTTTTGAGAGTCTTTGTGTGCCATTGTTATTTGCGTCCCATGGATGCATGCTTTCAGGTGTTTTGCTTGGCGGGTCATTTTCGTCGTCCCTGTCATGGCTTCATGTCATGCTCAGAGCTTTGAAGCATGGAGTGCCGATTTCGCGGCAAGCGCAGCACTTTGGAGCTTTGCACGTCAAATTTAATGGCGGGTGCGGCAGTTTAAAGCACGGAGCAAGCAGATTTCTTGGCCGGCGCAGCACGCTGTCGAAGCGAGCATGGCGTGCGGATTTCAAGGCGCAGCACTTGGGCGCTTGCGAGTCGAATGTCATGACAGTCGCAGCGCTTTGGAGCACAGAGTAGACTCGTCCGTACTTTGAAACGTCGTGATGCGTTGAATTTTGTGGACGGCACGGCACTTTGGTCTCATTGGGGAATGCCTTGATGCCTTTCTCGGATGCATTTTCGGGGATGCCTTTTCGGATTCGCTTGGGGACGTCGCCAAGGATGTCTCTTGTGGCTTGGCTTTGTGCGACGGAAGATGTTTGTGTGGATGTTTTTAATTTCACTAGTGGGTTGCGTTTGGGGGATGTCGTTGGGTGGGTCTTTGGGGATGGCTTTTGGGGACTTTGTTGGGGGGGATACGGTGTGGATGTCGTTAGGGGACTTCTTCTGATGCTTGTTTGTGGGGTGTGATGTCTTCGGGAATGTCTTTGTACTTCTCTCGACATGTTTTTTTGGGGTTCGGGGTCTGCTTCTGAGTGGTTTGTCATTGGGGATGTCTTTCAAGACCTTCCGTGTGCCTGTATTTGGAGGAAGTGTTCGGATTACTACGGAGGTTTGCTTTCGTCAGCGCGGGTTGTCGTTTTGTGCGTCTTCGGGTGTGTCTTTCAGGAATGTCACCGGAGCTTGGAATGTGTCTTTTTCCGGGTTGCCTTTGGGATGTCTTTGGGGGTGTTTTTGTGAGCTGTCTTGGTGGATGTTGGTTGTGTCTTTGGGGATGCTTTCGTGGGCGTCCTTGGGTCTTTGGGCTTGCCTGGGGATGTCTTTACAGGTTTTTCTTTGAAGGCTTGTCATTGGCGATGTTTTTGGGTGTGTATTGGACATGTTGTGGGGTGTTTATTTTTTTGGTATGTGCAGTTGTCTTGGCGGATGCCTTCGGGATATAATTACTTGGAATGTCTCTGGCGGTTTGTGTTTGGGAGCGTGTGTGTGGCATGTTTTTTTAGGTTCTGCGGATGTCTTTGGGGGGTGCCCTTCTATGCTTATCTGTTGGATGTGTGCGGGATATCTGCTAGGATGGTGGCGGGGGACGGTCTCAACGGTGGTTTGTGTTTGAGGGCTTTGGGGAAGTGTACAGGTGTGCCCTCGGGGTTGTTGAGACTGTCATTTAGGATGTGTGTCTCTGGGAATGTCGTTGGAAGAATGTTGGCAGGGGTGTCTTTGGCTTTGGCGATGCTTCAGGAGCGGGGAGTTTTTTGGGCGTCCTTGTGTGTCTTGGGGGTGTCTTTGGGAGGATGGATGTGTACCCAGTTGTGTCTTCGGGGGATGTCGTTCAGTGTAGCATGTGCGGATTTGTATTGCGGATGCCAAATCCAAAAGCGCCCATGTCAAAGTGCAAAGTTCATACGCAAGGCAGACCCTTCCTGCTCCAATGAGGACGTTGCGCAACAGTCTATCACCAGAAACATGGACGTGCACAGCCCCCTCTTGGACTACTTTCCTTTTAGACAAGGTTTCTGTTCACTTTCAAGCTTTTAAGTGCCCATTGCCGAGGAAGAACGGTGTGGACGTGGCCGGATTCCAAGCCAAGGTGCAGAAGCGCATTGCCGCCGTCCAAAGCGCGGGGAAGATGGTGCCCCGACGGCGAAGAAGCAAGCGCAAGCGGTTGCCGCCAGATCCCTGGGTCAGGACACAATTCGCTTATGTTCACGCTGACATCAAATTGCATCAATTATTTTCGTTGTTTAAATTTGTGCTCTTGCACAACTTGCCATGTTTGTGCCAGCATTCAAGTTTGGTGTTTCACTTGCACGTGGGAGAGGCCCCAACATATTCGCAGGATGCACTCGAGGCGGCTGCAGGCGGAGATTGTGAACCTTCCGGGGGAGACCCGGGCACAAGCCCTTGGGGTCTGTTCCATGATGGTGATGCAGCTGGCCAACGACTTGCCGTACTTCGGCCTCAGCGTGTGGGCCACTGCCCAGGACTGCCGAAACGCTGGCCTTGGCTCATCGTCCAGCGACGAGGACTGCGCCGCAGATTCCTTCGGTGTACTCAGCGACATTGTGAACTTCGCCACGGATTTTTTGGTGATCCTCGCTTCGTGCCAAGAGAATTTTACAGCGGAGCTTCCTTGCACTGCAGATTCCACTGACATCACCTCCGCAGCTCTCGGGCTGGGATCCTGGGCGCTGACGGTGGAGCATGCGTGCAACCCCTTTCACAATGAGACAGAAGAGGTTGAGTACATTGAGGATGAGCCATTGGATCAGTTTATCCCACTCTCACGAGATCGATGACGTGGGGAACTCCCAAACGCGCAGCACGTGCTATATAAATGCAGACATGTTTTGCCGTTTTGCAACTCTTTTCCACTTTCCAACTGCTTGCCCAAGGCAAAGCGTGCTTGGAACCAGTTTGATTGCTAGGACCCGGTCTAGATTTGCACTGGTAGGATGAGGAAGCTTAGCTTCCCGAATCAATCTGCATGTACCGCTCGAACCTCAAAGGTAGGAAAAGGCCAAAAGCATCCCCACAACTCGGATTCCACAGGCAGAGTTTTGAGGGTCTCCGAATCGCCAGGAGGACTTGGAGGAGTTGCCTGCGAACCTCTCGCGCGTGCGAGCGGCGGGGCGAGGGGGGGCTGGAACGCTTGTGGGGCCTGACTTGGAGTCTGAGGGTTGACATACGCACCAGACAACTGGGTTTGTAGCAATCAAGCATGGGGCCCATGGGGGGTCCCAAGTCTTCCCTGGGCCTGGACCAAGCCATTTGGGCCAGGGCATCTTGCAGCAGCACCGCCGGGTGGAGTTGCTCCTGCGCGACCGTCGCGTGGAGATGGATGCGGAGGCCTTGGGGCCGAAAATGGGAGCCCCTGCGCCCTGCGCGTGTCAAAAGGGAAGACGCTGGCTCGTAGGTTTCCGAGCTGAGGTTTAAAGCTTCGATTCATTGGACACAGGAGTCACTGGAGTAAGGCGCACAGCATTGAATACAGGGTTGTGGCCATGTTCCAAGATTGCGATGTTGGACCCTCGCACTTTGCGTCAATCGGTTTGCTTGCGCGCCTTGGCAATCCCTTTGACCGAGCTGGAGGTGGAGGATGCGATTGGCTGCAGCTAGGATACATTTATCAATACTCGACTTGCAGCTTTGATAGACAGCACCGCGCCAGAGCTTCAACATTAGATTTCACTGGCCCAAGCTTGAGTCTGAATATATGGGATGTACATTGTCACCAGGATATGAATCATGAAGCATGACCGGCTAGGGATAATACTGCACGCAGTCACGGCATTGGCCGAGTGTGGTTTGCTGCGCAGCATTGCCACAGATGCAAGCTGCGCACGACGATCCATGGGCGCGGATTCTGAACAAAGCCCTTGATGAAGTGCAAAGCCACGAGACAGCTCTTTGTGACTTTGCAGCTGCAACACTGGTACTGCTTCTGGTAGCCTGGTGTTCTTCCAGACGACCGCGGACGACCGGCGCCGTGGTGGTTGCGTGGCTGTGTTGGTTCGCTTGGCAGGTGGACCGCGGCAGCGCGTGGCGAGAGGTGGCGAGGCACGGGCAGATCGCCGCGAAGAAGACCGCGGAGGCCATCCGCGCGGTGGCGGAGATGCTGGTCGCCTGGGTGGCGCTCTTCGTGCCCGCGCTCCACGACCTGTCTGGAGCCCTAGAGTGGGGACTCGGGGGGGGGGGAGGGTTTGAAGAGTTTGGAAGGCTGGGAAGGGTGAAGACTGGCTCAACAGCTAGGATGCGACATTTAGCAGGAGAGTGTCGATCAATCTTCAAAATAAAAGCAAGAGCAATACGGGCTTGAGCCTGGGCTGAGCCTGGTGGGCTGCAGCGCAAAGTGATTGCCAGGCTTGAGCGGCCGGCCAACGATGTGGCTGGAATGAGCTGGACTGGGCATAACAGGCTGAGAGCTGAGTCCGGGACTCCAGCTGGAGCAGCCGGCTGACAAGGCTGCAAACGTGCTGGGCTGCTGTGGCTGGGAGCTGAGGTGCAACTGGGTGAAGATTGCGGCGCTGGCTGGGAAAGGCAACAAACGTTAACTGCATGAAGCTGGTGGGCTTGCTGGGCTGAGCACTGGATCGCGGAAAGGGGGGTTGAGTTGCGGTTGAGCAAACGTCAACAAAACAGGAGGGATTCTGAGCATGGGTTGGGGGGGAGGGGGCTGGCCGGCAAACACGGATCCCGGCCACGAGGGCCGAGGCGAGCTTGCCCGCAGCCCGAGGTCTTCTACAAATAAGGAAAGCTTGTTGCTACTGGTTTGGCCTTTGAGCTCCCACGAAAAATCAGGGACCCAGTGTCACCTCTCACAAGGAGCTGTGGCAACCCACACGCACACACACACACACAGAGATACAGGCTTGAATTGAACTCAGGTGGACTGCGCTTTGTCCTCTGCTGGTGGACTTGTATGCCTCCGCATTGTGGCTTTGGCAGGCCTTATCGTGGGAGGAGCGGGGCCTGGTGGCGCTATGTGGGATGGGACTGGGCGGGGCGGCCTACGCCATGCTGCGGATTTGGAAGGCGAGGGCCTGGCTTCAGGAGAGCTCGACTGCTTGCCTGGGCTTTTTGCAGCAAGCGCTCTTCCACCTGTCCTTCGTGGTGGTGGGCCCTGCCATTTGGGCGGCCTCGCGGCAGCTGGGCGCTTTCGTGCCCTCCGTGCCCTCCTTGGTGTACTTCGTAGTTGCCACGCTGTGGCCCCTGTTCTGCACCTCCCGCGCCCTGCTGCGCCACCGCGAGGAGAAAGCAGCCAAAGCGCGGCGAGGGGAGGAAGAGCAGAAGTCCAGGAAGTGGTGGCAATTCCAATTCCGACTCAAGCTCCCAAGCCTGGTGGAGGAGTTTCGGATGTCTACTGAACTCGAGGAAGAGATGTGCTTCTGGTTATCCTACTGGTCTTGTTGGCCACTCTTGGCAGCAATCCAGGTCACTTTGGAAAGTCTCAATGAGTCTGATGCTGGATCCAGTGGGCTGCTTATCGCCTTGGCATTGTGGTTGCAATACTGGAAGGCGTGCTTTTTGGCACCCTATGTGTTTACAATCCTCACCTCCCTGTTCAGCCAATGTATAGAATATGGAGCAAGCGTCATTGCAGCTATCAGGCAGCTTGCCTTCAGAGCATTGCATCGCTTGCCATGGCAGAGCTATCTCCACAGCATGTTTCAGGGTGATGCGGTGATGGCTGTTGTCGCAGCTGTGATTCTACTTCTCCTTTGTCTGAAAGTCGCGTCTGTTGTAAGTGTGCTGATCACTGTCATTCTTTTGTTTGGCGTTTCGATGGAATCTGCTCGATGCGTGGCTAATGAGGCCCACAAGATGTATGCAGATCGCCTGGCCTTTTGGGTTCTTGTGAACTGTTGGTTGTGGTTTTTGCGCATTCCAGCGCTCGGCAGTGTTTTGTACATCTGGTCGCCGCTGACGTTCGCTGCGGCATTTTTCGGTGGTGAAGCTGCATTTTCCACGATATTTTTTGCGGTGCTGAACGCCCTGGCCGCGATGCTCTCGTGTTTGAACAGCGCCTTCAAGCGCCCGGACTTCGAGGAACGCCAAGAGGTGCGGGAGCCGCTGCTTGAGGGGGAGCCGAGGGATTTGGAGGCGGCCCACGAGATCCTCTTCAGGCCGCCTGAGCAGCCGCAGTCCGAGCAGCCTGAGCTGCCAGAGCTGCCCAAGTCCGAGCAGACGAGACACGAGCCGCAGGATCCGGTGAATGCGATCCCGGAAGCTGCTGAGAGTCAAGGCATGGCATGTGATGCGGACGTGGTGAGTCAGGTTCAAGACCAGGACCAGTTGGAGGAACGCCCCCTGCCAAGCAGGGAGCCAGCGCCAGGAGAGGAAGCTCCATGCACGGCAGAGGTCGGTAACACAGAAGAGGAGCAGAGTGATGCGAAGGAAGGGCGGCCTGAAGTGACGCATGAGGAGAGACCAGAGGAACGACCCCTGCCAAGCAGGGAGCCAGCGCCAGGAGAGGAAGCTCCATGCACGGCAGAGGTCGGTAACACAGAAGAGGAGCAGAGTGATGCGAAGGAAGGGCGGCCTGAAGTGTCGCATGAGGAGAGAGCAGAGGAACGACCCCAGCCAACCAGGGAGCCAGGGCCAGGAGAGGAAGCTCCGTGCACGGTGGAGGTTGGTAGCACAGAAGAGGAGCAGAGTGATGCGAGGGAAGCGCAGCCTGAAGTGACGCATGAGGAGAGACCGGAGCCTGAGCATGCAGATGTGCTGCGAGAGGCAGACAAGGAGAAGTTGACGGATCCCCAACTATCTGAGGAGCCACAAGAGCAGCCTCAAGCCTTTGTTCGAGAACCGGAGACCGGAGAGACGAACCTGAGTTCCCGACTTCCTGCAGCTGAGTCTGGAACTCAGCCAAAGGATGTTGAGACTCATGGCCCTCCGGATGAGAGAGGTTGAAAAGATGTGCACGTGCGCAGGATGTTTGCAGCAAGGACTTGGAATCAGCAGGTTGAAAGGAGGCAAACTGGTCAAGCCGTGCAAGAACTTGGTTTCAGCTCGTGCCAGGAGTTGCAACGATGCTGCAACGTTGCGCTCATGGGCCTGCTGCCTGAGAGTCTTTCGAGAGAAGAGCGCTTGGTCAGTGGATGCTACTCAGTTCACCAAAAGTGGTGACTGCACATGAGAATCTTCGCCCCGCACATCGTTTGCAGGCAAGGACGGACGCCTTGTATGTGGCGACCAAACTCAGAGATCAAAAAAAGAAGGTCTTCCGGCATCCGTGGCAGACCAGATGCGACCTGTCCACATGTCACACCTGATGTCAGTCACAGGCATGGACGATGCTTCAAGGCGGTTCAGGTTGTCTCACAGGTGCAAACTGGAAACACACATCTCTGGGATCAGGAAGGTGCATGTACCATGGGTCAACCAGAAGACACGCCGAGACACAGCTGTTTGTTTTTGGCATTTTGGCTGTTGTATTTCTCTTCGAGGCATTGCCTACCGCTGGGCCTCCGGTGAGTCCCTGTCAGAGATCATGAAGGACTCGCAGTTCCAGGACGGGGAAGCCCAATCGAAGGCTCGAAGCGCAAGGCTCGCTTGAGGGCAGGCAAAGCCAGCGAGCGCACCACCAGTGCACTCTGGGGACCAACACCAGCATTCCATCAGGAAAGGCATTTGATTTTGGAAACCAGGACAACCAGATCGCCAGCAATCAGGGTCACATCCGGATTTGAATCCGTTGGACTGGCCTCGCGCGGCAACATGACTCGTTTCAGGTTCAGCAGCCTTTGCTTCCAGATGCATTTTGCTTCGATTAGGTCAGCTGGAGCCGGAAGCTCAAGTGATGCATGTCCGTATGCAGCTAGAACAAACACAAGTGATTGCATTTCCGTAGTCGTCGGCATGCTTTTTGTCTTATTTGTGCAAGCCAGGATCAACATAGCAGCTTTGTTTCAACTACTCTCCAGATCTTGCTCTAGATATCATTGTAAAAGTAGTATGTCCGTTGCCATGCTTTGCCATTTGCTCTCCCTTTCACAAGGAAGTGGCCTTGCCACACGACAGTTCCAGTCATGCGTGCTGCGGCTCCCGTGGCATTTGAAAAATTGGGCGCCACGCAGGAAGGCGCCATCGTCAGAGCCATCGTTCGCGCGGAGGAGCTCCTCCGGAAGCTGCAGGCACAGGGAAGAGACAGAAAGACGCACGAGGCAGAAAGGCGAGGCAGAGACGAAGCTGCGGCCACACGCAGGTGAGAGGCTAGAACCAATTTTGTCCTGGGAGGGGGAGAGAGAGCGAGTGAGTGAGAGAGAGAGAGAGAGAGACAGAAAGAGAGTTACGAGAGGAAGAGGAAGCCGCCAGAATCTTTGGGCATGCAGGATGTGGCCAAACTGTTGGGCAACCGTGGCCTCCACGACGTCGCAAGCCAAGCATGTCACGTTTTGACGGCTGATGCAGGCCTTTTCTGCGAAGCTGCTCACAAGCAAAGCCAGATCTACTGTACTCGTCAATTTCACTTTGGGTCAAGCCCACAAGTTCTGTGCCCTCCTGGACGCAGTGCTCAGCCTGGGGCAAGATTAGAGCACACGGCCAAGGTCTTTTCAGAGGCCGCTGACTTGATTCATCGTGACATAGCCTTTGTGCCGTCATTGTACATCAAGCGAACCTGATCATAGCGACGGCCGTGAAATCGCCGGGACTGAATTTGCTTCGCGGTGTCCAGATTTGCTTGAGCTTTGTTGAGTTAGACGGAAGAACGAATAAAACATGCTTAGTTTCCTCTAAGCGCGACGTGGATCGTTTCACAAAATGTGGCGAAAACGCTTTGCAGCTCAGGCAGTCCTGGTGTTGAGATGTCCTTGAAAAGACAGTCGACTGAATTTGAGCCTGTGGTTTGTGCATAGCAAATGCAGAGATGGTCAGCCCCAGGCAGGCGCACATTCTTTGGAACTTGTCCCCTGTTCTTAATTCAAAGATGGGAATAGTCTGTTGACCAGGGAAAGTGGCGGGCTGTTGCAACTTTCAAAATGAGCTGTAACTGGGCCTGGACCAAGCTTTTCACCATCATTTGGTGGGCTCATCCCTCAATAGCTCAACCCGCTTGCATCCATTGTCAACAGCAGGTCCGCTAAAGATCTGATGAACGTTGTCCAGCTGCTTGCTATTGCGCCAGCAAGCGCCGCATCCACCTCCCCTTGCCCAAGAGGGTTTGGTTTTGCCCTCATGCGGCCACAACGACAAAAGAACACATCAAGGGTTCCTAATGGTCACTAGCTCGGAAGCAACTTTGGGTGGGGTCCTTCTATTTTCTGGGGCGGTCCCGCGCTCAAATTTTTAGGTGTTGCCCCGGCTTGCATTTTCTCCGCTTCCGGACCATGTTTCTTTTTTTGTGTGAGTATCCACCAACATGGAAGGAACATATTCCAAGTCCCCGAAACGAAGCGTCAGGTTTTCAGGGTGGACAGGAAGCCCCCGGACTACCGGCGCTTCGCATGCTTCGCCGTGCGACGAAAACCGCTCGCCCAACAGCGGACCTTTCGGCTCGGAAAGGGGTCCATGGCCATGCGCTTCGCGGCCGCCCGTTGGGCAAGGCGGGCTTTGGGCTGAAGGAAATTGACGCACCCTTAATCTGAAGGAAAGGCTTCTGCCCTTAAGGCAAAGGCTTTGCTACGTCTTCTCTCGCTTCAGAAGGGGTTTCTATAAGGCCAAGGCTGAACAAAGGTCCAGAGGTTCAAAACCATGGAAACTTGATTCTTCATTTCTTGAGAGCCCTGGTTTCAGGCTGGCAAGTGATCCATCGAGATAGTGCAGATGTGGCCAACCTCCTTTTTCCTGCCGGTGATGTGAGAGTCAAGCATGCAGAGAGCAGCGTGTAGGTGCCGCAATGCACACCTCTCGCTTTGGTCGCGAAATCTGAATGCAACTTGCCTGCAAGCAGTGTGGTGGAGACTGCTCGCTGCTGGCTTGCTCGCTTTGCATTTTTTTGGATTGGGGTGCCCAACAAGCTTCAGGTTGCGCACGTGGGGCAGGGAGCATGTGTAAGGCTGGTAAAATCTTTGAGTTGTCTTCTCGCCTCATGTGAGACCAGCTCAGCTTCTCGTTGCTTTGTTCAGGCCGATCAATCCTGTCCACAATTCTGCTCGTTTTTCGAGCAACGGTGGCTTTGAGCGTTGCAACGGCCAGGCCAGTTTTTCGAGCTCAATGTCGAAGAATTTCATCGTTGGGGGTTGAGCACCTTTGAACCTTTTGGCAAACGTCCGCAAAATTCGAGTCTTAACAGGCCACTTTCAGTCAAGTTCATTTACAGGAGCAGCTCCAGGGGCCAAGATCTCTGGACCCCTCTTTTGGTTCAGCGCCGCGTGAGGCGAACCTCCGCTTCTGTCGTCCACGGCCCCAGCTTTGTGCGCTTACAGCCAGGGAAGGCGCAATCATCGCCGCAAGAGGCATCTATGACGGTGCAGTCTACCATGGTCGAGTTGAGGCTACGATCGAATCATGTTGTCAACAATGTTGCAGCTATCATAAGTTGCAGCTGGGTATTCAAAGTACAGAATGGCTGCCGTGGCCTTCACCAATATGGACACCAGGCAATCATTGCACGGGGCGGTGCAGAGAAACAAATGACATGCACGCAAGCTAAGCTCCTCGCATTGGCGACAGTAGAAAAAGGAGACACACACACACACACACGATCTGAAACAAGCAGTGTGAGACCCTTTCGGGAGGTCTTTGCACAGCCTTACCATTGCGGCGAACGGCTAAGCCTAAACAATGTCGATTTCACCGATTTTTCAAAGCCGGGTAGTCAGAAGCGCGATTTCACCGTTTTGGTTCAGCGCTCGCTCGGAAGCATCGCCGAGGCGGCGCGGCGGCGGTGCCGATGCTGCGCCTGGCGGCGGAGCCCATGCCCATCACCGGCTTCGTGGAGTGCCGCGGCAATCGGCGTGACTCGAGTGGTCGTTTCGGATCTAGTTCTTTGCGTTGAAGGGGGTGCGTTTTTTTCGAGGGACCCACGACCCCCGCAAAATGGCAGTGCTCCTCTTGGTTTTCCTTTGCCCCTCGTCAGCCAGCATAATGCGCTTCAAGTTGTTAGGCCCAAGCATGGTGGCTGAAACTGCACTCGCTTTGGGTAACATCTCCAAGGAACGATCCAAATCCTACAACCAGCACGTTTCCAACACCCTCTGCTTGTCATAGCCACACAGCCGTCATGGCTTCCATGTTAAGAGTGAAACCAAACTGGATATTGCAACGGAATATAACTTAACGGACTGTGGGTGTGTCTTTGTCTGCTTGAAGCGTGAGCTGCATTTGTGCTTTTGTTTGCAAATTGGATGTGGACATTTGTACATAGAGCAACTCGCCCCTGAAGCACTCAAGACACAGACATTGGGCAATTTAGACCGTTGTCAATCATCTTGGCTTGGCCGCTGCATTCGTCACGTGCTGCTCCAGGCAATCTCTCTCAGACAGCCGCCCCTCGTCGGAGTTTGTTTGTGCCCCAAGAAGGCAGCCGACATATGAGCCACGGCCATATATTTTCCATTTGTTTGGATACTGAATCAGAGGATATACCCCCTTTACTCGGGATCCTTTTGCAGGTGGTTGGTTTTGTTGATTTCCCGCAAAACAAAAAACGTTGCTCTGCGTGCCTTTGAGGCAGCGTAGCTGCGGATCTGCTTTGATCAGCAGCCTTTGCGCGTCTGGGGAGGACCGGGACACCCTGTAGGTGGCACGCGGCTTTTCTGGTGCGCCCTCATTTGTCTCATGGCCATCACATGTTTGATTTTTTTCGATCTTCATGGCCGGCCTCGGCTGGTTGCATGCCCACCCTGGAATATTTGATGCTTTGTCACAACATCTTGTTTGTTGCCGAGAAAGAGAGGAAGCACTTGTAAGCTTTTGGCAACCCTTGGGCGAAATTGCAGGACATGTTGGGGAATTGGCTGTCATCCGAATCATTTGCCCTGATCCGGTGCTTGGCAATCCGCTGATCTGGTCGCGTTTGGCTTTGCATTGTGAACAGTCGAGATTGTTGATAGGTTTCAACAAGGGTCCTGGAGCAATGGGCCGACTCTTTGCACAGTCGGCGTCCGCAAGTCGTACAGAGTTTGGCCATCTTGGACGCCAGGAATTGGATGCCTTGGAAGGGGGCGTCGCTGCTGCCCAGGCGGGAATTTGCGCCAACATTGTGCTTGCCAGGTGCATATTCTCTCAGCATGAAATGAGTCCAAGGAGTCCAATGCGATTCTTAATTTTAACATGAACTGTACAGATCCAATCGCCTCCATTGGGCTCTTTTTTTTGCAAGGCCATCGCTGCCATCCTGGAGGGAGCAGGGATCCCAGGTGCTTGGCAGGTGGATTGCCAGGCATCAAAAGAAACCATCGCCCGTGCCAAACCAGTGGAAACCTCTGCTGACATCTATCCAACTTCTTGCCCACCTGAATCCAACCCTAAACCAACCCCAGCCCAACACCCACCATGGACTCGTAGCCCGCTCCAAAGCAACCCAAACAGCTCGAATGGAACTATGCGTGATGTGATTTTCGAGCATGGCCGGCACTTGTAGGCTGTTGGATGGAGGGATAGCGCTCTGCTTAGTTACCTGGAATCTGGAAGATGAGGCCAGACGGGTTCTTCCATTGACCCCAGTTCTCGTAGGTGTTGGTGGTACGCTTCTGACTTTTACCATGTGTCGAGCAATGCTCAAACTTGCCTTGGGACGCCAGTAGATTGCACAAACAGAAGCGAGCACCATGCTCATCCGCATGGGTTTACTTCATTTGTGAGTATGCCTTTCTCGTTTTAACCCTGGTTTGAGTCCCCGTCCTGCCCCCGTATCCCCCAAAAAAGCTCCAACCTCTTCAGCTCGCGAGGTCGCCAAGCTTGACGGCTCCGTCAGCAGCCGCTTCGCAGAAATGTTAGACACATCTGCCGGGGCCCCGGCCTGCCTGGCACGCGGCGCACGCGCACCTGCCCTGAAGCCACTCCCAAAATGGGGCGGAGAACTCCGGATCCCGCGCGGGTCAAGAAAGGAAGCCCAGCAGCGTGTCTTTTAGAGGCTTCGCAGGAGAGCCGTTGCTATTCTGAGACCTCATGTGCAGATTCTGAGGCAAACCCATTTCGGCTTCGCTTAGAAACAGCTGTTGGAACCCCGGCGAGAGTCGACTTGAAGCAAACGTCTTCTTGGTGGCCCAGATAAGTGGGATCAGAGAGTCTGGCAGGCCAAGAGACAATTGGAGCTCAGGATTTGTGTTATTTCGTTGGGCTCCGCATCACGAAATGAGACCAATTCTGCTGTGCGGGGGAAGCAACTAGCACGTATCGCACCTCCGGGAGTATACAATGCATAATATGTATATATAGGTTTGTATACATGTGTATATACACATACACATACATATTAAGATGAAGATCTGCAAATTATTCCCTCTGTGCAAACTATTCAATCAAAGGTGGGCCCGGGGGGGATGACTAACATATCTACACAACATCCATTGCAAGGCGCAAAATTGCTGATCGGTCACGCCGATCGGAGGTACTAATCTACAAATGTTGCAGCGGCTTGCCGGGAGCCCGTCGCAGACAGTTCGCGTACTTTTGCTACGCCTATGAAGCCACGAGTCAAAGCTGAGCTGAGTAGTTCCTGGGTTTCTGACTCATCCAAAGTTTCAAAGCTTTCGTTCTTGACCCATGTGGACCTGGGAGTCGGTACATCCAGACACGAGGTCAACCAACATAATATGAGCGCATCAAAGCCGACCTGGGCAGCCCGAGGCCTGAGACCTGGCCCGGGGGGGGGGGGTGGAAACTGGATTGGTTCGGTGAGATCCCGTCAGTATGCGGGGAAGGTTCGTCACGGATGAGGTTCACTCTGTGTTCCTTCTCAAAACTCGCCTGGCCTCTGGGCGATTGACTCGGCGTATGGACTCTCAACCAGAACCTCGCTGTCGCATGGTTGCCGTGCTTGACCCAACTGACTCGGCAGAGGAGCGCCGGTTCTCTTGAGAAAATATTGTGCAATTGTAGCGGCCATATTTTTGCCAGCCCAAATCAACTTCGTTGCTGCTGTCTACTGCCCATGTGGAAGAAGTTCAATTCATATGTGTAGAGGGTGTGTCTTCTTTCGGGGACCCATTAAATGGGTGGTTTTCCTTTTGGCTTCCCTTTAAAACCAACCAGAAAGGGTACCCACAACAAATGCATACCATATAACACACACACATATATATATATATATATACATATGGTACCGCCCCCAAAAAAGAACCAGGTTTTGTGAGAAAACACTGGTATTTACAGTGCTTTGTCACCAAAACCTGCATTTGCCAGAATACACATATTTCCCCTAGTAAAGGGATGGAATTACTAGGGGAATACCTTTAGTATTATCTAACTAACTAGGCAGCTAAATAGATAACTAACTGATTAGACAATTAACTAGCTAACTGGCTCTAGACCTAATTCATTACAACTATTTACCTGACTAATTAGTTGCTGACTGTTTGTTTGACTGACTAATTGAACCTGCCAACATTTACTGCTTGAACTTGAAAAATATGCTTTTCGCAGAGGCGAACATACACATGTTTCTCAAAAGTATCATTTTTCCAGTGCTTTTGGTATTTGTCCAGGTTCAAAACCTGGGTTTTGGAGGGGGGGTAGCATATATATATATATATATCTTAATATGTATATTCTACTCTAATAGTATTACAGTATTGCCACATGAAGCTCGTCAGTTCTCTGCAAGACACGGACGCCTGCAGCCGGTTCTCGACGGCCAGGCGCGGAGGCAAGCCCCGGCTTGCCGCGCCGAGAGCCGGAGATGGCTGGGGGGCAAATTGAGGCAGAGTCCTTTCCGAGGCACCCTCTAGGGTTAGGAGCAGAAACGGGTTGTTAGGAGCGTAGACAGTTTACGTTAAAGGCCTTCGCTTCGGAAGCCTGAGAACTTTGAAGTCGGAGCGGCTTCCAAGATTGCGCACAGCTTGCAGCACCGGGTGGATGTGCCTTGGCCTTTTCGCTTGACGTTTAAGCCTTGTTTCCTCCTTGCTACCTGCCCGAGCTAGAGCTTTGTGGAGTGGCGTTGGAGAGAGCAATGTGTTCATGGACCCTGGCACCTTCACATACTCTTGACGCAACAAGCTGTCTACGATACGACGTCACGCCCATTGTTGGCTGACAATAGATTTGCTTGACGCTTGCATTGACAGAGGCTGATGCTCGAATGACCGAAACAATTGCCCCCCCAGACCAGTGCATCCTGTGTGCGCACATGGGCTTGCGCACTGACGGAGAACACATCTGAGCCTTCGACCATTGCTATGTAAAGAACAAAGTATCCTGCAAATCCACCGGACGGCTGGAACCAAGGAAGTACGAGCAAACAGGGGACACCAGGCGCCACTGCACTTTGCAACCCGCCCATTCAAGATGACAATACTACGAGATGGATCCCCTTGAAGTGCCATGCCTGCACAAGAACGAGTAGTATGGAGCCCAACACCGCCCTGCACAAACAACGGCCCGGTTTGATTTTGCCCTTGACGCTTCACTCCTGTAACCCCAGCAGCGCCAGGCATGAGTGCCGAGTTGTTTTCCCAAGAGACGCAGCCTAACACGATTTCTGGATTGCGATCATGATCCCGACAACATGCCCATCGAGCTCGTGGAGAGCTGAGCGTTGCCCATGCACAACTTGAAGCTGCAATTCTCATATCCCTCATTTCTCAGGTAGAGTCCCCGAAGAGCCTCCAGTTTCCAAGGCCAAGCAGGAAGAAAGACCTTTGCAGACTCAGGACAACCAACATGAGCTTGACGCTTGATTTCTGTTGGCGAAGGCTCAGCTGTCGCACAGTTTTCGATCTCCGCGAGCACTGCCATGCTGCGGAGCGAAAGATGGCGTTCGAAGGGTCGCTGAGGGTGTCCAACGGGCGTCAATGGAGAAAATCGAGGACACCCAAGGGGGTGTTTGCATCATTGTTGGGCGCAAGCCAGCCCCTTCATGCCCTGATTCTCTTTCCGTACTTGTGCACGCGCATGACTCTATTCCTGAGCCGTATCAGTGCGAGGTGGTGCATGAGCAGCACATTGAATCCACAAAGGAAATGGATCATCGGTCTACGTTCTAAGCAGGACAATTTCGAATTATCAAACACCGCAGGCACAAAGCACGAAGAATGTGCGTGACGAGCCAATGATCAGTGAATCCTTGTTCTATGTTGCACTTCTGACTCAACTAGTTTTGAGCAATTTCACTGACCCATTTGGCAACTGGCCTTTCGTCTACAACACATTGTGAAGAGGGTGGGCAGGCAGGTCGCGACAAGCCACTTCTTGGCGGATTCTGGTGGATCTTGGAGTCTTTTTTGTGCCCAAAGGGCCACCAATGGACCAAGCTTGGAGGCTAAGAAACCCGCATGCCCTTTTGTACGACTGGAGCCTGTCGACTTTGATCTAGTTCCCGATTGAGGGCAAGTCATTTATCGCTTGATGAGCGATTGGGGATCCAGGCTTGCTCACTGGAAGCAGCCAGGGTCACCGAGGCTGCAACGCGTTGCATTGTGGCCCTTCGCAGACCAATCTGACCAATAGATTGTCAGCACGTCTTGGCCGGACAGAAACACCCAAGATTTCGAGTTGCAATGAAGCAGCCTTACCCATAGTCGGCAAGCCAGCCTCCTGACATGCACAATTGTTGAGCCGCATTTGCACTGGCAGCTTTTGCTTAGGCCAAAGGTTTGCCCCACCACTTTTCCTGCAAACGCAAATCAACAACTCGTGCGCAACGATCCAGCGATCCAGCCGGGCGCGGCAAGCCGGTTTTCGGGTGGCTGGCGCCAGCCCATGGCCCGGAAGAGATGAACTTCGCCGCTGTGGCTTCCCAGCTGCGCGCCTTGGCCATTTGGTGCCAGGCCCTTTCAAGGACCCCCAATAGGTCCTTGGGGTGAGAGGTGCACAGGCTTCTTGTGCATTGTTTGGCTTGGCTTGGCTTAGATTCAATGCAGGCACGGGAATCCGGAAGGCTGTCCCAATTTTGGTTGCCGCGATCACCCATGGCAAAAACCCATGTCTTCAATTCACATGTAGCACAGTAGCAACGGCGTGATGTTGGTTCGCTCCCAGAGAGCTGAGGGCTGAATAACCGCCGTTTGTTCTGAAAGATGCCCAAATCGCTTTATCCAAGCACACGTTACTTCAGAACGACCACGAGCCATTAGTCGGCCTGCAAAAGTTGAAACCTACTTTTCTGGCTGTTTGATGGCCCTTGATGCTCATGCTTGTTGTACTTAGTTTTGAATGTTGTCTGCACTACAGTCTCATCAGCTAAGTATCGGGATTTGGAGGTCCTTTGCCCTTGCCGGGGTGTGTTTGCTTGCAACCCTTAATGGCCATTGGTATCTCCTTCTAGAATGTCGCGAGCTGCCAACATGATCCTCCAAGACGCTCCAAGATGACCACACCCACTGATTCAGGTGAGACGCAAGATGCCACGGGTGTCTCTGGTGCCGGGCACCAAGCACATTAATTGCCCACTTGGCAGCAGTAGTTACTTGTTTTGGCCCGTGTTTTGTCAAACGTGACTCCGCAATTCTATTCGCAAGAGTACATGAAGCCATTGCCAAATCGAAGCCATGTCTAACACCAAGCCCAGCAGGAGCCTTCGGGATGTTCCCGAGTTGATTTTCCACAACTCGTACGACGTACCAAACGCAGCCTGGTGCGAGATGGATCTGGAGGTTCCTTGATGTAACTCCCAACTTGGCATCTTTCCAATCCGCCTAGACACCTTGTCAGAAGCCAGCCGAAGCCAGTCTTGTATGTTCCAGTGGGAATGCTTTCCTCCAAGCAATAGTGCTGCTCAGTTGAAAGAGAAAGAGAAAGAGAAATAGAAATCGAAAGCGAAAGCAAAAGAGAAAGCGAGAGAGCGACACGGAGCGCGAGAGCCAGAGAGGGCCATGTGTGGGAAGTCCTTTTCTGTGGCTGTAGGCTGGGCTAGCCAGTGCCGGAATGGCGCTTCAGGCTGGAAGCGAGAGTTGGGAATGCCTTCGGCATGAGCAAAGGACTGCGACGGTTCTGGAATGGCAAGGGCGGAGGTCAATTGACAGCTGAATATTCAAGGGCTTTGCCCCAGACCTGCGCTGGCAAGTTTGAAAGACCCAGAGACAGAAACACAGTCAGACAGAGCCCATCCTTTGGCAAGTGCAACATCCTAGGTTGTGAAACACCAATGTGTTTTCAATCCCACAGGCGTGCTCACCAAACAAAGACATATCGCAAAGCGCTCGACTAGCACCAGGATGCAAGCAAGGATAAAGCGGAAGTTCGTAAGATGATGCGACCGTGAAGCAGACAACATGCGTGATTGGTGACCAGCACCCATCATTGGGAAATCGACAAGCGTACGCATAGAACAAGATGTTCGAGCAGACAAATCTTCAAATCGGCCGCCACGCATTGCATCCGAGTGGTTTGTCAATGAGCTTCGCATTGGGGACGCCCGGGCCCGGCGTTCTGACAGGCAGGCGCCCAACGAGCGTCCCGGGCCCAAGAGCCCAAGCGGCCGACAATCAAGTTTGGCCCTGCCCATCAAACCCCTGCGCAAATCGCAGTGTTTCGTGAGTCATGCAGTCATGCAGTTGCTTGTTTCCTCAACGTGGAATGGGTACTTTTCAATGTTGCCTGACGGGTCGGAAAGGGTCATTGCATCACATGGATGCATTTTTGTCCTTGCCATCTCGCCTTCAAGCCTGACGTGTTGCCCTCTCAATGCCGCAAACACAAGCAATATGTTAGCAAGCCCGGCCTGTAAACGGGGCCATGACAAATACTATTCAGACCGCTTTCACTACTTCTCTAACTGTCACTATTTTCAACGGTTTACAACGTGACTGACCGGTGGGCTGCGCAACGCCTGCAAGATGGAAGCACTGCACCAATGTGCACATCAGTGACTTGACTCCTCCACAGACAGTGACTTGACTTTGAGACCGTGGCTCATTTGACAGCCATGGGCTCTCTCGATGCAGAGGGGCGACAACAGATCAAAGAGGAGTTGCAGAAGCTCTCTCACGGCATGCAGAGGCTGGGATATTTGGTGCGAAAGGCGTTGATGTCATTATCTCCTTTGAATGAACAGAACGAACCTGTTTGAGTGAACCATCTCCATGTCATGATCTCTTTTGAGTGAACAGAACGAAGTCTTTCGAAAGAAAGAGCGAAATGTCGGGCGCTTCTCTTCTCGACTTCTCTTCTCGACTTCTCTTCGGGCGCTTTCGATGCGAGTCTCCAGGCCCGCGGAGCCCCAGGCGAAGCCAGTGCCAGCCGGCGGCGCGGCCGGGAGGGCTTCGGGAGTCAAAGAGCCCAGAGACCCCCCGCCTTCCGAGCAGCGGACATTCGCACAAAGCAATTTAGATCTTGGCTTTCACCTTTGGATGAGACTTGGCTTAGCTTGCTTGTTCCCAAGTTGATACGCAGCTGTCCTTGTTGATAATCTCCCGAATCTAGAGAAATAGATGCTTGAAGCACAGGTACTTCGGATCCAGCACGAACTCAGCCCACTGGACCCTGAGAGACTATCCATGCTGAGGTGCCCCGCTGAAGCTTCCGCTTCCCAAGCGCAGGACAGAGGCGGGAGAACTTTTGGAGCTGAGGGCAAAGCTCTCTGAAATTTGATTTGGTTTTGACTCTTTTGGCCTATTCACTGGTGCCAGCTTCCAATGTCACATCCCAGATTGCTTGAGATCGCGCTCGACATGAGGCCACAGGGAAGTGCGTGTCAGTTGAAATGATTTGATGAACACTGTTGCTTCATCCCTTGCACACTGCCCTTTCAAGGAAGGGTTGCGGAGAGTCCTAGATTCATCCTTGGTGCCCTAGTCCGTGAGGGAGCAATGCTAAGCTGCTGCCTTCTTCGCGATGAATTCCGCCGAACACGAACTCTGGTGAACTCTTTGACTATCCTACATGTTGGTGTATGCTTGACGGTTTTAGCTGACCCAAGTTTGCCTCATTTTCCGAATGAATTACTTTGCGCTCTTTCTGGCTATGACAACCTGGCTGAAAGAGACTAACAGGCTAGCTGGATAGTTCGACGCTGCGGTTCATTATGCAGAATGCGCTTGCAAGTCAAGCAAGGCTATGTTTTTTTCACCCGTTGGTCAGTGACAGCGCGAGCTTGGCGAACATACGCTGGATGGCGCGGCACAACATGCCACCATGCACGTAGGTTGTTCTGTTTCGCATGGGCGCATCACGGCTTGCACGGACGCTGCACGGACGCTGTACGGCATATCAACTGTTTCTCCTGGCTTGCGCCTGAGGTGCCAGGGCCAAAGCTCAGGCTGCCAAAGCCAGCGGCCAAAAAGATGCCGCGGCCAGCGCCTGAAGTGCCTGATTCGCATGCGCCTGAACTGCCTGAAGCACCTGCGGCTGAAGCGGCTGAAGCGGCTGAAGCGGCTGAAGCGCCTTGGTGAAGGGCGGGCATGCTTGATCCTTGCGACCCAGCACGCTCCTGGGTGCCCTTTCGTTTCTGCGACCAGGGTGTGTCCAAAAATTGGGGAACCCCCGAAATTGGTGGTTTCCTTGTTTCCCTTTAAACCAACCCTAAGGGTGCCCACAACTTACTTCACTTCGAACAATCCCCACCTAAGAAGTTTGCTTGGCCGAGCATGCTGCTGGCTGATGCGCTTCGAGTTTGGTGGAGATTCCCTCTTGCAAGGACACACCATTTGTAGCCCCAAGATCCGATCTGAGCTGAACGCGCGGGTCAAAGGTTGCCAAACCAAAAAAAGGCTAAGCGGCTAAGCGCTCAATCTTGGGTCCTGTGGCCCAGCAGAGCGTCAGCGGCACGCTTTTTTCTGCGTGCGCGCACCAATTGCGTGCTCCTGACGCTTGGCTCTTTGTCAGACCAACAGCCAAGCCACCTCTCTGACGCCGAGCAATGCAAGCCAAGCGGCCCAAGCGAAACGAAGGCTTCCGGGAAGGCGGCGGAACTTCACGTCAAGCTTGGCGTTGCATCTGGGGCGTGTCACATCAGCAGCCAGACTTTGAGACTTTGAGCTGTGGTTGGCGGCAGCGGCGGCAGCCTTGGGCTCGGCTGTTGCGGCTGTCCGGCCTGATCACTCACCAAAAACAACTCCAGCTTTGAAATATCGCGGCTGCCCTGGCCGGGAATATCGTGGCACGGGCTGTCCGTCACAAGTTCTGCTGCAGCTGCCTGCCGCGTCTGTCCGTCAGAGGCTCTGTCCGTGTGGGGAAAAGGGGCACACACACCAAATGACACTGGAGTTTCGAATCGAGGCGCGCGCACGCAGCCGCAGCCCTTCCGCGGCTCGTTCCGCTGCGCCGCCGACGCCTGGTGCTCTGACGGCAGTGAAGGAGAAACTTGACTTGTTGACTACGCATAGGTGTGTATTTTCTCAGGGAAACAACGGAAACCAAAAGAAGAACCCCTATTTCGTGGTGTTCGAAAAAGAGGCGCACCCACCGACTGCTTGCGAGGAATCAATGAATCGTTTCAGGGTCAACAGCGAGTCACAATACTACGTCACTCATGAAACCTTCCCTGATCGGAGCGAATCGAGTCGCCCACTTTTGTAGTCTGGGCACTGATCCTGGCCCTCAATTCAACAGCGGTTTCTGCAGGAGGAGGCGCCCCGACCACTGGAGGTGAGTGACTCTGAGGAGAGCAGCTTGGCAGCCTTAGGCGCGCCATGTTGGTCCGTTAACACATCATTAACTACCCGAAAGTGCCCCAAACAAGGTAAAAAACGCGAGATCAGTCCCGCGATTTTGCTCATACTCCTGCGTTCGGGGTGCTGCTTGCCTGCACTTGCCTGCACATCCTTCAATCAGTGTGCGGAGCGTTTTTACTTGTTTTTGAGCGTGTGCAGGGCAAGCATGCTGAGGCGATGTCACCACCCCGCGCAGACCATGCTCGCCACTTTCACGCCGGCCTTCCTCGCCCCAGGCGTGGTTTGCACCATTTTCTCACGCGGCACGAAGCACCGAGGTTGTTTGGGTGTGTCTTCTTTGAGGGGACCCCCCGCAAAAATGGTGGTTTCTTTTTTTCTTTTTTATTTTTTCTCCTTTTGGTGTTCCTTTAAAAGATCTGGTCTCTTGGATGCTCGCCTCGCGAGGTTGGCCCATCGAAGCCCGGCTGGAAGAACGCGGCATGGAAGACGCAAGCGTCAGGCGGTCAACTCAGCTTCACGCCGCGTGGCCGCGTCGCGTGGCCGCGTCGCGTCGCGTTGACAGGCGCAAAGCAGAAGAGGGCAAGAGGAGGCAAGAAGGAGAAGAACCGGCTATTCAAACAGTATTTGAAGAGCGCGGCGGCCCGGGTGTAAGAGGCCAAAACCGGCCTTTGGAAGTAATTTGGGGGCTGGGCCAGGCCTGGAGACCATTTTCGTCAAGCAATATTGGGAACTTGATGTTTTTTGAAAGGATGTCCAGGCTGTTGGGAGGAGCTGGTGTTGCTGCAAATGTTGCATGTGGAAAAGTGAAGATGCTCGCTCGAGTTTTTGAAGACAGCACACATTTAGCTGACCATTGCCTGGGGCCCACGAGAATGAGGCCCAACACACTGCTTTTGGACCTCATAATGAACCTGCATCAGCGCCTGGGGAAACCTCAGGTGCGCATGGAAACGGCGGAAGGGGTGCCGGCGCCAAAGGCGCTGCAAAGGGCGCTCGCGGCAAGGGCGCCTTTGCGAGTTAGAGAGGCAGAGTGCTGCAGAGTCATTGTCATTGTGACGAGTTAGACCGAATTCTGTTCACACAAACGGGGTTTCAAACAGGCATGGTTACGGCGTCCAAAACCTCCGTGTACATGTTTAGCGAGGATCATGTCATATCGACCAGCGCGTAAGCAACAACTCCACAGGCGTAAGGTGGCGTAAGCTGGTGGCGTAAGGATAATGATACGACATAGCAAATCATGACACGTTTAGGACATGGCTCAGATGTGCGTTACATGTCAAAGTTCTTGGCTACATCCTGAAGGACCCCCTTTTCTTGTGCGTACTCCGCGAACAGCGCATGACCATGGGGCCATGGGTCCATGGGTCCAGCGCCGGAGAGTTGAAGCGTCAGTCGTCTGAGGCGCAGTGGTGCTGCAGCCGAGGAGGGGCGTGCTGAACTTCGCACAGGCGACCATGGCCAGGAAGCGCTGGAAAAGTGACTGGACCTGGCGGGCTGGAGAAGATCAGGCGCTGCTTTTGGGGGGGGGGGGGGGGTTGGACGGTTTAGAGGCTGAGCTTTGCGGGATCATCAAGAGGGTCGGATAAGCATCGATAGGATGCCTATGCAAAGTGTGACCATCCAGGCTATGCTTTCAGCCTTTGCAGACAGCGTGGCGCCAGGAATACAGAGCGCCTGACTTCGCAGGGAAGGCGTGGCGACCTGTGTTTCACAGGACATGTGATTCCAGCTGGCGGAAATGGGCCGCAAAGGGCTTGTCGTCACTCGCGCGCTGATACTGAATGACGAATGCACTACCAACAAAGCTGCAACCTCAATGATTCAATGATCCTACTCGTTTGCAGGGTCTGGTGCAGTACATGTTCTTTTTTCTTGGGATACGGGTCAGTTCCAAGCTGTGGGCCAGGAATTTTGAGACTCGCCCGTGTGTACAGTTAGTTACCTTCATCGGGGCGCCAGGCAGAGCCCTCCGACTCCAGCCAGGCAAGCCACCCTCTGCAATCGGAATACGTCAAATCAGAAGCCCCTGCAAATGGGCAGTTTCAGGTTGGTTCCCTCCTTTGCTTCGAAGGGTCCTCGATTTTGCAAGTATTCGAGTGTTGTTTGTTTGCTTGAAGCCAACCAGGCTGTGTACTTGTCTTGGCTGAGAACTTCTAGCTGGTTGGTCTCGAGAGCTCACCTTTCTGCTTGGCAGGGCTGTTGGCAGCAAGTGTTACAGACAAGCTGATCCATCTGGCTTCAGTTAATATGGAGTAGTCGACTGCAGTGAATTGCATGCAGCAGGGTCTACACGCTACTTTTTCCAGTCCCTTCAACTGTTTCAGTCACACACTTAGCAGATATGGATAGCTGCCGGCATTCTTTAAAGTTAGATCGCGTGGATGTTTCCTAGGAGAAGGGTCCCTTCACATGGTGGGTCTACGCGGAGCAAAACACTTCTGCTCATCCACACATTTTTGGGAGGTCCTTGGGTGACTATCAAGCGGATTGCGACATATGCATACCCTCCACTGCAATTTAAGAAAGTAGTATCCTGAAACATGATCTCAAAACATCCCTTCTTGCTCGGCTTAGCTAGTTAAGAGATTCGCATATACTTGTGCATGTGCTTGCCTTTGCTTGGTGTCCTTTGTTTCTTGCGTTCTCTTGAGGTCATTGCTCAGAGTGAGGGATGCGAAGTGGTATGGTGTGCACTTGAAAGGCAGGCCATTGATCATGTTCTTGTCGACCTTGTTTGTGGCACCTGCTTCGCAGACGTGCCAACGGTCTTTACTCGAAGCACTGCTTGGATTCCCATGCGGAAAACCCAACCGCCGCCCTCAGATTCACGGCGCAAGATGGCATGCCGGAGATGCAGAGGCACGGTGTTGTTACCTGCACCAAAACAGTATGGAGACAATAAGGAAGTGTTTGATTGCAACCAGGCACTCAGGGACGGCAGGTTCGTGTGACATGCTATGACTATCTAGACTTACGATGTATTCAGCATTGTTTGCGTTGGATCTAATTGTGACTTCTGTTGGCACCTTTGGATTCACCGGGAACAACTGCTTGCTTCACATTTTTTCGGGGGTCCGGTTGCGCAGCAAGCATGTACATTTCTCGAAATGCGATTGTTGTTCACTACTTTTTTTCACAATTGCATAATTAGCTGACGCAAACCATGATTAGTTGGATGCCTTGGATGCTTGGATCTACGTTGACATGTCTTTGAAAGGTCATAGTCCTGGTCTACCCTCGGCCGGCTTGAGAAGAGCTGACATGGCGGCAGAAATCAGGCATAAGGTTTATGCAACACAATTTACACCGTGTTGGTCACATGCCGTTGTAAAGGACATTCACCGCAGGCCATGACCCATTTTCAACTTCCTTCCCTACATTTGAACTCCTTCATCATCTGAGCCTCTTTCCCCATTCGAGCCTTCCCGTTTCGTAAAGTAAATACGGTAAGAAGGAAAAAGTAAGTACTCGAGTAATGTTTCAGGGACGAGGGGGGGCGAGAGGCAGCACTGCAAACGTCGTGTGATCCTGAAACGTGCCGCCCGTTCCCGGTGCACCTGTAGCAGTGAGAACGACACATTGCCACCTGAAATTGCAGTAACAGCTGCCATATTGATAGTGGCGGCGGCGGCGGTGGCGGGGTGGCGGCAGCGGTTGGTGGGTGTAGTGCGTGCCACCCGCCACTCTCTCCAAGTGAGGAGGGCCGAACGGCCTAATACGGCCGTTGGAGCTTCCTGACATGGCAGGTCGAACCTCCGCATGCGTCGGACCGAGCTTCCCCTTCACTGAGACGGGGGTGTACTTGTCGACCAACCAGTATGCACACAGACACACATGTATATACATATGTATATATATATATATTGTAGATGCTGCGGACAGAGTTGTTTGACTTTTGCTTTATTTGCTTTTGCTGACACTAGAATCGATACGCAATGGTCCACATTGTTCATGCGCGTTTTTTATGGCCATGGATGCCGGGGATGCCCCAGCAAAGCTGGATGGCAGATTTGTGTAGCCAATAATGTGCTATAGGAGATGAATTGTTTTTCGCGGTGCATCTCTTCTCTTCCCTTCTTTCTCTTCTCTGAGCATCTCGTGTCTTTTCTTCTCATTTCTCTGTATCTTCCTCTTTTTCTTCCTCTTTCTCTTCCTCCTTTTCTTTCTCTTTTTCTTCCTCTTCCTCTTTCTCTTTCCCTTTCGCTATCTATCTCGTGCGTGCCACGAAATCTGCACCTCAGGGTGCGAAAATCAATCGGGACGCAGCAGTTCGTGCGTCCACTCCAATGCGATTCGCAAATCGCGCGACTTCCCTTCCCAAAGTGCCGCGCCTGTCGCGAATTCTGATGCGCATGGGAACAAAATGCTGCGCCTGCCACGAAATCTACACCTCAGGTTGCCAAAGTGCTCCGCCTGCCACCCAGTTCAAACCTAGCGAAACCTTGCGCGGCCGTGCCATTGGGCAACTCCGCGGCCAGACCGCGGCGAACCGGTGCGCTGAACAGAGGTAGCCTTTGCAATCTCGCCAATCGCAATATGCTGAGCCTACCACGCAATTCCTTCCTTCTCTGTCTCCTTGTTTGTGTTTCTTCTTCGGAATTCTTGCTTGCTTTCTTTCTTTCTTTGCCCGACTCTGCTGTTTTCAACTTTTCGTACTACAGACGTTTTCTGACGAAATTTCCTTTGATGACTGTGTTTGTCATGTTGATCCAACATAGACAACATGTGTACCTGCAGTAACCGTTGTGTTTCATGGGCTTGTAATCAAGTTCAGTGGCACCGCAAGATACACAATGCAGCGGTGAATGGGGTGTTTTGGAGCAATAGCACTCGACAAACACCAAGATTTGGGAAGGTGGCAGCGCGTTGCTTGAGCACATGGTGTCTTCAGAGCAACAGGACACAGCAGACTCTGACTGCAGATTGGCGCGAGAAAGTCGTTCTCCAAACATGGGATACAGCAATGTTTTATGTTTTATTGACAGTTCTGGGATACAGCTCGAAACAGATCATGTCCTGTAGCACTCGCTCTCCTGTTCCAGGCACAGAGGATGCGACAGACCATGAACATTCTGGAGGAAGTCGCGAGCATCTAGACGCAAGGGGGATGGTTTTCGATGTGCTGTGGATGGCCAAGTTGGATCCTCGTGCATCTTTGTAGCCCTAAGACAACTTTGATCAGCCTCGAAAACCCTGCCTCAAAACCACTTAGCCGGTTTTGGACCTTTTTGCCCACGTTCTTCAGGCCGCGACTCCTTCAGGCGCAGCCGTTAGCCGGGGGGAGGGTGTCCAAGCAGCTTGACAAGAATGGTCGTGCCATTGCCAAGTTCGGCTTTGCCTGCCCAATGGTACAATTCGGACGCGTGTTTGAACCGCAGGGCGGCAAAATGGTCTTCCCAGGAGGCGGGCTGGGTGTTCTGGGTCTGAGCGGGGTGTTCTGGTCAAATGGCCTTCCAAGTTGCAATCCAATTGCATGAGCCAACTGAAGCCGTGCCAAGTATCCTGTGGAAGCCATCCTGATGACGCTAGGTGTTGGAAGTTGGGGCGCTTCGCTTCGGCAAAGACAGGGTGTGGAAGCCTCAGGGTTTGGCCTTCATGTCAACCAAAAAGCATTTGGGATCCGACCTCAGGTGGGGAAAGTTCCAGCGTGGTCAGCATGCCAACAAGTGCATCTACGAGATTCTCAACAAGCAGGGCGACCGGGCAGCAGCTTACTTCCTCGTGCTTGAATGCAGAAGAGCTTCTTGCGGCCTAAGCGTGAAGAAAGTGACCTGCATTGATGCGGAGAGAACATGCAGTGGAGGTGGCCTGAAATTGGTGACAATAGCTTAGAGACCCGCTCCTGGGTCCCATTGCCATGATCATTGTCCTACTTGGGCCGAGATGGTTTGCGCTCACCAAGGCCAGAATGATGCTGGCCTCAAATGGTACAACGATGAGGGGCGACTTGGCTTTGTGTCCTTGGCTGTTTTCTCAGACACATTATTGGCTTTTAATATGGTGAGAGACATTTGACGGACTAGCGGTGGCGTTCTCGGAGTGGAGCTGCATCATCCAAGGAGTATCCTGGAATACATGCCTCCGTGCACTTAGCTGCATTTGGCTGTTGCCCGCGATTGTGAAGCAATGTTTGGTTGGATGGTCATGTAGCAGCTTTGTTCTTTCGGTTAGGTTTTGTTTTCACGCAAGTGTTGGATAGGAAGACCGGGCATGGATGCACAGTTTGTGTATATAGTGTTATAGGAACAGGGGAACAGGTAGCCGAATCGCTCACGGCCACCCTCTAGCAGCATGTCGCCGGCCATGTTATTTTAAAAGACAGAGGCGGCAGGGGCTGGGCTGTGGTACTGGCAAGTCCTTGGAATGCTTTCGCAAACTGAACTGCAGGAGCACATTGACGGCAACATTGTGCTTATATGCTAAAGCCTTCTGGTTTATAGGCCGATGGCCTCTAGGAACAAGGCGCTCCATTCATCTAGTCTGTGCTTGCCATGATTCAAACTTTGAAGCGAGTAAGTTGATCAGGTTGCACGAACGTATTTGCCTGAGTGGATATCATTCGACTATTTTTGACCATGCAATCATGCGAGCCGATCGATCACAGTTCATCAATGCTCTTCCCTCACACGCACACGCACAGACATAGTAATGAATGTATATATATATACATATATATATGTATATACATATATATATATATATATGTATGGTACCCCCTATATATATATATATGTATACATACGCACACTCACACACATGCATGCTGGAGAGGTCAGCGATGTTTTTGTGGGTAGAAACAAGGTCAATGAGGAATCCTAGAACGAAAGGAGAAACTCAAGGGGTTTAGCCTGACTTGGAGCGTCCTCAGCCCCTCCCAGCTAGAACTCTGGCTCATCTTCAAGGAAACACGCAGGCCGTAGGGGCAGCCGAGCACCTCATTCGATATGTTCAGGCAACTTTCTGTTCAAGCTTCTTTTCCTTTTGACTTCCAAACGTGGACCATCTAGCGGCTACCAATTTTGCCACTGAGCCCAGGCTGCTGGTAGTGCACCACAAGGGTGCGGACGTGGTGATTTGCGGGAACCGGCGGCTGAAGGCTGCGGTGATGCTGTGCCTCGGTGATTGCCGGGGTTGGGGTGGCGAGGTGAGGGGTCCCCGAAACTTGCGGACCCCGCCAAATCCTCCAAATGGTAGGTACACTCTTGTTGCTCTGCAAAAGCCCTCGCCCAAAGTAAACGGGGGAAAAGCCCTGGTGAGCCGGTTGATGAATTTATGCTGCGAGAGGACTTCCACCATCACTCGCACATAGGTGCGTTGTTATTACAGTCTCGTTTTGGACTATCAAATGTGACAGCGACAAGACAGTTCGCTCACTGCCAGTCTTTGCAAACAGTCCACTAACTTGCTATAACAATTTGTATTGTGGCAGTGCCTGTCGGCTTACATACCAGAGAGAGGTTTCCCGCGTGTGAGTGTAAATCAGACCTGGTGCTGTTAGCTTTGCAACACGAAGTTCCAAACACTGAGTCCATGATCCTGGGATATGTGCCCCATCCCCAGGAAGCAGCACATCCGTCAACAGATTTTCGTTCACTGCATGCGCTCCGAGCTCAGTGCCCGGCTTGCCCGGCTTGCCCGGCTTCATGAGTGCAGCCCTTTGGCTCGCACTTGAGGCTACGATCTGGATTGCCACCCACAGGAGGTTGGGGAACGCCGTGGGATGGAGACTGGTGTTCAAGAGTAATAGCCAAGCATGGGCTCCAGCCTGTTGCACACGACAAGTCTATGATAGGACCACTCGGTATCGCTCTTGCACGATGCTGATTTGCCGTGGAAAACACGTGAAGCTCAGGCAAGCTCAAGGGATTTCAAGGCGCTCGCAAACCCGCATCTTCTGGCATTCTTATCCTCCAGGAGCCTCTTGCTGCAAGGCCAAATCGACTGCCTGTCTTCCTGAATTGACCAGCGGCACCGCCAGGTTCCAGCCACAGTCATGGCAAAGTATGCGCTGAACTCTGCGCGGCCGCTCACTTGGCATGGCAACCACATGTAAACGCCTCGCACACACACACACATGAATCAACACAAGTTACTGTAGACCCCGCAACTGGTCAACATTGGTTTCCCTCTTGAAGCGCCCATCAATTTGTTGGGTTTAAGAAGCTTTCACAGAAGGGACAACGGCAGATGATCTTGTTTGGTGGCGCCTGAGGGAGATGGACGTCTACGTCGAGTGAAGCTTTGCCAGGAGAAAAAGGATGTGCCGTCTGTTTGCCGAGAAGGTGAAGTTGATTTGAAACCAAACGGGCTACCGGACTGGGCTACTGGTAGATCCTACCTTTGTGAGGCGCGGAGCATTCCAGGCACTGGCGGGTGAGGCGCAGGCTCGTGAGAGCCTCGGTCTCACGCTTTTCCGGACGAAGAGCTTACTCATGCAAGGAGCTGACCAGTCCGCTGCGAACCGGCTTGCTGCCAATGGTAGTCCTGGTCCTGCTATATCTTCTCGGTTGTGAAAGGAGCAGTAGTTCGTAGTTCGGAGTTGTGTGGCTCTGGGTTGTGCACAACTTGAGAATGTGAATGTGGCGTCCACAGTGGACGAACGTTGTTTCCCCAAAATCTACATGCCTGACCTCACAGAACTCGGTGCCCGTTTGTGTCCCAGTTGTCAAGTTGCCAAAAGAGTTTGCCGAGGTGCCAACCTGCTGGGGATCAACCGGGCTTCAGCTTCGGTGCCGTCCGCCCTAGTCTCAGATGTTGTAATTTACCCAGAACAGGCATCAGATATCTATCATTCCCTATAACATTGGGCGTTTTCTTTCTTGGCACAAGCTGGGAGGCAGCTTGCCATGGAGTTGGCAGCATCCAACGGAAACGGCTTTCCTGATTGCAGCGTGTATTTTCTGTGTCTTTGCGAGTAACCTAAGTATTCTTG
>CAUJNA010002124.1:201878-254378 GCA_963377175.1 Effrenium voratum
TCGCAATACTTGGAGCTTCAACTGGCAATCAAACAAGTCGTTCCAATTCTGTGGTTGAGCGCAACAACTGTTCCCAGCTTCAAGCCTGAGGAACGCTGCCACTAGAATGCCCTGCTTGTGCAGAGCACTGGCCCATGTTGAGTCAGAATGTTTGGTGGACAGGCGGCAGGAGATTCTTGGGGTTTGACATGCCGAGGTACCTCAGAAGAGCGGCTTGCTTGGGAGCGATACCTGAACCTTGCCGCTGAGGCCATGTGCACTGTCACAGAAGATTGAGGCTGTGAGCAGCGCTTGCTTGTTTGGTGGCTCCAGTCACTCTGTATCAACAGTCGGCGCAGTCAAAACGCCATGAGTGTTAATGGGAACAAGGTGGGCAGCTCCCTACGTCAATGATGTCTAGACTCCTTGTTGCAATTCATGTCATAACTTGGAGCCCGAAAAGGCTTCAACTCGTTGCCTATCATGGCAGTCGGTTCTGAATCAAGCGCAGACCAGGCTGTTTACAGCAGCTTGCCCCCAGATTGTGATTGCACAGGTTCTGATCCCAGAAAGCGAGCGCGCAGAAAGGGAAGATGCAAAGGCTGGAGATGGTGCTGAAAGCGGATGGCAGCCTCTTTGTCCAAGGTTCTAGGGGCATCAACTCTCTTGGCGCACAGCCCACAGACATGTATCATTCTGTTGCACCCGATTGCACCCTCAGTCAGAAACGGGCCAACAACACTATTCAACTAGCAGGGACAACACGATTATTGCTTTCTTTGCATTCTTTGTTTGCCCGTGTCCAAAACGTGTGGCGATGTTTGTCATGTTTTGTGTCGTGTGTTTTCCGTTTTTCCGTTTAGTCGATTTTTTTGAACTGCGATGATGTCATGCTGCTGTTAACCACTTGTTTTTTTTTCGTTTTTTTTTTTTTTTTTTTTTTTTTTTCTCTTTTTTTTTTCTGAAGACAATCGCAGTTGAAGTTGTTTCTTTCTTTTTTTTCAAGACTGCGCGACAAAGTCAAAGGTGCCTACACCACTTAATGCAAAATGCTGGACCTTTGGCCAGCTGCCCTTGTTAACTCATACGCTTTGTTTGACGTGGGTGCCGATAGAAGCTCCGGTCGCATGCCAGGATATGCGCTTACATTGTTGACAGCGCACAGATTTTGAGCAACTCTAGCCCGAAGCTGTCCTTTGAGAAATGTCACCAGCGAGGCTCACCACATTTACGACACCAAGGAGGTCTCTCGGATTGTCATCGCTATGGTAGTCACAACTCCTGACTGCAGATCATGGATAGCGAATGCGTCCGTGGACTTGTCCCATGGTTGGCAAACAAAACATGCTGACTCCAAGCGTGCCTCTGCGCGCAGCCCCAACATCGCGCCCAGCTTCAGCAACTTAACTTGAGCCCAAGGGCCGCGGCGCACTGCATTTGAAGGAACCACAGGTATTGCTGGCTGGTTGGCATCAGCTTGGCCTTGACACATAGCCACCAAACGTTCAATGAACGGCTTTGGCTGCCCAAATGGTATCTGTCTCCATTTGGGCTAGACACCACGACCAGAATCAGTTGTGGTGCTTTTATCAATTTAGCCGTAGTTTTTCGAGAGCAGCCAGTCGTCGGCATGTCCCTCTCGCGCTCCAATGGCCGCCTCTATCGACTGCAACTGCGGCAGCGCTTGATCGTGGCCATGGGTGGGCGCTGCTCGAGGCAATCCTGCCATGGCACGTTGGTGATTCGTGCGCTGAGTGTGGCACAGTCCATCGGAGACGAGGCCATTGACAAGCACCAAGAGCATACGGCAAGGCCTGCCCAACAACTGTCAGTACAAAACCGTAGTCGCCACTCCGTGGGCAGAATTGGCAGTATGAAAGTTGAAACTGGGAGTTGGCACCTAGACCAACAGAACCAGCACCTCAAGCGCGCAAGACACGCTCCATAAGTATCATCTCAGGTATCAGGTGCCCGCAAATTGGTGTAGCTGAGAGACCCCTCAAAAGCTTGGTCCCCTGTGCATCGAAAATCCGAGCCGAAAGGATCAAATTGGCTAACAGCCTTTGTTTCCCGTCTTTGTATGAACCCAAGAAGCCCCGAAGCCTGGTGGCCGGCTTGCGAATTTCCCGCGAGGCATCCTTTCGTGCCCAAGAGCTGGAAGAGCGCCGGGCCCTGAACGAGGAGGGGAAGATCAAGACGTCGCGGGGTCGTTGCCTTTCAGAACCCTCAGTAGGTGTCATTATACTCAACTATTCGATGCGTATAATGCTGGAGCAAATATGATTGCATGTTTTCGGGAACCGGAGGTCCTGGAGGAACTTGGTCTCAAAAACCGGTGGGGACAAACGGTAAATCCCTGGATGAAGCTCACTTTCTGCGACCGGCTCAAAGCCTGGAGATTGCGGCCGCCACTTCCCAACAGCTTTCAGATGTGAGTTACGCTCATGAAACATGAAGGTGTTGTCCTTGAATCGGGCCTTGTGCGACAGTCAAACAGAGGGATGATCCAAAGGAGTTCATTCCCAATGATTCCTCGAAAGAAAACAATCTTTCACCGGAACCCACCGCCTGGGCCAGTGAGAGCCGATCGCTTTTGAGCAGACTTGCAGTGTAGGTGCGTGTGTGTGTGTGTGTATATTGATGCTGGGGTCCTTTCTGGGTAATCATTGTTTCTTAGCTCTTGAGACTCTTCCATGAGGCGTTTCATTTCGTCCTCGAAGGCAGCAGGTTGCCGTGAAGCGATTGTCCTGAGTTTGGGCTTCGTTCAGGGAGCATGTTCATGCTCAAGCGTGGGTCACTGGACAGCGAAGTGAAAGCCAGCCACTGGGAACAGAGAGAGGGGCTTTGAGGATATGCCATCTGGTTGTGGCGGCGGTTCAGCTTCGCACCACATAAACATTGCGTTGGGGAGAAAGCTGCCAGGCGAGCCAAAGTTACTTTCATGTGTTTATTGTAAACGCTGCGCGTTGCCCGCCTCGGCCCAGCCGAGCGCACAGCGCCTGTGGTACGACTGCAAGCAGCAGAGCTGGTCAAGTGGCGATTCAGGCATGGACAGGTTCTGGCGTCGTTGGAGCAATTGATGTCATGGACCCGCAGGAATCCCCGAAACAAGGGCAAGGCGATGCGCAGGACCAAGAGTGAGTCATGGAGCCAGCAGACACGACGAGCTGGGCTGGACCTTGCTTGGGCTGGGCGGGCTGGGATGAGCCTTGCTTGGTGGTTGCTGGTTGGGCTGGGCCTGAGGTGAGTCTCAGACAATGTGCTGGGCCGAGGCTAGTCTCAGACATGCGAGCCCAGCCGCAGACATGCCAGGTTGAGACAAGGCTGGTTTGTCTGACGTTGCTAATTGCTGGTTGGGCTGGGCTGTGAGGCTAGTCTCAGAGAGGTCAGACAGGCCTGGCCAGCAGGAGGTGATGCTTTTGAACTGTTTTTTTTGGACGCCGACAATTGGGTGAGAAAAGGGTGGGAGGCGAGATCTGAGCACCCTTGGCCCCTTTCAGGCCGAGGCAAATTTCACTTCCAGGTCAGGTTGTGCAAGAATAGAGGCGCAGTGGCCCAGGCATCAGCTGTCTCATTTGCCCGCGTGAAAACATGCAGGGCTGCAGATGTGATCAACGAGCCGTGCTCTACGTGCAGCGCTATGCCCCCCCCCTGCCCCCCACCCCCGAGACGCCCCATCCGTGCCTGTTGCCGTTGGCAACGACCGCATGATGACCCTCAAAAGGATAACAATCAATCATGTCATTAATCCCAGACCGAATCAACACGAAGCATCCACGTTCGGATGAACACAGCCCCAACCGGCATCAACAGGAGAGGAACGGATGGGCAAAATCCCAAGGGACTGCCTCCCATCAGAATTGACCGAAGCCAGGAGAGGAAGAAGCGCCTTTCGGAGGGCTTGGGCATGCGCTTCACTGCAGAGGCGGAATCTGGCAAGTCGCCTGAATGAGTCCATCGGTGAAAGGGAACGTGTGTCGAGTTTGCTTGGGGGTGTTTTTTTTTATTGGGGGGGGGTTATACCTACCAAAGACCTTGCCCCCATACAGACATCGTCCCGCCACACAAACTTATTACATAAATTTTCACAGATATTTTTCAAAATATAAAATTTTATGATAAAGTTATATCATAAAATTTTACCAGCATCCTTACAAACCGCGGTTTAAATTATCAATATGTTTTTTGCATTTCAAATGTCTAGACCAGTTAGGGTTTTTAACTTTACAACCGCAAACCTCACAATCTCTTTCATTTTGGTTATATGCCTTTTTTCTTCGCGGTGCTCAGCATCATATTTCTTGCTTACCTCCTTAATTCTTTCTGGATTTTTTGCCCTATACCTCTTCCAACTTTCTGCGCAAACTATGCACCAAGTTTTCCCAGCAACTAATTGACTAGGAAGTTTTTTACATCTACATGAAGTGCATTTTGTTTTTTCAGGTTCATCCATCCTTACTATAGTGTCTTAACTTCCCTTTAGGTCAACACCATCTTACACAAATCCCAAATTTCCAAAATATAAAATCCCCATAATTTTCAAACATAAATCTTACAATGTTTTTATTGTAAGGTTTATGGGTTAATTTATAGTTTAAGTTCAGGATAATAATTCAATTGGTGACTATTAAATTGTTGATACATCTTACCCTTTCATGCATCATTTTTAAAATAATATTAATATCTCTAACTGAGTTTTTGACATTAAACTTTTTTCTTTCAATATATGTTTTAATGTCTTCTTTTACATCAAACCTTTCCCTTTTATGATAAGCCAACATCCATAATACACCTGCAATCATTTCATATTGTTTCTTACTGATTTTCAGAAATGCTCTAACATAACTATAAGGTGGTCTTTCATACACAATCAAAAATATCAAAATGTCATCTTCTACATTTCTATTATGTCTTCCTTTTATTCTCAACACACAACTGATTATAGCTTGGTTATCTCTCCAGGTTTTACAATTTTCACATAAATCTTCTTCACCCAAAGCATAATCAATAATATTATTTATTATTCCATTAGCTAAGTTTAATTTATACAATTCCATATTTTCCTTTTTAAAGTGGCAACAATCATAGCATTTCTTATTAATATACTTATTGATTTCAATACCGTTCATTTCTTCACTATTAATATAAGGTGTTTTTTCTTTAGGTCTATTTCGCCTAAAACAAAATTATTAATTAACATTATTTTTAATAACAAATCACAGAATTTCAAAACATAAATCTTACAATGATTTTTATTGTAAGGTTTATGGGTTAATTTACAATTTAAGTTCAGGGTAATAATTTAATTGATGACTACTAAGTTGTAAATATATTTTACTTCTTTCATGCATTATTTTAAAAATAATATTAATATCTCTCACTGTATTTTTGACATTAAACTTTTTTCTTTCAATATATGTTTTAATGTCTTCTTTTACATCAAACCCTTCCCTACTATGATTAGTCAACATCCATAATATACCTTCAATCATTTCATATTTTTCTTACTGATTTTCAGAAATATTCTAACATAACTATAAGGTGGTCTTTTATACACAGTTAAAAATATCAAAATGTCATCTTCAACATTTCTTTCATTAAACCTTTTAATACTTAAAGTACATTTGATTAATTCTTGATAAAACCTCCAATTTCTACAAATTTTACATAAATCTTCTTCACCCAAAGCATAATCAATATAATTTATACAATTCCATATTTTCTTTTTTGAAGTGGCAACAGTCATAGCATTTCTTATTAATATACTTATTGATTTCAATACCGCTCATTTCTTCACTATTAATATAAGGTGTTTTTTCTTTAGGACTATTTCGCCTAAAACTAAATTATTAATTTAAGTCTTTCTATTATTTTATCACACGTTGTTTCATTATAAATATTACTTCCTATTTTTGTTCTAAACAACCCCATTGTTCTAATTGCATGTGTTATTGTATATCTAAGTTCGTCAATTCTATACTCATCATTTAAAAACTCATTTAAAAAATTAAACAATACAACATAGTTTAAGCGTTTAATATTAAAAGACATATTGTATAATCTTTTTACCATACAATAATACTTAAAAATAAATTCATTATTATATCCTTCGTCATCACATTCTAATAAATGATCAAACCCTTCTATAGTTAAGAAATTATTCATTTCAATAAACACAAATATTTCTAAATCATCATCAAGAGTTTCATTATGTATAATATCAATATGTTTGTTATTCATATCATCATTTTTTTATAATTCTATTGCAATTATTGCATATCATATATTGACAAATATTATTACAAACGCCATTTGCAAAACCCCGTTCAATTGGTAATTTGAGCATTTCACAGTCTTTACATTTATAACTCATAAACTTGTTTTTCAATATATTTTTAGCATTGATACCGACTGTATCACTCATTTCACTATAATATATTAAGTTATTATTTCTTCAAGTCATTTTGAAATCATAAATCTTACAATGTTTTTTATTGTAAGGTTTATGGATTAAAATAGTGGTCAGGCAATATGTCTTCAAATATGTAATCTACATATTTATCTATATCACCAATGTATATATATTTGATATTGTTTTTCCTATTATTGAATAAATATATTCCCAAAAGAATAAATACAACAATAGACATACTTTATATTTAGTGTTGTAGTAATACCATATACTATATTTAGTTGCTCTAAATTCGTTCAAGACTTCGTTTATTTTATCTTTGTCTAATAAATGCCAGTCAATCCATTCAAACAGATAACGGTATTTTTTGACAAATGCTTTATATGGTTTAATTGCGTTTGTTCCTCCAAACCTCCTAATTAAATCTATATTACTAAAGAATTCATCAATTTCATTTTCAAATGACTTTCTGGAAATCTTCTGGTAAAAGTGTATAGGAAATCTTGCTTGGTGTCGCATAAAGAATTTTAATTGTAACTGAAACTTTGTATATCCCTTATCCTTATGTTCTTCAAGAAAAAACTGTTCAAGGTCTCTTGTTATACAGCATTGATTGCAATATACATTATATTCACTTATTTTATTACATACATTTGCCGGTAGTATATGATGTAAGGTTAAACTTAAATTATTCATTTGCATTTACAGCATTCGCACTTGTTATAGTTAAACAACATTTCACTAATATTATAAGGCGTTTTTTCTTTAACTGTATTTCGTTTAATATTAAACTTTCAATAATTCGTGTCTCAAATAAGGATTAGTTTTTCCTTCCAAATGAAAGTAAGATTGCCCTAATTTACTATCAATTGATTTTACTTTAAATACTTCTTTTAACCAATGACTGGTATGTGCCTTTTCGCTTATGCCTTTCTTCCTCATTATTTTTACATTACTTCCTACGTTTAATTCTGGATACATTCTAGTTTTCTTTGCTTGCATTGTAATATGAATTTTTTCCTCAAATTCATTCTTTTTTAATCTTGCCTGTGCTGGAACAAAGCGGGTGGCAGAATGCACCATCTTATTATTGTAAGTTAATAATATTTCAAAAATATAATCCGTCCATTGGATATTCTGCTTTCCATTTTTGTTGTCCGCTTCAACTCGTTTAAGCAGTTGATCTTTAAAAGTCTGAATTCCACGCTCCGCAAATGCTGGATGACCTCTAGTTCTATGTAATTCAATTTTCTCCTCCTTCAAATAATCTAATACTGATTGATTAAAAAAACTGCCTTCCTCGTCGGTATAAATTAATTTCGGTTTGCCACCCATCTTATTGATATTCTCCATCATTCCTGCTAAAATGTCTGGCGGTGTCTTGGATTTAATTGGCACGATATGCATATATTTGCTAAAAATATCAATGCATATCATTCCAATTCTAAATGTTTGATTTTCCAAATCATTTTTAAAAATGAAAAACATATCAACTTGAAATTCCCAGAAACTATGCGGAGCAATAAAACTATTTTCACCTCTCATCTTTCTTTTTTCTTCTACATTCTTACTAAAGAATTCATTAATATCGTTTATTGTAATACTACTATCTTTTTGCTTAGCATCCTTGAGGGTTGTTTGTTTTGAACCATAACCGCTTCTATCATAATATACACTCTTAATAATTTCTTGTGTTGAACTCATTAATTAAGTTAATACATTAATTTTGAAAAACTCATTTTCAAAATTATTCATGACGCGCTGCAATTGCAATAGACACAAGAGGCGGTGCAGTTTTCAACTGTGTGGCATAACTCATTATCACAACGTTGAGCAGTGAAGTTAGAACTTATTTTTCCTCCTCTTGTATCTAGATTAAATTTAATTCCGCAGTTTTGGCAACAGGATTTGAAGTATTTTAAGCACCAGTTTTCGTCAATGTATTGCTCTTCGTCTATTTCTCTTTTTGCTACTCTATCTTGCTGTTTATATCCTTCAACTTTGTTTTTAAAATAGTTGATTACCAAACTCTTAAACATATCTTCATCTCCCTCTTTGTTCTTGTAAAAATAGACATTGTTAAAATCCCTTCGCTCGTGTGATACTCGTCCACAACCATTCCCTACAAACTAAATAATCTTTGTTCCATTCGTGAATGGTCATATTATCACTGATTGATGTCCCCTGTCTGCTATGAGTGGTAGCACAGTAGGCATATCTAAAATGCTTATCTACAATATCAATGTCAAGTGTTCTAATGTTCTCTGCATCCTTAATATCTTGTATTGTTATCTTGTATCCTTCGTTATTAACAACCTTCCACCTAATATTAACATTCAGTTTTCCTTCCTTGTCCTTTTTGTAAAGTCTGCATATTAAGATTTCTCCAATTTCATATTTGCATGTTTTACCTAATCTTTTTCTAATCTCATTGGATACTGCCTCACATCTAATATTTGTATATGCTATGTTGTTTTCACTATTCATAACATCTTTAGTAAATTTGAAATGCTTAACTATCCATTCTTCAACTGCCATCTTTTTAATCCAAAAGTCATCATAGATTTCATTCAGTTTCTTTCTGTTTCTTTCTCCTTCTTCTGTATCCTTACCACCTACTCGCTTACATATCTTTAAAAATATATTATATTTAAAAATAATGTCAATACATTTGTCAATGTATTCGCCTGCGTTTTGAGTATTAGTGAAAGGTTCAATCGGTGGCAGTTGCTTGACATCACCGGCACCTATAATTACGATGTCAGGATTGTTATTTGCAAACACCCTTATTTTGTTCAATATGTAAGGACTGGACATATAAATCTCATCAAACACTATACATTCAAAATCTGAATAATCAAACTTTGGTAGGTCATCCCCTTTATCAACTGGAATACTAAAGAATGCATTTACTGTCACCGCTTCGCATTCAATCTCTTGTTTTAACATATTTTGAGGCACTACGAAAAGTGTATTGTATCCTAAATTTTCCATATACTTGCCTATAAAACTTTTACCGCTCCCAGCAAATCTTGCTCTAATCATAACTCTTCTTTTTTCAATAATCTTATTACAGATGCTTTCAACATCCCACTCATCTTCAATTGGTATTGTTTCATTCTGAAAAGTTGGTATTTTTACTAACTCATTAAATTTCAAATTGTAATCAGTTTCCAGTTCATAGACTTTACTATTTTCTACTCTCCAACCTCCAATATCATTATGAAAATCTAACAACTTCTTTGCCTTTCTTACATCTTTCTTTGCAATATGAAAGGCATCGGTTTTCACCGCATAAACTTTAATACTATTTGCTTTCAGTTTTTCAAAAGTTTCATACATGTTAAAATTATGACCTTGTAATAATATTTCTTTAATATACCTAAATCCGTTCATTAGTTTTCTTTGGTCGGTAAGACAAACAACATAATATTTGGCAGTCTTACTTATCTTTTCAGTTTCCCTATATTTCTCACCCCGTTCGCTGTAATAAGTCTTGCCGTCTTCAACTTTGCAATCGATACCAAATTCAGGAAATGTCATACTACCATTTACATGTTGGAAGTATGGTCTCTCATCTTCGGAGAGTTCAATGCTCCACTCATCATCGTTTAATAGTTGCCATTTATTAAAACACTCATATTCTTCATCATCCAAAACATACAGTCTGCCTCCATGGGTTCTTTGATGATGTAAAGCATGTCCTACATTGTCAAAGATCCTACTCACTGACTTTCTGTTATATGATTTTTCCATTAGTCCAAAAGTAATATTTGCTATTGTCTTCTTGATTTTGTTGTTTTGCTCCTCGTCAGGACTGATGTTTGATTTAAACAATTCGCTTATCGCTTTCTTGTATTTTACCTTCAACACTTGCGACGGTGTTTTATAATATAGTATTTTCATCACAACGCCTCGTTTAACCAATTCTTTTAAGTATTTACCATACACCAGATTAATTTTTTTGTTAAAAAAGATGTTGCCCTGATTTGCTTGAACATAATACAGTGTGTAATTGTTAAATCTGTTGAAATCGCAAGTGTGATCGTAAGGTTTCCACACATCAAACTCTTTAAAAATCGGGATATAATTAATCTTGCTTCCTTGATGTGTAAATGCTTTACATGTGTCAATGCTACATCTTTCATTGACGCTCGCCAGAGCCTCGCGAGCATTCGCGACTTCTACTTCCTTACCTACATTGCTTCTCATCATGCCGTGTGCTACGATTGTTCTGCATTCATCCAAAATCTGGACATCAACTTCATTATAATAACTCTTGTAGTTTTCGCACAACAATTTTCTGTTAAATTTAAACATTTCTTCACTGATGTTATTATATACTTCTTCTTCGTCAACTGCGATGTCCTCATCAATTCTGTCTCTGTCAAAATTCTGGTTTACTATTGAATAATAAACTTTCTTTTGCTTCTTTCCTATTTGATGCGTAAAATCCATTTTGACTTCAGTTGTCCTACCTGCAGTGTATCCTATTTGTGGTTCATATCCTATCTGCTTGAGTTCAAAAACTGCCTTGTCTAAATCATTGCCTTTCAATATCAACTTGTATTCATCTTCCTCATTGAGTTTTAATATGTCGTCCAAATTTTCAATCATCTTATATTTGATGGGTGTCTCCCTGCTACTGATGTAATAATTGCTATGGATTTTAAGCTTATGGACGTCTTCTACATTAGGGTTTGCTTTAAGATTTTTCATGTCGTGGTTCAATGTGTAAATATGACTGTTCTTTACTAAACCGTTAAAAGTAATCATTTTTTTGCTGTAGAAGTCTTTTGGATCATGCTTGTAAATCAATTTGCTGTCAATGTCATAAATTCTTGCTTTGATGTCAAACTGTTTAAACACAGCATCCATTTGCATGATTGAAGCACCGTGCTTTTTGAAGTTTTCATCGCTTTTGTTGATGATTTCTAATATCCTCTCTCTGGTTAAATTCTTCTTTTTGGTTCTTTTGTGCCTCATCAGCGTGTCCGCGTAGTGTTCCATCAACGTATTAATCCAGCACTCATTTTCAATATGCTCACCTTTTTTTATTGCTTCCTTCAATGTTAAGCAGTCAGGGTTCAATTCGGTTTGAATGTATCTATGATGAATACTTATGTTATGTTTAGTGTCGGTGAGTTCATCATCAAAAATATCATAATCTACTGCGTCCTCATCAACTAATTCGGCACTTTCTATTTTGATGCAATCAAGGTAGTTATAAACCTCGCCATCTGTAAAACTCTTAAACGCTGGGTCGCTTCTCATCACTGCCACCAGTTTATGAAACTTATGTTTATCAAAATGCTTTGTAATTTTAACATTAACAGCATTAGTAATAAACTCCCACTGTGCTTTTACGTTGCCTGCCCTTTTAACGTTAGGATATAGCAACGGGTAGTATTTAATACCATTCAATCTAAAAAAACCGGATTTTGTAGCACGTCCTTCGTCTTTAGTAAAAAGAATATATTTAATAACAATCGTTTTTCTGTCCTTCGTTATGTTGTCTCTATACATCCTTTGAATTCTTCGTAAGGGTGTTTTTTCATTAATTCTTCTCCTGATTGTTGCTAGTTTCTTGCCTCTGACTGCCTTTTCAGTTGTTGGTTTCATTCTCTCGCCTATGGGTGCTATGTTTTGGTATTTGGCAACTGCCTTTTCATATTGCTTCAGTCCTTTCTTCAATTCCTTGTCGTTTGTTGCAATGATGCCATTGATTAATTTGTTTGCCGTGTCAAATTGAACAATTTTGCGGTCTTCATAAAAATCAATGATGGTATTGACTTTCTGTAGGGTTTGAGCGGTAACACTGCCCCTTTTCCTGTCTCTTGTGTTTTTTAGGTCTTGAATGTTTGTATGTATACGTTTTTTTTGTCATAAATTAGTCTATATATTAATAATAGTTAATATGTCCTTAAGTGTCTTTCGCGTTACTCTTTTATTCGCCTTGTTGAATTTATATTAATTCATATTTTGCCTTAATATACTTAAAGAAATATTACCATAATATATTAAGATAAAAATGAGCACTAAAAATATTGATGACTTGACAATTGATGAGATTAAGGAACAGATGGCGTTATTCACCAGATTATATTATAAGAAGAAAAAGGTAGAAGACCCTGAATTTCTTGAAAGAAAAAGGGCACTTGACCGACAAAGGTATCATAGAAAAAAGGAAGAGGAAGGAACAGTAAATCAACCTCCTAAAAATGACTACAACAGAAAATACAAAGGCAATAATTTGATCCTAGTTTCTACCCCTGAAAAATGATTTTTTAAAGTAAGTATTTTAAAATATGATTTTATTTTCATGATGGTTTTAACTCTATGTCTTTCATATTTGTTTATTTTAGATTTTGCTTTTCTTTATTCTTATCTTTATCCTTATCTTCTTCATCGGTTTCAGCATCAGTAGGAATAGGAATGTCGGTCGGCGGTGCTATTTCGTAATTAGCATTTTCTTCTGACGACGCCTCGCCAGAGGCTCGCGAGCTTCGCGACGTTGAATTAACGGTATGTGTTGAAGAACTATTAACAGTGATAGGCGGAGAACTATTAACGCTAACAGGGGGAGAAGTGTTTAACTCAACTTCTTCATCAGTATTATTACTTAACCAATTCATAATACCATTAGTAATATCAAAAGTTGTAATTAGTGAATTTCCTATAATGTATGCTGTCAATTCAGTAATTTGTAGAGTAGTTAATGTAGTTTGATAAGTTATATGTATTATTATGTCTGCTACACTAAAACCTGACCTTAACATAAATTCTATAATCCTAATCAGGTTTAAACTTTTCTTTTTGTTTCCATTATCATCATCGTCGTCATCATCTGGTTCATCAGCATCATCATCATCTTGAATAGGTTTGAATAAGGATGCTTGTGCTTCTGCCTCTGCCCTATTCTTAAGATTACTTTTAAAACTCTTTGAAAATCCGTCTGAAATCAAACCTGTATAATCAATGTCATCAGTTTGTGTTTCTTTATCATTTGGTAGGTCTGTTTGTGTTTCTTTGACCTCTCTGATAGGAAACTGTGTTGCTTTGTCAAGTGTCATTACCGGGAACATATCAGTATCATATTTATTATTGTTTAAACTCATATATTTCTTGTTAATGCCATAATTCGTTAAATCAAATTCGTCAAAATCAACTTCATTCATTAATAAATCTACTCTCCGTTTTTCTGGGATGGTTGTTATTATCAGTCTGTGTGTCATCGCTTCTTTAAGCATTTCATCAAAGGTTTTCCTTCTTCTCAATCCATAATATTTAGTATTACTCATTATTAAATATTATAGATTAATTATTGTTAATCACGTGTTTGACCCGATGAAGATGCCTTTTCTTCTTTCATATACTTATTATATACATGCTTTTTGTAAAAATCTATCAATTTGGTTTTGTTTTCCTGTTTTTTAACGTTGGTTTCACTTTCAATCAATTCGCTAATTAAGTTGTTGAATTCTATGTATATATCATCTTTCATTAATCCGACATTATATATTTTATCAATGATGCGTTTCATTTCCATTGGAACATTTGCTAAATATAAGGGTGTATTTCCTCTGATTTCATCTATGAAATCTTCAACTTTACTTAGGTCATCATCGTCGTCTTTACCCTCTTTCTTCTCTTCTTCATCAACAATAGGGTCGTCTTCTGGTTCTTCTTCTTCTCCTTCTTCTTGATTTGACGCCATTGAATGGACTTTCACACCTTCTGGTATTGATTGTCTTGATACAGCACTTGCCATTTCATCGTGTTGTCCAAACATAAGTCTCATTCTTTCTTCAAGTTCTTCTTTCTGTCTGTTCACTTCCATTAACCTTTCGTCTACAAATGCCATTTGTTGTTTGAATGTATCGCCAATTTCGCCAAATATTCCTCTACCTACCGATGCTTCCTGCTTAACTTCTTCTCTTCTGCTCAATTCTTCTTTCTTTTGAATATCCAAAGCATCTTTATTATCAAACTGACTACCATATTGATTTAATCTGTATCTTGTTGCCCTTCTGTCTATCACATTTTCAATTGATGGTCTATTCTCATCTTCTACTAATGTTTCTTTTAACAACTCGTCATAAGAAGGTCTCAAATGTAATTGTGATTTTAACGAACCTACTTGTACTGGTCCTACTGTATTCAATCTATTTATTGATTTAATCATATTATATGTATTATTTAGATAATTTATTTATCTAAATAATAAATAAGTTAATCTGAAATATTCTTAATCATTTCTTCTAAATGTTTCTTTCTTGCTTTTAGTTGTTCTGTTGTTTGTATTCCATCGGGTGAGCGTGAGTTTTCCAATATTTTTCTTATTCTGTCTAATTCCTTTCTACAACTTTCCGTTCTGTTGCTTTCTGCTAAATCGTTTCTGTATTTTATCAATGCTCCTTGTGTTTGTTTTGCTTCTATATTATCTTTCATTTGTTTAAAATAATTCATTCTTGAAGCAACGCCCCATAAGTCATTAGTATCATATACTCTTTCAACTTGTGGTGCCCTTTTAAATTCTACATTTCTATGACTTCTCATAAGCATGATTAATATATAATATAATTAGATTATTATTTAAAACATTGATGAAGATAATTTGTTTATTTTTTCTTGTTTATCTTGTTTTTTCTTTTGTTTAAGTTCTTCATAATGTTGGCTTAATAGTTCTGTTGCCGTGGGTTTCTTAGTAGTTTCTTCAATCACTTCTTGTTTAATCTCATTCTTAATTTCTTCTTTTACTTCTGGTTGTATCTTTCTATTATTCTTTTGTGGATTGACTGGGAGCATCTCGGTTTTTGCCCCTTTACAATTTTTAGGATGAGAAAAACGAAGTGATTTAGCATTCATAGATTTACCACATGCATTGCACTGGACTACTTCAATTTCTTTCTTTGTCCTTGGTAATGCTTTTGGTTTTGGTGTAGGTTCTTCTTTTGGTTCCTCTGGTGTTGGTTCTTCATTAACTGTATCATTTTGTTCAACAACTTCATTATTAATAGGTGCTTCTTCTGTTTTAGTTTCATTATTAACATCTACTACCTCAATACTTGACATATAATATATTCTATATATTTTCTATATGGAAAAATTAAAGAATATATTTAAATAATATCGCTTTTCACAAACAATAATGACAGGGATACATTTACCCCGTTTAAATTAATTTCATTCCCTGCTGAATTAGAAATCCAAAAATCCAATTGTTTAAAGGTTCTATTAGATACATCTAAATAGTCCAAAGCATTTACTCCGTCACCATCAAAAATAATTCCCGCATGTGGTGCTGTGACCGGTACTTTTTTGATAATTGTTGTATCATTTGTAGCAAGACTAACTTGATTATAATTAGACAATTGAGAAGAATGAATATAAATATTTCTAATGGGTTGAAGATTAACGAAACCAGAAACATAAGGATTATTATATTGATAAACTGCAACTTGGTAATTTCCTAAAACTTCATTAACAGATTGCAAGTTATTAGCATTAAAACTTCCATTCCATATATAATCTGTATATGTTAGTTTCATTTGTTCATCAGTTAATACAGCGAACTTTCTATCGGCATAGTTTGAAGAAATCGTTATTTTATTAGTTTTTACACTGTAAGTAACTTCATAAGTATTTGAGAAATTGACATTATCAACAATACCGTTAATTTTTGATTTTAATTCTGTTGCCAGTTCTGTGCCAGTATATACTCCTTCTGCTAGCGCAACAGCAATCCAATGAACATTTGTATTATCTTCATCTGGAACTAACGGAGAAGAATAAAAGTATAGTATATTATTTAATCCTGACTGTATTGAATACCAAGAGTTAGGCAATGTTACTTCGTGAATGTAGCAATGAACTCCGCTGTCTGTTTGTAATGTTTCCGGCAATTCAACTCTAAAATTTGATGATGTACCTCTAATTCTGTGAGCACTGTCAATATAGACCTTCTTGTATGTCAACATAATATATTTTTAATTAGAAAATAAATTTTCTATTTAAAAATTATTCTGTTGCTTAGGACTTCGTCGTATGTCAACATAATATATTTTTAATTAGAAAATAAATTTTCTAATTAAAAATTATTCTGTTGCTTAGGACTTCGTCGTATGTCAACATAATATATTTTTAATTAGAAAATTTATTTTCTAATTAAAAATTATTCTGTTGCTTAGGACTTCGTCGTATGTCAACATAATATATTTTTAATTAGAAAATAAATTTTCTAATTAAAAATTATTCTGTTGCTTAGGACTTCGTCGTATGTCAACATAATATATTTTTAATTAGAAAATAAATTTTCTAATTAAAAATTATTCTGTTGCTTAGGACTTCGTCGTATGTCAACATAATATATTTTTAATTAGAAAATAAATTTTCTAATTAAAAATTATTCTGTTGCTTAGGACTTCGTCGTATGTCAGCATTATTAATTAATTGAGAAATTAATTTATATCTATATTTATATGATTAATAATAAAAAGTTAGTATATGAAATGAAGCATGGGAAAATTAAACATTATCAACCTTATAAAAACAACAACATGTTATGAAACAAACTGACAACATATTAAGCGATTTTTATCCTAATTCTAATTTAACTGATGCACAAGGGTTGAGTAGAGCATATGGCAATGGTAAAGGTTTTTATATTGATGGTGATAAAATGTATGTAGCAGGAACATTTGGAAAAGGAACGTTTGGAGGTGCTGTTAATGACATTCTGGCAGATGTAGGACTTCCCTTTAAAATGACTAAATATTCACAACGATATAAAGACACATCAACAGCATTGGATGAAAACAATGAAGTTAAACATCTTATAACACATAGTCTCGGTTCAAGTGTAGGGGCACAGATAACAAAAGATTACCCTGAAAGAGAATTAACTTTAACCACTTATGGAGCGCCGTTTATATCGCGAAGGTCTAACATTACCGATGATTACATTAATTTTAGAAGTATCTTAGACCCTGTCAGTATTTTAGATAGGTCTGCTGTAACTGTTTATACTGGTTCATTAAATCCATTTACTAACCACGATTACATAACTGGATACGGAGACACGGGTCGTGATGTTTCAAGAAGTATTTATCCAGTAAATGAGATATTATAATTTTTTAACTAATTAAATAAATAAATAATTAAATAAATAATTATATAGTATTATATATGTATAATCAGTTAAAAGAAAACTTGACAGAAAGTGAAACAAAATTTAAACCATTAACACTTGTAGAAAGATTAAGGGATTTAAATAGAGATAATAAACGAACACATGTAAAATGTCAGTGTGGGTGTTTCATTATTAGGAGTGTCAGAGTTAGACCTGACTATATTGATTATAACTGGATTACTTCAATTTATAATATGATTGTACCAAAATATATAAATGGTTATGTCCTCATCAATGACAACACTAACAATTGTAATCACACTCAATCAGACCTTGATGAAATAGTAAAAAGAAAAAACGCAAAACTATTTTCATATTATTATTATGATACAACATAAGAAATATGACAATGAAACAACAGATGATATGATTAAGAATGAAAATAAAAAGTATAAGAAAAGTTCATATGATGAAATTAGAGAGATTGTTTTAGAGAAAGAAAAAGGCAATAATCCAGTTGAAGATAAGATTAAGAAAAAGAAAATGAAAATATTTAAAAATCATAATTCTAATCAAAAGGATTACACTAAATTATTTAATTTAGTTTAAATTATTTCTAAATTAAATTATATATAGTAATGGAAACTTTTAGTGCTGAAGATATTCTAATTGACAACCTCTCATTCAAATTAAACAAAGGTGCAAGTTATATAAATGAGAGGCGTTCTGTCTCGTTTTTTCATTCTGGGAGTAATATCTACACCCCTTCATCTGGTCAGCGTGTGTTGAAAATAGCGTTAAATGCTGAAGATAATAGTTGGTTAGACCCTCAGAGTGTAATGGTTTATTTCACTGTTGAAAACACTGACACGTCAGACAATAAACGATTAAGACCTTTATCTCCTGCTTATTCCTTTTTTAGAAGAGCAAGACTAATTGCTGGTAATCAACTTGTTGAAGACATTGATTATTACAACCGAAATCATCACATGATGAGTTGCATGATGTCAAAAGGAGCAAGAGACAATGAAGACGCCCAGAGTTTTGGTTATAGATATGATGATGATTTAAACACACGTCGTGCAGTTCCTGCATCGGGTCATATTGGTCCTGCATATGACGCTTACACAATTCCAGGCTTTAACAGAAAAATGGTTGTAGGATTTAAACCGATGCTTGGTTTATTCAATCAATTTAAGTATATTCCGTTAAAAGCGTGTCCTCTTGTTTTAGAACTTGAACTAGTTTCAAATTTTACTGATTGCGTTGTTACAGCGGGCGGGTCGAGGTTTCCAGCAAGTGGTAACGCAGACTCAAGTCTTCATACAAATGAGCAGTTCTCAATTAGTAACGCATTCCTTCAAACTGATTTGGTAAGTCTGGACAACGACCTCCATAATAAGTATGTTGCTCACCTCCTCGATTCAAAAGAATTACCTATTACGTATAATACTTATATTTGTCAATCTAATCAAGTTCCTGATGGTTCGTCGTCAATTAACACTACTGTTGTTCGTTCAGTGTCTAAACTCGTTGCCGCGTTCATCTCTTTCAGTAAAAGCGGAGTAGGTGATATTCACGTTATGAAAGAATACAACAACTTCTATCATCCTATGTATTATTTGAACTACCAAGAAAGTGGATACTACAATTCCGACCTTGATTTAGAATTTCAACTTCAATTAGGGTCAAAACTATATCCTGAGTATCCTTGCCGTTCATTAACACAAGCATTCTATTACTTACGAAAAGCATTAAATTTACCATTGTTCCATCAACACCATTTATCAATTGAATATTCTGCTTACCGTGTTGATAAGTTTATCTTTGCTATGAATTTTGAAAAGGTTCCCGATAGTTCATATACTGGAATTAACACAAAAGCAGGGCAACAACTTCTAATTCGTGTGAAACCTATTGGAAATATGGTAACAGCAAATATGCCAGATACAATATATATAACATTAGTGAGTGAGCAAATACTTTCCATTAGAGACGCCGGAGTTCAGATACTTGATTAAAAATAAGTAAAAATATGTTTAAAGACATCCCGCTTTATCTTAGTATATAATGGAGAACATATATGAAAATGGTAAAATATACGCTGTAAGAAATGACCTCACGAATGATGTATATATAGGTTCTACGGTTATGAGTTTGTCAAGGCGAATGGTTCAACATAGGAGCGACGCAAAGAAAAGACCCGACATAATGCAACTAACAAGAAAAATGAATCAAATAGGTATAGACCACTTTTACATAGAACTCGTGGAAGAGTACCCTTGTAAAAATAAAGAACATCTCAACAAAAGAGAAGGAGAGCTGATAAGAGAACTTGCAACAATCAATAAACGAGTTGAGCAAAGAACACCAACTGAAATAGCAGAACAAAGAAGAGAATACAGAGAAACACACCACGACCACTTTTTACAATGTAGGAGGGAATGGACTGAAAAGAACCGTGAGAAACTGCGAGAGCAAAACAGAGCACAGAAAGCAAAAGATAAAGATAAAATCTATGAAAGAGAGAAAGCGTGGAAATCAACTAAAATTGAATGTCCGTGTGGTGGTAAATATACAAATTGTCATAAAGCGGAACATCTAAAAAGTACAAAACATCAAGAATACATTAACAATAATAATTAATATAATTAATTTCTACAATTAATTATATTAATTATGCCTTCAATAAACCTAACAAATTTTGAAAATGTTGTAGCACACTCAATTAGTGAAATCAATTCTACAAGCGGGGTGACAAACATTAGAAACATATACGCTAATCAATCAGATATAATTGATTTACTCGACAATAAAGCAGACCAAGTAGATACTTACACAAAAGCACAGGTTGACGCTAATTTTTATGATATAACTCAATCATATAACAAAACAGAAGTTAATGTATTATCAAACAATATTAGTTCAAATGCTTATTTTATTATGAATAATACAGCAACAATAGCAAGTAATTTAGTTAATGTTTCATCAAATACATTTTTAATAGGTAATCTGACAATAACTTCAAATACAAATTTTAATAATATTTCATCAAATACACATTTAATAAATAATTTGAATTCTACTATGACATCTAACTTTAATAATATTAGTTCTAATACTAATTTAATGAATACAAATTTTAATAATATTTCATCAAATACACATTTAATAAATAATTTGAATTCTACTATGACATCTAACTTTAACAATATTAGTTCCAATTCTAAATTAATATCAGGATTAAATAGCACAGTAAATTCACATATTACTGCAATTTTAGATTTACAGAACGGAGGTTCATTTAATGAAGCAGGTTATTATAATGAAATAACAACTAATAATTTATTGTCAAATAAGTTAAATACATCAGTATTAAATAATACATTAGTACATAATATAACAACTACTGCAACTTTCAACATAGCAGAATTTGGAAATTATAATAATTTCTTTGAAATGTATAATAATTATTTTGATAGTTATGTTTATGGAAGTTTGACTGGTTCAACTATGTTTTTAAATCAACGTGGTTTTGGTGATGTAGAAATTAATAATTCTTCAACTTTTCAAAATGATAAAATAATATTAAATCATAATACTACACTATTAAGTAATTTACAAGTATCGGGTTTATTTTCGTGTTCATCTATTTTAGATATAGCAGGTTCAGATGCTCGTTATGTTTTACAATCAGATGGATTAAGTGGATTAAGAACGGGAAATACAAATACAATTAATTCAATAATTACAAATGATAGCGCACAAGATACAGTAATAAGTCAAGAATTAGACAAAGTTAATACAACTGCACAAACAGTAAACTCTCCGTTAATACTTAGTTTAACAGATAATACTAATCCAATATTTAGAATCCAGGACGCAGTTAGTAACCAAAGACTCGAATTTAAAAGAGGATGCCAGTTAGACTCTTATCAAGGACTAACAGGTGCTACGCCTTATAGATTATGGTTAGGATGGAATACGGGAGATGTTATTATTGGAAGACCTAATAATGCTTCAAGAATTACAATTAATGGTAATGTTCATACTTCGTATAATTTTGCTCAAGCACACGGAACATCATATTTTGAAGGTGCTGTTTATATGAAAGGAAATTTATTACAAATAATGATTTTTCAACAGATATTAAAACAAAAGCTGATAATATCAATACTTCAATAAATGGACTAGAACCATATTTAGAAACATATACACCAGATGCAACAGAAGGTTTTTATATACATCATCCTAATTTTGTTGCTGTTAGCGTTGGTGATATTACTAATGCCAGTAATCAATATATGATGTGTGATGGATTGGTAAATAAAACTATTTTTAGTAAACCCGTTGATGTGTTAGGTAATATTTATACAAATGCCGCTGTTAATTGTGATAATGTTAATATTGATACTGATGGTAAATTAACAATTGATACAAATTGTGAATTATAAAGATATGTTAGTGATTTTTCATCTTTTGATATGAGGAATAGTGATGCTAATTCTTCAATTAGATTTATTTGTGGAGACCCTGCTGTTCAATCTAATATAGTTGGAGCAGTTAATATTTCTACTGGATGGACTTTTAATACAAGCACTGTTGATGTAATGGGTAATTTATTTGCTGATGATGTTTATGTTAAAACTAATGGAGCATTAAGAAGCAATCATTTAGCGCCTAATGGTGGAACATTAGTAACTGTTGATACTAACTTAGCAGTTCAAAATGCATATTTAGCAACTAATACCATTCAATCATTTGATTTAACAACGGTTTCATTTTTGGAAAATATTTCAATGACTACTGGAACTGATATTAAAATGGGAACATCGGAAATATCAACTTATTATGATGGAACTAGTTTATCTACAATTGATGTAATATTCAGAACATCAAACACGGCGTTTAGAGTTGCTGATAGTTCTACTACACCTTCTGTTTTATTATCTATTGATAAGACATTTGGAACAACAGTAAATACTGAAAGTTTTACAAATAATGCTCCATCGACTTTTAATGAAAATGTAACAGTTGTTAATACAAAAACATTATTTGTAAATGATATTCAAGATGCTTCAGGTGATGCTATTGATATTACTGCCGGAACTGTAACCATAAATGGAAGTCTAATAGATAATTCCGATGCAAGATTGAAATATGATGTAGATTTACTTAAAAGTAATTGTATTAGTATGATTAAGAAATTCAAACCTAAAAAATTCAAAAGAAAAGATAGAGACGATAAGGATGCAATCCATATAGGTTATATTGCTGATGATTTATTAAAAGCAGTTCCGAAAGAAATTAGTAATGTAGTTCATACCGAACGTGAATATTTAGGTATTGAATATACAAAAGTTCCAATATTATTACATAAAGCTTTACTGGAAGTGATAGATAAAGTTGAAAAATTAGAAAAAGAAATTAAGGAATTGAAAAAACAATCTAAATAATAATATATAATGGGTATTGGTCAAAGTAAAAACGATGAAAATAACAGTATGGAAGACATTAAGAATTTAAGAGTAGATGAAAAACAAGAGCGGATACTTTAATAATTAAATCTATTCAAGAATGTGTGGCAAGGATTGAAAAATTAGAAAATCAAAAATCGGACAAACTAATATATAAATTACCTGCGTTGAATTTATGCAACGCTTCATTAATTTAAATCAAAAACATTAAAAAATAAATTTAATGTTATTGATTAGTTATTTTCAAATATTGTGAAAAGTTTTTCATAAACATTTTATCTGGGTTCTTTTCTAAAAGGTTAATATATAAAAAACTATGCGGTTCATCAGTGGCGGCTTCATATATTTTATAAATTAATTTCTTGCTTTCGTGTAAATTATCGCTTCTAACAATTGCTGATAATTCATCTTGTAATATTTCTATCTCTTTGTAGTTTCTAACTTTATAATAAAACAAATGACTTATATTTACCCTAATATTTGGTGGAACGGTTGATGATTTTTGAAGACTTACAAGTGTTGATATTCCACTATGACGACCTCTACAAAATAAAGAATTTAACAATTTGTTATTTCTTGTTATTGCTGGATTATCAGATACATCATCCAAAATTACCAAAATATTAAATAATTTCTTCGTTCCTTGTTTTTTCTGGTATTCAATTATTTTATTTTGAGTTTCTATAACTCTTTCTAAATCTTCAACATTGAACTCATCCCACCAACACGGTTCTTTATCATTATCTACTTTCAAACCTTCCTTAATGTATTTTTTAACAGGCAACCAAATACTATCCAAATTTACTGATGGGGACCAGATAAAAATTCTTTCAAATGCACCTCTATAAATATCAAGTATCATTGATACAAGTAGCGTCGATTTTCCAGAGCCTGACGGGCCCACAATCATAGCTCTCATCGGCAATTTAGGGACGACCTCGTGCTTGCTTTGCTTAAAGTCATATTTGATTTCGTCAATTGGTTTTACATCAGGCATAATAAAATAATATTAAAGATATTTAGAAAATTATTTATAATTAATATTAAATGGAACATCGTTATGTTATGAGTGGCGGTAAATAACATAATGGAACAGGTTTTCCATTGCTTCAATCAATAAGCATTGAAGATAATTAGTTTTGTGTCTCGCTCGCGTGTGCAATGAAAACCCCAAGTGCTGTGCCCCACCAATATTCTATTATGCATGAAAATAATAAGATCAAATAATTATTTTTAATAATTATTTCATCTTATTATTTATATGGATAGAAGTTATTCAGATTATATTGATATAATAGATGAAGTAGAGAATATAGAACAAGTAATAATAACTGACAACAGATGTAAGAAAGTATGCTTTTATACATTAGAATTAATAAAATTAGGAATACAATATACCAAAAATAAAAATGTAAATATTAATATAAATGCCAAGAAAGAAAAAGAGTAAAAGCAAAGAAAGACCAATGCCAGATATTGAAGCTCGGAAAAAAACAACGGAAAGTGTTAAATCAAAGGGTGAAAGTAAAGCTGTAAAATGCGATAAATGTAATCATGTTATGAATTTTAAGAATGAATTGACGGTAGATAAAAAAGATGGTGTTAAGGTTAGTTGTGTCCCATGTATGTTTTCTTTTAAAAAAACAGACAAAGATTTTAATATTCAGAAAAATAAGGAGGCGATATGGTTATTGAAACTAACGAACATTTGATTAATGTTAGTTTCAACAGGGACATAAGTTAGTATTTAAAGAGTAGATTTTACATTAAATCAATTTTATAAATAAATAATTAAATAAATAAGTATCTAATTATTTGTATAATCATAATGCCAACTATGAATAGAGAAGACCATAGAGTTATAACTTTTGACGAGGTTTGATGCTAAATTCAATGATAAATATTTTATGAAAGGTATAACTAAACCAGATAATTTTGATACAATATTATTTTTTTTTGAAATTACAGGTGGCGGGGAGAGTTTAATACAAATGAAAAATAAAATTGATGAAAGACTTTTAGAATATAATCTATTTACATGTATAACATTAAATTATTCAGGTAAACTGTATAATAAAACGCATAAATAAATATTTAAATAAATAATTATATAAATAAATATATATAGAAATGTCTGAAGTTGAGAATGATGCTATTGCTGAACTATCAAAGAAAATAATGACAGTTAGTAAAAATGTTAAACCGTTGCACGAGATGATAAAAACTATTGACCAGAAACTTGATGCAAAGGCAAACGAACCAAAAGATAACAATGAAGAGAAGGAAAAGATTGATAAGATCTTTGAAAAGAAAGGGATAGGCAGACCCAGCGGCGATTATGACACGAAGCGTAAAAAATATTGTGATATGTTAAATAAGGGACAAATCAAAAGTCCAAAAGAACAAACATTAGAATACTATAAGATTATTAAGGAAGATGATAAATATGTATATTTCTAAAACATTTTCTAAATCATTCTAATAAACAATATGAATTTATTAGAATTATTTAGTGGAACTGGAAGTGTAGGAACCATAGCAAAGTCATTAGGTTTTAATGTCATCTCATTAGACTTGAAAAATGCTGATATTAATTGTGATATTTTGGAATGGGATTATAAACAATTTGACAGAAACCATTTTGATTTTATTTGGAGCAGTCCCCCGTGCACTGAATACAGTGTAGCAAAAACTACAGGAATTAGGAATATTGAATATGCTAATAGTATAGTTTTAAAAACTATTGAGATTATCAAATATTTTAATCCTAAATATTTTGTAATCGAAAATCCTCAAACTGGATTATTAAAAAATCAGGAGTTTATGAATGAGTTTGATTTTAAAGATGTTGATTATTGCAAATATGGATTTAATTACAGAAAACGCACTAGACTTTGGAATAACATTACGAATTGGACACCTAGAGATTTATGTAATAGAGATTGTGGAAAAATAAGGAATAATAAACATATTGAAACTGCGCAACGACCGCCATCAAAAACTAAAGCAGAATGGGGAGATAATTATGTAATACATAAGCAGGAAGATTTATACAAAATACCTGCTGAATTGATTTGTGAGATTTTGACGAGTTTGAGGGGTTAAGGAATTTGAGTTGGGGTTTGACAATGGTCTCCCAAAACTGGGGAAGGGTCTCCCAAAAATGGGGAAGGGTCTCCCAAAAAATGAAAACTTGGGAAGGGTCTCCCAAAAATGGGGAAGGGTCTCCCAAAAATTGAAAACTTGGGAAGGGTCTCCCAGAAACTTGGGAAGGAGGAACAAATGTTCATTTATGATTAAATTTAACCCATAAACCTTACAATAAAAAACATTCTAAGATTTATGTTTTGAAATTATGGGGATTTTATATTTTGGGATTTTGGGATTTAGGGTATGATACAGGTTTAAAGGTAAATTACCTTAGTAAATTATGGAGAAGCAGTATTGCAAAAGATGTAACGCAACTAAACCAGTTGAAGAATTCAACGGAATAAATAAATATTGTATAAGGTGCTTGGAAAAGGAAAGGGAAAAACACCAGAAGAATAAGGAACAAAAACATCAGCAAAGCAAAAAATACCGTGAAGCACATAAGGAAGAAATAAACGCCAGAATGAAAGAATACAGCAAAGTCTATAGTCAAATTGAAGTATTTTGTGATATTTGTCAGTGCAAAGTTAAAAAATGTAGATGGTCGGAACATAAAAAAACTCAGAAGCATAATAACAATCAGAAGCAAAAGGAAACACCGACTATTATTGAAGAAACACCTGTTGATATTGAAACAATATGAGTTGAAATTAACCCATAAACCTTACAATAAAAAACATTGTAAGATTTATGTTTGAAAATTATGGGGATTTTATATTTTGGGAATTTGGGATTTGTGTAAGATGGTTTTGACCTAAAGGGAAGTTAAGACACTATAGTAAGGATGGATGAACCTGAAAAAACAAAATGCACTTCATGTAGATGTAAAAAACTTCCTAGTCAATTAGTTGCTGGGAAAACTTGGTGCATAGTTTGCGCAGAAAGTTGGAAGAGGTATAGGGCAAAAAATCCAGACAGAATTAAGGAGGTAAGCAAGAAATATGATGCTGAGCACCGCGAAGAAAAAAAGGCATATAATCAAAATGAAAGAGATTGTGAGGTTTGCGGTTGTAAAGTTAAAAACCCTAACTGGTCTAGACATTTGAAATGCAAAAAACATATTGATAATTTAAACCGCGATTTGTAAGGATGCTGGTAGAATTTTATGATATAACTTTATCATAAAATTTTATATTTTGAAAAATATCTGTGAAAATTTATGTAATAAGTTTGTGTGGCGGGACGATGTCTGTATGGGGGCAAGGTCTTTGGTAGGTGTTATAGGGAAGCCAACAGGAAGCCATGTTGCGGGGTTGCCTGAAACAAGACACACCCTGAGTTCGCCGGGGATGCGGCTCTGGCCTTGACAAACCCGATTGCCTGTAAGACCATCATGGGCTGAAGGGCATGGATCTAAGATTTGCGGGTTGGGGGCAGTGCAGTTGGGATTCCCACAACGACACTTGGCTTCGCGCTGTGGATCCAGACAAGATGACGAGAGGCCCTTTACGTTCACCATCCAGCCCATGTCAGATGCGGCCAGGCCATGGTTGCCCGATCCTGACGCGAGTGAACTCAAACCTACACAAAAGAGCCGCCAGAAAGTGTTTCCTCAGTTTCGCTTGGAATCTACAGATTGGCTTGCCAGAGTCAGATGCCCAAGACATATTTTGGAAGCAACGTGCAACATGGTTTGGATACAGCAGAATACACCATGTATCCGAGACTGGCCTATTCATTGGTTGCCCTTTACCTGTACGTATGACCCAACAGTCACCGCCTGCGAGCCTGGGTCGGCCTAGCCATGCCCGCAACAGCTGGGTATCCGAGGCAGGTTCAACCGGAACGAACAGAGCGGCTGTACAGACTGCCGTCAAGATCGCGCAGAGGTTGGCAAAGCACCAGTCTCATTTGCCATTTCGAGCAAGACGAAAATAATTGCGATCGACCCGACCAGAAGTGTCGTTGCAGCTGCTCAGCAGCTCCTTGGTTCTTTTGTCTGCCAGACGAGAGTTCCGCTTCACATCTCACCAGCTGACATCCTGACTTACTTCAAACTCGCATTGATGCTGTGGCCTTGCTCAAGCGTTCAAGCTTAGCAGTATTGCTGCAATCATGTTTCAAGCGCGAGGCGTTCGTTTTTGTTTGCTGTTTGGACTGGACAAGCTCCATCTTGAAGGTTCTGAAATGTGACCGGACTTGATGCAACGCGGTGATTCCAGGTAGATATGTAGATACGTCCGGTTCCCCTCGCAGGTTGCGCACGCATACCCTCCACGCAGCCCATCTCGCAAGCCTCTCTCCGAGCCATGCGAGCACCGCGTGAGCAGTTTCGCGCAGGTGCCCACGGAGATGTGCCATTGATCCCACATTCGGAAAGTCGGTGAATCCTTTACCAGTCTACCAGTTTCATGCGACCAAGCATAACCCGAGACTGAGACAGGTGGACTCACTTCCTGGAAATGGAGCGGTTTTTGCCGTAGCCATAGGTTGCACTGCCTCAGGTGCCAGCTCGGTGCAAGGACTTTGGGCGGAGCTCAAGGCCACCAAGAAAGCCTTGGGCGAAGTCTTTGAGGCTGTCTGCTGTAAATGGGCCTTCTATTTTGGCATATTTTGGGCATATTGCTGAAGGCCCTGGAGGGTGGTAAAACCGCTACAAATGACTGTCAAGTTTGGTGGTTCATACGCAGGGGCTCCATCCACGGAGAGTTTGGAGAGCTTGAATGGTGAAGCGAACAGCAGGATGGTTGTTGGCACTCATCATTTTGTAAGACGGCCTGCGATCGGAGCACGAATCACTTAGTTAGGGTCACCAGGTGACCCACTTTGTATTGAATAAGCCTTGCAATACTTCGTGCGTTTGGAGGCGCAGCCTCCATTGTTTGCCATGCACTTGCCAGCGAGATGGAAGCTAATTACTTCGTCTTCTCCTAGAGACATTTTGTTCTGTATCTCATGCCACGTAGCAGCCTCTAAGTGAGGGCATGATCAGACAGCCGGCTTTTCAGCGGTGCAGGCGCCATGCCCGCCTCCCTTGGACATGGAAAAGCCGGAAGGCTGGGAGTGAGATGTGTCACACCCTCAATCATTTGTCTACACGTTGTTTCCACCTTTGTCCACCTTTGTTGCAGTTGTTCATTACAGAGACCCGTACATGTACTAGGACTACAGCTCTGATCCTGGCTTGTTCGATCAAGTTGGCAGCTTGCAGATTCAGCCAGGTCTGCTTTGGCAGCCGCCATCGCTCTTGGGCCGGACGCGGTTTGCGCGTGGCGCAGCCTCGGATAGTGAAAGCTCAGAGGAAACTGTGGACTTGCGGCGGAAGCATCGAGAGATATGTCCGGTGAGCCCAGAGCCTGCCACAACCAGAGCGTCTGACCAGGAGTTCAGCATTTCGAAAGACTTGTCCCCTCTGAGCAGCATCCCTCAGGATTGCACAGACCTGGACAGTAATCAAGACTCAGTCGAGGAGTTTGAATCCGGCGAGCGGGTCAGACACGATGACTGGAGCGATCCGGGCAGCTGGCCTGAGCATTTGAAGCCATATCCAGCCGAGCCAATGACTTTCCAGGCGCATACCCTGTTCCAGCCGCCCAGGCGCACGACTGACCGGGTGAGGCCCGGCCGGAGCCGACGCTCTGGCCGGGAATCCAGACCCACGCAGCCCGACCTCAGCGATGTTGTGGAATGTCTGATATCGGGGGTGCACAGGAAAAGTTTGAATGGCTTGACGAGCTCGGTGAGCCCGACAAAACGGAGACCTGCACGCACACTGGTTCAGTCGGACTCCGAGTCTGAAGAGCTCCCGACGGCGCGTGGAATCGAGCAGCCACTGAGCTCTTCGCCGAGACCGCAGAGCCCGCAGAGCCCTCAGAGCCCGAGCCCCAGTCCAAAACGTGCGGGGCTCGCAGATGCTGTGGAGGTATTGATGTCCGGCAGCAGACCGACTTCGCCGCTCCAGGTGAGCCATGCACCATTTCAGCATGAGCTGGCCGATGTGGTTGAAGCACTGGTTTTGGGCCATGCAGGCCAGGCAGCTTTGACGATGCAGCCAGAGAGCGTCAGTGACTCTGAGAGCGAGGTTTCTTTTGAAACTGCAGGTCCATCAGGTGTGTTCGTCCTGGAGACTCCCAGGAAGTACCAAATTGGAAAGCCGCCATGTATGTTTGGCAGATCGCACGTCAACATTCTGGCCCACCCAGATATCGCACGCTCCTGGTTTGATCGTCGGTTCCCTCTACCTCCACTGGCTCTAGCGGCGGCAGCTCGTGCTGCCGCCAGCTACCAATCCGTGCACTTCAACCAGAAATTTCAGAACGATCCGGCTACCACTCAGCCCACACAGATCCCGGGCTTCATGGTGCTCACCGGCCGCTGGAACAAGGCCAGCTGCTTGGAAGATTGGCGAGACTCTCCGCGGGAGAGCCCCAGAGCTGCACCTTCTCGTCATGTGGAGGCGTGGTTTTCAAAGGAGGCCCCAGAAAACCCCAGAAGGGTAGCTGGGACCCTTTGCCCCTTGTGAGGTCCTAGACGCCTCAGACTTAGACCCCTGTTTTTCCTTTCTGCCACTGGTCTGGGATGTTGCATTGGTCAGAGGGGGCGCACTGTGAATTGTTTAGACTTGGATGTCAGGTAGCCCTTGCTTATAGAGGGTAAGTGGGAAACCACCCGGTACCTTCAAACCACCAATGCAAACCAATCCAAACCAATCCAAACCAATCCAAACCAATCTAAAACAATCCAAACTAATCCAAACCACCAATTAAAGGGAAGCTGAAGATTTGCTCTTTTCCCTGGCCCAGGTGGATCTGGAGAGCGACGTGTCGGTGGACCCCCGGCGTAGCCTGCGCAGCGACCCCTCCTTTCAGCGGCACGAGGCGCCTGCAGCCTTCTTCTTCGATCAGGCGAAGGCCCGGCGCCCGGTGTTCAGAGTGGGACGGTGTCGGTGTTGGCTTGGAGCAGCTTGCCGCTGTTGGCTGCCATTTAATTTTGGCATTGGGTTGCTGCATTCGGTTTGGGAGTCGTTGTTGGTCTTTTTGGCAGATGATGTTGCCTGCGTCTAAGGTTGCAGCAGAAGTAGTGCAGATCGTTGGCACAAGCAGACGTCCTGGCAATGGTTTTTCGCAGACAATTAGAATTCACAAGTTTTGGCGTGACAGGAACGGCCCAAGCTAGCTATTCGCTTTAGATCAGCGTTCCATTTTCACATTGATAGATACTTGCACTCGATTGCAATTTGTTTCTTCGAAGGCGAGTTGTGTTTGGAATGCGCGCGACGTGAATTCTGTGTGTTCGTGTGTCTTCGCAGAATAGTCGCCCCCTTTCCAGTTGACTATGGCCTTGACGGGCATGGTTCATCCAAATGTTACAAGATATATTTTGATGCATTTGCCACTGCGTGAGGCGCCTGTGTGGGCATGGTTGTATGTTCCTGTGAACATAATGTCTGTATTCCACTTGCAGGCTGCAAGCATGAAGCGCTTGTGTGATCGACCTGTCTGTGCGAACGTGCTGTCCGTGCCGCAGGCAGAGAGTCAGGCAGCGCCGGTACGCTTTGAGGAGGACGGAACTCTTGTTGAAAGCACACAGTAGCTAGTCGGTGTCGACCAAGTCACCAAGAGCAGCTGCGGCTGTTTGCATTTTGCCTATGTGGGCTCCCAAAGTACTGAGTTGTTGAGTTCCTTAGGTAGTTTAATATGTATTCACTGGCTTTGTTCCAAACATCCCGCATGTTGCTGACATGAGCATGTGACGTGCCCTTGAATATCATACATGACACATGCCTGCTAGTATTGATGCTTGGTCAACAAGCAAGCGCGGCTTGTGACACAGCAAGTCGCTTTACAGACTTTCATTCGGCGCTCAACACTGGAGCACATGCTTGAAATTTGCGGCTTGCAAGAGTGAGCCGTCCCTGACCAAGTCTTGGCTTCCACAAAGCCAAGTGCTTCTTGCTGAGGCTTCACAAAATGCAGTTTTGCCCCGCATTTTCCAGAAGCTCGAAACATCTCGTTTTAGAGTCTCAGTGAGAGGACCAGATCTGCTTGGCGGGCTGCCAGAGGTGCGGAATTTGAAGCCATGCGCAATTCGTCACGGATCGGGTCTATGTTGAGCCTTGCGTTGCACCACGCCGATTGGCAGTCCCTCTGAGCTACGGCAAAGCGTTCGCATCCTTTTCATCCGGTGCAGCCTGTGGCAGTTTGCTTCCCTTTGGGAGGTTACGTGATTGTATCAGGGACGGGTTATGCCGACGGTTCTCCGATTAGTCTAGAGGTGTTGGTCAAAACCTCTGTGAGTTTTGAATGCGTACAGCCCGCCAGTTCTTCCAGCTGCAGGGCCAAGCCTTGACTTCCGGCATTTCTTGGCACAGCTCATGGGGAGGAGTGTGAGTCGCAGTCTAACGGCGACTTGCCAGAGAAAGCGGCTGGTGTGGTTGGATTATTTGTGCTACTCAAGCCACAGAAAAACGGTACCCTCAAAAAGAGACACCCACATCACAAGATCTACTTTTCCAAGCTCAGATCATAGGCAAAGGTCCTGAAATGGCTGTCTCGAGAGGCCGGAGCCGGAGCCGAAAGCCCGGGGCCCTTGTGAGAAATCCGCGAACGGATCTGAGAATTGTTGAGGTGTGTTAAGTACGTGTGACAAGAGCTTAGAGTGTCTCAATCTTGACAAAGTCAGTACACCCGAGCCTTGAATGGATTTTGAGCGCTGACCCGGGAAACAGAAGCCAATCCTTTGAGCCCAACTACAATGCTTGCCCTCCAATTTCAGAAGAGCACCAGGCTTGAACCGCTCTTCGGCTGGGCAAACCGCAGGATCACCATGACCTGCTTGTCTTAGCACAACATGTTCATACAGGGCACTACATCTTCTTGAGGCTGAATATCGGGCAGAACGGCCTCAGCAGCATTTACAGTTCATGGAGCTTCCCCTGTATTCAAGTTGTACGCTGGCGTGCTCGTTGCGATTCGAAGCACATCAGCACTACATTCCTGCAACTCAACTCCGAATCTGGAACGAACCGATTTCTACAGAAGGTCTCGGGACACTGATGGTACTCCATTTTAAGATACATTGCCGCAATGGGGAGATCAGGATGGGGCAATGGGGAGACCAGGATGGGAGCTAGGCTCATTCGCCAGTCATATTTCAAAGCATTCCTGAGACACTTCCGCTGCATCGGGTTGGAGATGGAAATCCGAACCTCCAAAGTTGGAACAGCTTGCATCCAGTTCCAGGCCAGTTCACCGGCAGAGACCTGCAGAATTCGATTTCATTTTCAGAAGCACTACGAGTGCATCCCCGTAAAAAGTTTCAGTGGCCTAAATTGACCCTTGCGCAGTCTGATTCCCCTTGACCAGTGTTGCCGGTTTGTTCCAGGGCTGCCAATGCCTCAGGAGCCGTGTGGAGAGGGGGGCCGGCGGGGTCTCAAGTCAAGATATTCTGCAACATCTCAGGTGACAGCCATGGAATGAGGGATTGGCTATGGTGGCTGTCCTCACTGTGACTAGTGGCCGTCCGTTTCTTGTTTTTTGCGGCCTCTCACCTGTGACTAGTAGTGTGGGATTCATCCAGCAGAGGTCTGCTGTTGTCAGGCAGATGCTGAACAGCAATTTCCTTTTCCTAGCTTCTTTCAATAACTTGCTTTCGGGGGACACTGAATTTCTGCCATTGGTCACATGTTCAGTGCTGTAGATTGCTCAGTGGCCTGTAGGGCCAAAGCAAGGCATTCCTCCCCACTGCTCTTTGTCACCCCATTTTGGAAGGAGATGCAGCCGCAGACAGATCATAATCGTTCTGGCAGTGGCAGCACGGGGCCTCGACTTTTCCGCGCAGCAGGGGCGGGGCTTATTGTATCCCGAATGGATCCGAATCAAGATCCTTCCGAATTTGATATAGGTTCTTTCACCATGCCCAAAGATCCGGGCATTGACAAGGCCTTTTGCAGGCCATGTCGAACTGCATGCCAAGGTTTATGTTAGTGTTTATCTTTCTTTCCATTGCCTTTGTTCTCTTGTTCTTGTTGCTTTTGTTGTTCATAGCCACTCTTGCTCTTCTTGCTGTTCTTGGTGTCCTTTGAGTTCCTGCGTTGTCTCCTTCTTGTTCTCGTTTTTCCTTAGCATTTTCCTTCGTCTTGCTCTTCTTGCGCTTCTTGTTCTTGCTGCTGCTGCTGCAGCTGCTGCTGCTGCTGCTGCTGCTGCTGCTGCTGCTGCTGCTGCTGCTGCTGCTGGCTGAGAGTGGATCCCCTTTCGAGAGTTTCATTTTGAGTGCGTGCGCATGGGCGTGGGCGTTTCAGCCAAGGCAGTTAGGTTGTTACAAATGAAAGGCAGGCTTCCCACTTAAAATAAATAAATATAACCAAACACAACAACAAAAAACATTTAAGTTTACTCTTGCATCTCCCGCCAGTTTTGGATCTAATTAGGCCACCTCGCTCCTGCCTGAAGGGCACGGTTTGGGCCACTTCTGCATTCCTCCCCCCCACCCCCCCAAACCACCGTGTCCATGTTGACTGCGGAGCACATGTATCGCTTGGACATGATGAAGCTTATGCAATTTTTCTCAGGAACTAGATTGAGACTGGGGCTTCTGCCCTTCCAAGGCCCAATGCCTTAGATTTGTCACCCACTGTCACCCACCATTTGGAAGTTTACACACGCACATAGGTGAGCACAAAGCCACATGGCTACTGTTTGACCCGTGCGGGTCTTGCACACACACCGCTGGCTGTCTTCACTTGGACATATGAACTATGGCGCACCAGTTGGGGATCTTTCCCAAACTTTCATGCCTGGACATTCGAGGTCTTGATTCTATCATTGGCTGTGCTGGGCTGGAGCCTCAGAGGCAGAGAGGTCACGTGGCAGAGATGCAAGATGCTGAGCTTTCCAATGCTTTTTCTGACAACTTGTTTTTCTTCTTTTCAGAAATCATGTATGTACCACAACTACCGTACATAAACATGTGCGTATGTGGGTCTTTGTTGAGACCTGTGTGTGCATGTGCCTCCTCTATGTTATCGAAAGGCCCCGTGCAGGAAAGGGCATGAACCATCGCCCCCGCCAAAAGCGAGGCTACCTTACGGCTGCGCTGCTGCGGCTTGGAGCCTTCAGGCAAGCGATCGACCAAGCCAAGTCGGAAACCGCTTGTGTGGCGGCAATACATTGGAGTGTTTTTTTGCTGACACCTTTTTTGGGGTTGTTTAAAAGGGATACCAACATCAGGTCCCCTATTTTAGGACAACCCCATTTTAAATAGACGTCCACTGAACCAGAGGCTGTTTCACGCAAGCGTGCAGGGATTCATTCTTTCAATTGCCCAAGTCAATGTGCGGGTCATGGTCATTTGATAGGTCGGAAGTGTAATTGTGTCAGTTGTTTGATAGTGGATGGTTGTCGCAGAAGCACTTTGCACTGCTGGCGTGCACCGACCAATAGTTCACCTAAGGTGTTGTGCATTGACAGGAGATGTAGTGGAGATGTGCGTCATATCTGTTTCGCATTGACAGTGAGCTTGCACTTGATGTATCTTTCTGCAGAGAAAATACAATTTTCGTCCGAAAGGTGCAGCCGTGAGGAGACGCCTTTCCTGCCGGGCGCAGCTTGGCCAGGCTTTCTGCACGAGCGTCACAGAACAGCCCAAAAGGTCGGGGACAAGTTCAACGGTTGATTTCCAGTTTTGGTACTTGATCCACTCGCATGGGGGAAGAAAGTGACCTGGTATCCAAGGATTGTGGCCGACGACTGAGAGGCCAAAGTCTCATCTAAGATGAGGCTTGTAATGTTGACCCCGTATTAGTCTGTACCCCCCCCCCCCCCCTTGAAGGTTGGAAGGTTTTGGGGGGGCAAGATTTTGGAAGGTTTTTTGCCTTGCCCCCCTAAATAATCTGGAATTGAGTTTCAATTGATTTAGTATTGCTGGGGCTTCCTTTTGAGATCTGGAATTGAGTTTCCATTTGATTTAGTATTGCTGGGGCTTCCTTTTGAGATCTGGAATTGAGTTTCCATTTGATTTAGTATTGCTGGGGCTTCCTTTTGAGATCTGGAATTGAGTTTCCATTTGATTTAGTATTGCTGGGGCTTCCTTTTGAGATCTGGAATTGAGTTTCCATTTGATTTAGTATTGCTGGGGCTTCCTTTTGAGATCTGGAATTGAGTTTCCATTTGATTTAGTATTGCTGGGGCTTCCTTTTGAGATCTGGAATTGATAAGCATGGCCCCCCCAATGGGATTCCATGAAATTTGATGAGGTTTCCATTGAGATTGAGTCACTTTTCCATCAGATTCCATGAAATTTGATGAGGTTCCCATTGAGATTGAGTCACTTTTCCATCAGGTTTGCATGGCCACCCCAATGGGATTCCATGAAATTTGATGAGGTTTCCATTGAGATTGAGTCACTTTTCCATCAGGTTTGCATGCCACCCCAATGGGATTCCATGAAATTTGATGAGGTTTCCATTGAGATTGAGTCACTTTTCCATCAGGTTTGCATGGCCACCCCAGTGGGATTCCATGAAATTTGATGAGGTTTCCATTGAGATTGAGTGATATTAGGCTCGAATCTGGCTGATTAGGCAGGCATGGTCCAGCAATGGCATCTGGAACATCAAGCTCATCAGGCCTAGGCTCATGGGAGGAATTGTCAGTATCAGCTCTATCAGCTCACAATGAGGGGCTGGAATCAGATGAGGACCTGGCATCAGTTGGGCATGACTCTGCATATTGGGCCAACATGTACACAGGATTGGTCCATATTGGGAGGATGGAGAGGCCATTACAAGCTGCAGGTTTGTTGGCCTATCCAGAGCTGATACATGGTGGGCATTGCCATTGGGTGGCATCACATGTCAGTTCTGCTCTCTGGCCAATGGTGGATATTCAGATACATGGACCATGATGGGCTGGCTCATTGCTTTTGCAGATGAGGGCAGTGAGATGATGATTGGCCACAATGAGACTGTCTTCATTGAGACAGACATGTTTTAACATGATGCTATAGGAGAAAGTGATGGGCAGTGCATCAGTGCATGTGGCAGTGGTGAGGCTTCTGAGGCTCCCATATTGCTTTCCATGAGACTGTGGGAGGTAGATTATCATGAAATTTCCATTGGCCCCCATGAGTTTCCATGAGTTTACAGTGGGTTTCCATGAGGTTCCATGAATTACGATGAATTACCATGCAGCTGTTGGCACTGGCATATCAAGAATCCAGCCATGAGTAGTACCATGCTGATGGGATTGGGTGCAATTGCTGTGATGGTTCTGGCTGTCATGATGAGTATGCAACCAGTGCCATGACTGAAGAGAAGAGGAAATACATGTGAGAGTGTTGCATTCCAATGAAACCACCATGAAGAGTAATTAGTCCACATGAGCTTCAGGAGATGATCCACCATGCCATCCTGTATGCCCTGATGGCCACTATGCCTGTCTGCTGCTATTTGGTATATTTGGGATTGATGATGATGCAAGAATTCCAGGTGGCTATGCATGAAAACAATGCAATCCTATCAGCCCTGAGAAGGAGGACACTGAAGCATGGGGGTGCATTGGGTGCATGGGTGCATGGGTGCATTGCAGGACTGATCAGGCCCATGGTGGCATTGGATTTAGATGCTGGTCTATCAGCAGGAGAATCATCAGAATGAGAGGGTGGATATTGGAGAGTGGCTTGGATTTGTGCATGGGGGGGATGCCTGTGGTGCTTGGGGGGGTGGGGCATGAGTGCATGACAACAGCTGAGATTGGGCCAAGAGGACTACAACCATCAGGAAAAGGGCCACCCAGATGGCATGTTGGAGGAGAGGGATGGGATTCTTGGAACTGGCATTGAGGATTATTGGTATGAGATATGTAGTGTGGCTGCACATGAGCATGGGAAGGGGGTGGGGAAGGGGGGATGAGTTGCATCACTGCATGGCAACTGAGGCTCCATTGTGTGGGTGAGGATTGGATGCATTTATATCAGGATGGTGCTGGCTGAGGATTTCAGTGCCCTGGCAACCATGCATGCATGATTCCATGAGCACATTTGTGAGGCAGTTGAAACACCATGCCATGCTGACAAGGTGACATGAAGGATCAATACAATGATGCCTCTGCCAGCAATGCTGAGCTCTGTATGGGGATGCTGGCAAACATGAAAACATGCATGGCAGATGGCATATTTTGGCCATATACAGGTGGCACTGATGAGTTCACTGGCATGATGCATGATGAGAACCCCCACAGTTACCTGGTAATTGGTTAGTTAATCAATCATGTGCCCATGAGAGCAAACCATGTGAGTTCCTTGCCATGAAAGCATGCTTCTGCCAATGTGAACTAAGGATGGAAGGATTGGATCAGGCATGAGTTCCTGGCCATCAAACCCTTGATGGTGAGTGAGAGGAGGGGTGAAGTCATTGGCTTCATGAATGAACTGGACATATCATTAGAGCCATACTGGCATGCAGCGTCTATGGATGATGATTAATTAGCTGAGCATCATGAGCAAAAGAATGAAAATGTGCTGGGGGCATGAGCAAGGCCAATGGACCATGCAGTTGCATGTGCAGGCACTGATGGGCAAGCTTGGAATGTGAGTATGGCAGCACTTTGCAGCATCTTTGGCATCAAGCATTGGTAGCATTTTGTGCATCTGAAGCCATGGTGAGAATTGAGCCCATTCATTTGATGGCCATGGTGGTGGTCATGTGGGCTATCAGCTTGCAGGTGATGATGACCAATGAAGTGACTTGGATGCATCAGTGAACAAGCAGTGCATGCATGCATTGGAGAGAGAGATGAGTTAATGCATTGTCTGAGGGCATGATCTGGCCCATGCTGGCACTGGATTTGGCCATTGCCATATGCGCATCAGCCTATGTGCTGCATGGGAGATTGAGGAAGTTGAACATGGCCTTGTATTACACCAATGACTATTTGATGCATTTGGATGGGAGGACCTGGGTTGCTGTTGATGCATGCATATGAATGTTGATGGATTTTGCATGTTTTCCTGGCAGGATGGCCGGCCAATTTAGTGGAATGAGGGACAAGGCCAATGTAGTGCATGCGAGGATCAGAGACATCAGGGGGTGGGTCCTGGAGGATTGGCAGAAAAGGACATGCAGTGATGAGAAGAGATTGGGTTTGGCGAGAAAATGGCTGCTCGTGGAGTATGATACATGGATGTGTGCATCATTGAAAGCACCATGGGCAGAGATTTGAGCCATTGCTGCAAATAGTAAACATGTAGAACACATTTGCACATGGGTAGCATCATGTTTGGGAATTTATGACCTGTGTTTTGCAAGTGATTAAGGCACGCTGGCATGGACCAAGATGCAATGCACATTCATCAGAATGATGCTTAGCAAAGATACCAGTGACTTGGCATGAAACAATTAGCATGACCATTAACATTTCAAGAAAGAGAATGCATTGAATTTGCATCACTTTTGTAATACTGAGGTGAGATCTTCAATAGCTTCAATGATGAGGATGCAACATTCCATGAGCTTCAGGATGAGATGCTGCGCAACATGAAAGCTGCCACCATGACACACATCTTCAAGCCCATTAGCCAACATAGCCAGCATTTTGAAGACATGATGAGCGATGCTCATGGCACTGGAGGCTTGGCATCATAAATAATGCAGCATTTGCATGCTATTGACCAAATAGTTAATTAATTCACTAGCATGTCCTCATGCATTATCATGGGACCTAAGGATTGGTCCATTGGATCCACCATGAGCTGACATGCCTGAAGGAATTCATTGGCAATGATGATGCCAACATGACAATGGCCATGAGCCAGATGGCACATATGCCAGAACCCAGTATTAAGCAATATTGGGATTGGCTGCAAATGGGGGCTCCCATCAATATCAAAGAGTGAGGATGAGCATGAGAGCATGAGCCATGCATCAGTTGAGTTGATGCTTTGTTTGGAGAAATATGAATGACACAATGACATGGCTCATGAACTTGACATGGCTCATGGACCACTGAGTCTGAGGCCCCATATTTGGACACACACCTCTCAAGAGCTCATGCCAGCAGCGCATGTCAGCTGTATTGAGATGTGTCCAAATGAGACCAGGAACCATTAGATATGTTGATTGATGGATTTCATTATGACCAGAATTGGGCCTCAGTTCATGGGTTCCACTATTACAAGCAAATCAGAGTTGCAAGATGCCAAAGCATGGGCTGGCTGGTGGGGGGATGAGGCAAGGTACCAGGTGAGCATGAGTTGAAACATGAGTTGAACCATGAGTTGAAACAATTGAAACCATGGATGAGCTGAAACATGTGGACTGGTTTGAAACATGAGCTGAAACATGGATTGATCTACAGTTGCTTCATGCAGCTGCAATAAGCTCATCAGCTATAGAAGCATAGCCTCATCCTCATTGGATCAGTGTGATGGCCATGAAAACCCTGAAGACCATGCAAATGGCTATGATGAGCATGAAGGCCATGCTGCTGGTGGTCATGCTGGCATGCAGCATTCAAATGGCATGGCAGGGTTTCATGCACTTAAACACATTATTCATTGTTCTTGCCAGGATGGATGAGAAATATGGAGGAGTGAGGGATCGATCCAGGCATCTCAAGGGCAGATTGTTGAGCTTGAGGGGATGGGTGTGCATGAGCCTCTGGGCAATAATTATACATGAACTGATATGAGCTGAGCCAATGCAATCCATTCAGTGATTAGTTGATGGCAACTTAGGCTGGGCATCAAGGAGCTGCCCTATGAAGAAGAGGACATCCCAAATGAGGACATGGCTCCTGTATGAGCATGATGTGTGCGTGCATGGTGCATGCAAAGACTCATGGATTGAGATTTGCAACATGTCTAAACAGTGGCAGGTTGAGTAGTGCACTAATCAAATGATTAGTTAGGTTGTATCTTTTGGTATCAGCTTGGGCCACACATGAGACTAACTAAGGCACATTGAGCTGGATCCAGGTGGCATGTGCAGCCATCCACATGGTATTGAAGCCTGATGAGAGCACCTGGGCATGACCATATGAGCATGACCAAATGAGTGGACATGATCAAATGATTATCATTGCTTTGCATCACCAAATTGAGGTGAAGTCTGGGACACGAGGAATGACAATGGAGCCACACTGCAGGAAGTGATCGATGAGATAGGGTTGAACATGGAAGCTGCCCGATTGCCACTTGGTGAGATAAGTGCGATGCATCAGTTAATGCACATTAGTTAGTGCACTACATGTCATGCATGACTGTTGTTATTGTAATTAATTAGATTGAATTCAGGACCAGCATCATGAGTCCATGTGCTTATGGCACAGATGAATGGGATCAGATGACACAGCCCCATTCTGACTATAGTGCCTTCCATGCTCTAAGTCATTAGTGATGAGAGATCATGAGTGTTTGCATGTTCAATGGCTAATCCAGGATGGAATGACTGGTTCTATCATGAGCTATCTGCAGTGCATACTGCCATTGGCAACGACCATTGCAAGCTGGAGAAGGCTATGAAGATGATGAAGGGATTGCCTGAGCCATCCATTGCTCCAATATATGATCACTATTTTGGAGATGCTTCATCTCATGAGGAGAAGCATGAGAAGAAATGAGGTGGCATGTTCGATGGAATGAGCCCATGCATCAGCATGATGAGGATTTGCATGCTTGCTCTCAAGATCATGTGCCATGAGAGCACATGGTGCATTGAGTGGGGGTGTGAATGTTAACCATGTGATTAAACAATGAGATAAACTAAATGTTGGCCATTTCAATTTTGAACCTGCTGGGCATGGTGCTAGTATTTCTGATCAGGATGCAGCTGGATGCAAAAAACAGGAATTCTGCTTCTACAGTAATTCATTAGTCATCATGGAGATTGAGTTTCTGATGGTGCACTGTGTTGAGTTGAGCATGTTGTTGCTAGTGTTGCATGTGCATTGAACTGTATGGCCCAAATGAAAGCTCATTGTAGGATGGAGACAGGCTATTGCTGATTTGATCTTTCTGATGTGGGCAATGGTTCCATTGAAGAATCGGTTTGCAGCATTGGCCTATGAGATTGATGAGGGCATGGGTGGCACTATTGCTGGCAATGCTGGCAATCAATGCCAAGACCTTATGAGTGATGAGAGCAGCAACATGTTCTTTGATTGGGATTTGTTGGAGCAGCATGAGGAAGCATTCAGCTGTGCCAGCATCACCAGCCACATGGAGCATGACAAGCACATTGAGGAGGGAAGCAAGAAGCATGCACAGAATTGCAAGAAAACATGCAGCAAAATGAGGATGACACACAAGGAGCATCATGAGGAGCAAGGGCATGGCAAGATCAAGAGAAACACCAGCCTGAGCAAATACATCAGGATGAAGATAACAAGCATGAGGCATCAAAGATCAAAGCATTTCCAGCAAGCAATGAGGAGCATGAAGAAAGCTGCAAAGATGGCAGCAAAACATGAGAAGAAACTGCACAAGCACCAGCATGAACAATGCAGCAGTGCATACTTTGACTGGGATGAGCTTGACAGACAAGAGCAGCAGCGTGATGAGCATGAGCATGAGAAGCAGCATGGTGGCATGTTTGATTGGGATGCACTTGAGAATGAAGAAGAGAAGAGCATCAGAATGCACATGAAGAGTGTCATGTGTGCTGATGCTTTCTTTGATTGGCATGAGCTTGACAAGCAAGAGAAGATGAGAAAGAGACAGAGCATGAGCAGCTCCAGCAGCATCTCATTGCATGAGATCAATGAGAAGGCAATCATGAGGCAGCAAAGGTGGATGAGGAAAATGCAGATGAGTCATTTGCAAAAGCTGCAAGCATGTACAGCAAAGAGGCATGAGAAGGCCTGGTTGTCTTTTTTTGGGGGTGGGGCTGATGGACCGGACTAATTAGGGGGGGCTTACTAATTGGGGGTGCAAGGGGCTAATGTGGGGTACCCTTGGAAACCTTCCAAACTTGAAATTTCTAGTAAAGGATTTATCAAGAAATCGACCATTTCAGAACACTTTTTTTTCTGGTTTGGGCAGGCCCAAAAGCATCCACCAAGCTTCAAGATGAGAGTAGGAGGTGGAGATGAGAGCCCTAAGCAAGGCAGCAGCATGAAGAGAAAGGCATCAGAAGAAAGCATGAGCCCAATTGAGCCAAAGCACCTTTTCAAGACACCATCCAGAGAAAGCATGGCAAGCAGCATGAGTCCACAATCTTCAACATCAGCAGCATCAGCTAGCACCAAAAAGCAGTTTACATTGAGAAAGTTTTTCAGCCCAGCCAGTGATGAGAAGACTGCATTGGCAGATGTGCCAGAGATTGCAGAGCTGCCCATTGAGAATGCCATGCCATGCAAAAAGAGAATGACCACAGAAGATGTCATTAGAAGAATGGCAGCAAAGGGTGAGCTAACCATCAAAGGGCAGCCCATTGAGATCAAGAAGCAAGAGATGCATGAACTACAAAAGGAGATAGGGAGAAAGCATGGGATCTATGGTGGCAGGCCACATAAAGCAGTGATGAGAGGAGTCCTGGGAGGAGCCAGCACCAATGCAAGGCAGAAGCATGAGAAGCCTTTGAAGCATGAGATCCCATTGGAGGTCAAGCATAAGGTATGTGTGGAAATGCATGCAGCAAGACATGAACATCCAACTGAAGCAGAGCTCATCAGCGTTTTTGCAAACAAGTATTCCATGAGAGTTGATCAGCTCAGAGCTGTGTGGAACTCCAGAAGCAAATGGGCTCATGAGAGCTCCAAGCATGACAGCAGCAAAAGCACATTCAGCATGAGAACCAGGAATGCCATGAGCATTGGCAAAGGAGCCAAGAAGAAGAATCCAGAGAGATTGAGGGCATCAGGAGGAGGAGCCAAGAGAGAGTTTCCACATTTGGTGGACAAGGTTGCCACATGGGTTGACATGGAGAGATGTCATGGACATGCTGTTCTCAAGCGCCATATCGCTTGGAAATGGGAGATGCTCCTTGAAGAGGAACTGCAAAAGCTGCAGCATGAGATGGATCAGCTGGATGATAAGGACTCCTATACATGCAGATCTTTGCAGAGGTCCCACTCCAAAGCACAGAAGCAGCTGGAGACCATGAGAAAGGGTGATAAGGCAAGGGCAAAGAGAGCTGATGCGATCGTTGGCTGGATTGGTGCAAAATATTGGATGCCCAATTTGGTGACCCAGATTACAGAGATTGAGCAGCAAACTCGTGCTGAACTCACATGGTGGCATCATGACTTTATCATGCACAAGCTTGCCAAAAGAGATGCATCAGAATTGCAAGACATGTTTGCCAAACCTGAAGAAGCAGTCCAGCATATGAACTCATGTGTTCTGGCATTCAGCGATCAAGTGCCTCTTTGGGCAAAGAGGCAGACCATGAGACAAGTCTTTGCAAAGCATGAGACAAGGCAAGGTGCAAAGCCAACACATGAGGTCAGGAAGCAATTGGCAGATGAGCTGCCCAAAGAAGCCATGCAAAAGGGACTGCAGCCAGCCATAGCTGATGACAATGAGCATGAGGAAGGCATTGTGCCTGCGAGGCTGCCACTGAGAGCTCATGGAAGATGAGCATGCCATTGCCTGATGGCAGCACTGGCAAGATGCATCCTACAACCATGAGGCAAACACTGATAAGTTCAGAGTGACATTTGAAGCCCATCAGTATGTGACTGGATGGTTTGACCCAAATGCAGAGCCTCAAGGACATGTTGCCAGAGGAATTTTGGTAGTGGCAGGGCAACATGCAAGATTGTCCAACATTGGGCCTGATGACAGATGGCTGCATGATGAGACAATTGAATATGCTGGCAGAATCAGAAAGCACATTGCTGGTGAGAAGTGTGGGAGAGCATTGGAAGGATGGAGAAAGATTCGAGCATCCCATCCACATCTTTTTCGGCATTTCACAGTTATGTCACAACCATCGTGCAACATGGACAGCATCTGCATGGCATGGAACATTCAAGACAGTGCACATGAGATGCCAGTGTCACTCTACCAACGTGATGCATATGGGGCAGCATTCAGTGATAGCACCACAAAGATGAGATATTTATCTCATCAAGCACAATCAACAATACAGGCAAAGATGACCAGTGCCATGCAGCTGACAGATACAGATTTCAGCCATCAGTTCAAGGCAGCTGTGAAATCACACATTGATGAGAAGGTGGAGGCCATGCAGAGAGATTCCACAGAATTGCCTAAGATCAGCAACCTGGACATAGCTTTTGCTGTAGATGCTGCTATGCAGCAAATGGTGGAGGCCAATGAGGAGAAAGCATGGGTTTTGGCTGGCCTCAGACGCAATGGATTCCTTGCAGTCAGACCTGATGCCACAGGTAAGATGAGATGGTGTGGTGAAGAAGATTGGGCCAAAGACAAGCCATTGGGATCCAAGAGGATCAGCAAAACATGGCTGGACAATAGATTGGCGCATGTTCTTGATGAAGGCTGCAGAATCAATGAGCCCAATTGGGAGAGGATAGATGGAGCCAAAGAGCTGAGTGATCTCATAGAATGGGATTATGCACAGCCCGCACCATTAGAAGCTGACATGCCAGCTCTCGAGGATGAGGACATGCCAGAATGGGTGCAGGCTGGTGAGTTTCAGCTGCCATTGGATTTGAGAAGAAAAGCCATGCTGAAAGACATGCAGATGAGTGATGAGGCCAGAAAACAAAGAGACAAGATGAAAGCAAAGAAGGCAAAGAGAAAAGAGGAGAGAAAGCAAGCAAAGAAATTGGAAGCTGATGAGAAGGAGGAGATCAAGAAGGCTTTGATGACTGATAGCAGACATGAGCAAATGATTGCCCAAGTGCCATCAGCATCCACAAAAAAGAAGAAGAACACAGTGAAGAAGAAAAAACTTGCAAAGAAGATGAGGAAAAATCAGCTCAAAGACAAAATCAGAAAGATGGCTGCCACCAAAGCCAAAGAGAAGATTGAGGATAAGCAGCAGCAGCCCAAGGCATTAGCTTCACATCCAGCCAAAGCAGAGCCATTGCCTGATGAGCCCCCATTGCCACCACCATCATCCCCCCCAGCGCCATTGGAAGAGCATGAGTTGGACATTCCTTCTTCCAAGCTGAGAGTTGCTGGCTCTTCATTGTTTGGTAGGCAAGGCACTGCCATGGGGGCATCAGAGAAAGCATTGCATGTGCTCCTGATGGGCTTCATAAAAAGAATAGGACTGCATGGGTGGATAGGAGCTACCTGGAGCCAGTGGAAGGGGATAAGAAGCAATGGAAATGGCCCCAGCTGACATTGCAGAGATGGCACAAGCAAGAGATCCTGCTAGATGCAGGGATCATATTTGAAGACCCTGCATTGCTGGATTCATGGGGTGAGCTGGAAGCTATCAAGCTTTTGTGCTAACATTAGTTAGCATTTTTGGACCCATTTGTTTACCACCCCTTATTAGTCCGGTCTGTGCTGAGCATGTTTTTTTTTCATTGGCTGATCTGAGGAAAGACCATTCAGATGTGGACATTGAGACTGTGGCCATTGCTTATGGTCTCATTAGATGGATGGCTACAAAGAAAACCATGGGAGGCATCCAGGATGTGGAGTTCATCCATCCAACTGCGCTGCATGGCATTCTGTCTGAGGATGCTCAATACATGAACCAAGAGGGCATCAGTTCATATGTGCTGAAGAAGATGAAGGGCAAGGCGCAGCAGGGTTGCATTTGTTGATCATTGTTTGGTTGACTTTTCTTTTTTTTACCACCCTGAGGCCAAATGCTTTCTCATGCCATTTGCTGCTGGTTACCATATTGTGCTCCTGGTAGTGGATTTGAGGCCAGGCATATCCAAGCAGCAGCAGATCAGATATTATGAGACACTGACAACTATGAGTGAGCCATGCTTGCACAAGGCACATGCAATTTTGGCATGGCTTTTGAACAACGAAATCGTGGATGAGGACTTCTTGATCAGGCCTCCATTGGACAGAGCCAATGCATGCATCAGGCAGCCTGTTGGCTCCAATCTGTGTGGATGGTATATCATGGCATACTTGGAAATGGAGGTTGCCATGTTGTCTGGACATGGCCCTGCTGCCATTGGGTGGCCTGAAGAGGCCATGCAAGCTTGGCATGCCAGGATGCAGAAATTCATGCCCCAGTTGCAGAAGGAGATAGACATGAGGAAGAAAGAGGTTGCCAATGGCATTGTTCTATTGGAGAAGTATGGCCAGAAGGTCATGCAGGAAAGAAAGAAGACCTATGATCTGGCATGCAACAAAATGAAGAAGGGTGAGGCATTGACTTCATTGCAGATTGAGGCCATGGCCATTGTGAATGAGAATTCCAAGCTGCAGATTTCAGATTTGCCTGCAGAGTATCAGAAGGCCATTGAGAAACTCAAAGACTATGAGGTGGGAGTGTGCAGTAGATGCAGGTTCCAATCAGGCTGCTTATCATGCAGCATTGAGAAGTGCACAGCCTATTCTATTGGATGAGGAGGGAAGGCAAGAGATTAGGAAGAAGCATATGTGCAGAGTACATGCTGTGAATTGCATGCATGTGAGTTGTCAATGTGGATGACATTTTCAGCCATTTCTAAGAAATGAGCTCAAGAAGCAGTGGAGAAAATGAGATAGCAGCAGCCATCTGGGGGAGGGACCGGTCTAATTGGGGGGGGTTGTTTTGGAACCCTTTTTTATTTAGGGGGGTTTTTCTGAGATATGAATTGTTTAGTATTGGGGGGTTCACCCGGACCGGACTAATAGGGGGGGGATATCTAATACGGGGTCAACATTAACATACGGCACCCCCTGGTTTGCCAGGGCTGGAGGATTGAACAGGCACAGTCACATAGGCTGAGGTTCAAACCTTGAGCGCCTGTCCACGATACAAGATCTATGGACAATTTCTCAAATCCCAGGTTTTTGCACATGCTGATATTGTTTACCAATAATCTTACACATGGTGACTTTGAGCAAAATAGAGCACTGCGGCTGATAGTTCATTCTTTCATGCTCGTGCATATTCCTGAACCAGCTAATTGCAGCGTGCAGCCAGACCAAAGAAGTGTTTGGCCGACCGCCCCATGTGTCAATGAGCGAACTCGCAAAAGGTGCTGGAGCTTGACGCATAACACCAAGAGCGAGAGAGAGAGAGAGGATGAAGCAAAGACAGGGGGATCGCTGTTGGAGGAAATGGCAGAGCGGAGACTGAGGGTTCAAGATGCTCATGCCTGATGGTCAAGATGCTCATGTGTGTGTGTGTATCAACTGCCTGACTACAGTAGAATAGAAAGAGGCACCTGATGACAGCTAAAATAAATCCTGTACTGTTGCACCCATTTGTATGATGCGAGCTACTTTGTCGCACTATCACAAGCTTCTCTGGATCCATTGCAGAGACTTCACATTTGAGTGCCAGTTGAAGTGTTCTTCTGAGAACTGGCGGTTCCTTCCATTGACAGCAAACCGCACATGACCTTCCAGCAAAAGCACAGCCAGCTCAGACACAGTCGCCGCAAAGGAAAACAAGTGAGCTGAAAGCGCAGCGATTCCGTCCGTTGCCATGGCGACCTTGGAGCGGTCTGTGACGCCGCAGCGGAAGCCTTTGCCCGGGGACCGGGCGGGGAGGGTGATCTGGGTGTGCGGGCCAGATCTTTGTAAACTGAGACACTGTCGTCAAAGAGAAACATCGCTATGCAGCAATAAAACGCCTATGGCCAGGTGTTGGGCGCACTACTGACAAAGCCTTTGCGCCCTGCTATTTGTTGCCTCCACTCGGGTGTCGCCTCAAACTTGAGATGCACAGACTTCCTGGCTTGCCTTAGAGCAGTCTTGAACCCCCTTGGCCGCAGGGCCAGGCATCAGTCACACGTGTTACTGCTGGATGTTTGGAAGAAATGATCTCTGGCAAGACAGGGCTTGCCCGACTGTTTGATGCAGGACCAGCTGCATGTGATTGGTCATGGCCCTGCCGTGCTGCTGGAGGCGAGAACGATCAGTTGAGCTGCTTGTTTAGTAGGTGGACGGGCGGGGGGGGGGGGGTTGGCTTTTTTGTTTTTTAAGTGACCCCCCTGCCCTTTTAACCAACAAACAAACAGACTCGCTACCCTCAAACAAAGGCAGACCCAATTTATTGCCTGAACAAGGGACACAGAGGCAACTCACAAGGTTGGAATGGGTAAGAGTCAGCTGCCTGGCCGTCTGGTTCAGTGGGCTGGCACTGACCAAGTAGTTCTTTCGGAATGAAACAAATACAAAAATTTAGACGCGGCTTGCAGATGGCCTTTGGTTCCACAGTCCACGTCCAATTCGTGAGTAAGTTTTTGCATATGGCCAATTCGCGCGCGTGTTCACCTTTTCTATGGCCAATGTGAGAGGGTTTTCCTCTTCCTGCTGGTCAAGCTGTGCCTGGCAGAGAAAGCTTAACTTGAGGGAGTGAACACCGTTTGCGGCAGCCCTTTCCTGTCAGGCAGTGCTGAGCGGCTCGGACATCGCGGCGTACAAGGCTCGCGGGCTTGCTACACCGAGGTATGCCCTTTCAGTCTCCCTGTCAGTGGAAGTTTGCAGATGCCGCCGTATGTTCGACGGGGGATTGTTGATTTTTCATTGTAGGGAATTTGCTTGGCTTCGTTTGCACACAATCTGCTTCACGGATGCTGTCGGTTTGTCAATGCGCCTTGGAACTCGTGGCAAAGCACACTTGCGCCCGCACGTTGAAGCAGCTTGTGTATGTCACAAAGTGTTGCTTTGTCCCCAGGCCCCTGTTGGCTACTTCTCAGTCAATGGCCAACGTACTGGCTCTGAGCCTCCTTCTTTCAGCAAGAGCCTGGTCCCCCAGAAGCGTAGGCGTGCCATGCAGGCTCAGGTGAAGATCAAGAGAGGCAACAACCTGGTTTGGCCCCTCCCCTGCATCCTGCGGCGAGTGTCCGATTGCCGCCCCTTCCAGGTCCGGTATCCTGACGGCACCCAGGAGTTGGGGGGGAGGCTTGAGAAAGCCTCGAATCGTTGATGGGATGGTTAGCTTCGGTTCAAACCTCAGCCCTCCAGTGAAGAAATTTGTGTTGAGCCTCTCAACTGATGGGTGAAGATCAGACCTCACTCCTTCCTTCGGAGTCGGACAGGACTGTAGGTCTCCACATGGCTCCACATTCGATGAAACTATGGGCTGTCCGTACACCTATTTGGGGCGCACTCAAATCCTGCCACCGAGGAAGACCTGGCATGGTCTAGCTTGTACTTTGGGCCTCAATGGGGGTGGAGGCCACGTCAAATCCAGCATTATGGAATCGATGCGATGCGCTTCCAAGGACTGCCCTTCCAAGGACTGCCCCAGCCCCCAAAGTATGTTTATTTTTTGCCTGAGTACAGGCCCGCTGCCCCTGTCACAGAGACTGTTGGCGCCAGCCGCCAAATGCTTGCATCTTGAGAGGACAGCGTGGCGCCTGACCAAGCCCTGATCTGTGAGAAGAAGGCTTGCCGCTTTCCACGACATGGCAGTGGCATTTGGTTCATTCCAACTTGGGAAGGCAAGGGAAGAACTTGTGTTTTTGGTGTTGGATGACGATGGCTAGTTACTGCTAGCTGCGAGAGTCTCAGCGAGCACCTCAAAGGGAATTTGGATGAATTTGGTTGGTGAATCGCCAGCAGGTGCAGGGAATGCTACCTGCCTGACGACTTGATACGTTCCAAACATATTTCATGAACATTGGGTGAAGCAGCCGCGCAAATCCCCTGCCAGTCCGAATATGATTTGCAAGGAAGCTTCAAAGCTTCAAGTCTAGCATGCTCTGGCCGATCAACATCGACAGGAAGAACGGCTTTGCATAGGATGCCTCCTGATCGAGCAATCCAATGGCGCCAGGACAGGTCAGCGAGCCGTATGTCCCAAGGTGCAGCTGGCCTGGCTGCGTAAGTTTTCATGACCGAGCGACGCAGACTTGGTTTGGGGATGCCGAAGGATTTGTCCAAGCGGTGTACCACACCTGTCGTTCGAATTCCGGGTGCCATGCACCGGCCAGATCGAGTAGGAACAACCGCTGGGTGCTCCTTGCCCTTTACTGCTTGAACCATGTCGGGGGCAGAAGACGAAAACTTGGCGCAGGGCTTTGACACCGAGAGAATCATTTGTCCTTGCAATCGGTACACCGTTGTGGACGCACGGTCATTTCTATGTACAAATGGGAGTGCTAGCACCCGAAGCCATCGACGAAAGGAAGACACATCCTGCCTGAACAAGTCAGGCTGCAGTCTTGCAGTGCCCTTGGAATTGTTTGCAACACTTGCCATGCTCTGGTCGTATGTTGAGTTCTGTGTTCTGGCATGCTTTCAGCCCAGATCTACCGGGAGGCACAGTCCGTTGTTCAGACTCGCGCCGAACACCAGAAGCTATTGACATAAACACGACAGTGCAATTTCCATTAAGACTGAACATCGAACATCAAGTCAGAACCATGAAGTTTCCTAGTTGCTCAGGTCGCTTAGCACTGCCAACACCATAGGCATTTGGAGCTTTTTTCCTCCCCACCAATGCAGGGTGCCATGTGTTGCTACTCCCAATGCCGCAAGTCGCCTCACAGCATGTGTGGTTCCTTGGAGTGGGTGCCCCAGCCCGACACAACATCTGAGCTGGTGCTTCGACGTTTGCAGTTTCAAGGCACGTTATTTTTCCTAAACAGCTCCTTCAACGTGTCCCTTGGGCGAAACATGAGTCGAAGCTTTATTGAGGGTGAATGCACCCTTTCGGAGGGACGAAATATTGCAATCAGACGCTTTCGGGGGGCCAAAGGTGACCTCGATCGCCGCTCATTTGTTTGGGCTTGCCAGGCAGTGGCTGTGACTCCCAGGGTGCGGTGCTTGGCGATGCGTTGCTTGGGTTGTCATGATATATTGCTATGTCACAAAAAGGGGTTCGCATCGGGGTCCGAGGCCACGCACCAAAGATAAACCAAGCATTGCTTTGGCACAGGACTTTGGACGCACGCTCTCATTGGCGCTTATTCTGAAGCTTTTTCTGTTCGCGCGGGTGGCTGAGGCTTGGGTCAGGACCGCTCCGAGCGCAACGACCGTGCTGAGCCGCTGATGCAGCGAGGAGTGATCAAGAGACCCGATGGCTCGGCTGTAGGGTCAGCTGTGCATGCACCTGAGTCAGAAATGTGTTTGCTCTTGTCATCCCAGTTCTGGTGTTTGGCATTGATTGCCCAACCTGATGATCGTGGTGTGCCAGCTGCAATATTAAGCTCCAGTGGGTTGGACCGGTGCCATGGCTGCAAGCGAAGGGGAGACGTTCCACTTTCAGCAGCAGGGCGGCAAGTGTAAGCTCGTGGCAGAAGATGACTTCACAAGCTTCCTGAAGGGAGATCTGAAACTTTCCGACTCAAGTCGCATAGAATCACTGAAAGTACAGTGGCAAAAACACCAACGATGCTTGCGGCATCAGC
>CAUJNA010002124.1:259378-289378 GCA_963377175.1 Effrenium voratum
TGAGGCGGCTGTGGATGTTAACGAACGGAGACACGCTGGAGTAGTGCTCACCTCGCAAGGACACTCTCTTCTCACACATGGTTTGAAGTGGTATACTTCTACCAGTACACACCTGCAGACTCACGATGCCCACACACACAAACACACAAACACACACTTGCGGGCGAAGACACAGATACGTCACACGAAAGTTTTCTCGCAACAAGAGGGAACATCTTGTACCAGCCCAGACTAACGTGACTTGCAAGGTTCACATCTCCAGAACGTGGGGACTCAGCAGCGTCGCCAAGTTGTTCTTAAGTCAATTGGCTGTTTCAAGACACAAATCCTTGGTCGAATCAATGCGTCATCCAATTCAAGTCGTAAAGTCGACCCCAGCCCACTGGGCTGGGCTCATCAGTATAACACTCCGTGGATCGTCATAGACTTCACCAAAAACGACCATCCCCTGCTTTAGTTAGGGTTGCGCCCTCGCTGAGCCGCATTCGCTTTTCCGTGTGCATGGACTGAAGCGTGCGTGTGTCTGTGTAGCCATCAACACATAAACACATGCACAGTAATTATATGGCTTAGAGTCGGCTAAGGCTGGTGTAGGGCAGCCGGCAGCCATGGCAGCCTAAAGATCGGTTTGGCTGAGTGTTTGTCAAGGCTTGGATGTTTGTTGGGTTAATGTAGGATTGCCTGGCCATCGGTTTGCGATGGGTTGGCCCGGTTGGGAAACCAGCATTTACTGGTCGTGGCACATAGATGCGCATCAAAACACGCGCTTCTGCACGGCATGGTGGAATTGCATGTTGGAGTTGCTCGACCGTAGATTGTTATTCTCTTGTGAAAGGTGGCGGTGTGCTGTCACTCCCTTTTGCGATGAGCCAGCCTGGGTCTCAGTTGCGGCTTCTTCTCTTCTTGGTGTGAGAAGGCACGAGTTGCTACTACCCTGAAACAAGGGTGTAGGTGCAGGGTTTCGGCAACCAGTGCCCAGTGCCACAAGAGAATCGACGTACCAGCCCCAGCAAGCAGCCGGTGTGTTGAAATCTGTCATTGGCAGGCTGTCTCTTCTGCCGCAGTAGGTGTCCAAAGTCTCCAGGTGTGGCCTGGTCTTGGGAACTGGCTGCCTCATGCTCTCAGCGGTTGGCAGTGTCGGTACCCGAGTCGGCCCGCGATCTGCGATGTTAGAAGGGAAGTTCAGGGATAGGGTCCTTCCCGCATTCCCTGCCAGGAAGAGGCTGGTTGCGCCAGGGTTCGTTGCAAATGGAGCATGGACTCTTTGGAGGGTGCAAGTTGAGGAGCTCATTGGCTCTCCACAAGGCTCCAGGTCTCATGGAGTTTCCATCAAAGCTATAGCTTCGTGGCTTGCTGTGAAGGATTTTGTCATTGTCAGCAAATATAGCTCGGTTGCTCATTTCTGGAGGTGTGCACGCAGGTGATAGCTCAAAGTCTCGGCAGGGTTTGGCGGACTCTGTGAACCCCCGGCACTGCTTGAGACTATTGGATGACCAAGGCATGGACACTTTCTATGCTCGTGGACTGCGCGCGCGCCACGGGCCGGGAGCCGCAGAAAAAAAAGGGACCACATTGGCGCATGTTTAGGAGTCTTGTTCAAAGCCAACACTCAGCAATTCAAACTTGCTCAGAGAACTTGCCGAGAAAAGCTTGCATAGAGATCTTGCTCAGCGAAACTTGGCTGTTGTTCTTCAAGGGTCAGCCAGAGGGTCGCCAAACGCAGCGTTTGTTTCTTTGTGCAAATCCTTTGACTAAAAGCTGCAAAGCGTTCGGGTTGCACCCCGACCCGCCCCGATCCATTCAAGCGGTCGCATTTCCGAGCAGTGTTTGCGTTCCCACCCCGCCTTAAACAGCAACAACTTGAATTTGACTAATTCATACTAATCTTCATCTGTAAACAAGTTCCTCTGTTGAGTTCTAAAGTAGGAATTAGACACGAGCTCGTACGTCACGCGTTCTGTTGTTCTGTTATGTTCTGTTTGCACCCTGTGGTCTCCATCTTGGAGCAAACGTCACAAAGGAGAAGAGCTCCAGCCTGCCCCGCAATGTCCGGAACATGTTGGTCTTGCAGGCCAAGGAAGCGCACAACAACTTGTTCAAAGAACTTGCTCAGAGAAGATTGCTCATTGTTGTTTCTCAGCGAAACATGTGCATCCAAAGCGCGCGGCTATTTAATGTTGCTGCGTGAGAACAGTCTTTACACCTTGGTCCATGCTTTCGGGCCACCAGTCTTCTAGTTTCATAGCACGCTATGCGGTACGACACCCGTGTGCGCGGCAGACGTAACATTTTCAGGGTTGAGCCTTGGCTTTGGCAGCCAATTGGTGTGGCACTTGCCGACCTCAGGCCGTGACAGCTTTGAGTTGGTTGGCCATGCTGCATACGGTGAGTTCAGCCGCAAGGAGCGGGTTTGGCATGGAATCCGCTCCTTTTTCTGGATCGTGGTTGTTTTTTTTGCATGTGCTCTCAGCTACTTGGACGGATACTAGCTTTCTGGCAAAGCATGCAACCAATCAAGAGCTGAACCCCCAGGGTGTGTTTTGCTTTGCGCAGCTCATGTTCCCTTGTGCGAAGCCGTTCGAATGACGGCAAGACTGAACGCCTGCAAGCGCTTTGCAGAATTTGCTGCACCCGATGAACCTGTTGCATCGGAGTCAAGGCAAAGGCTCATATCAACAGAAACCACCAGAGACGAGCGTTCCACATGGCCGCTACGCTCGGCAGGGCACCATCGCCCCCAGCTCAGCGGGGCGCGGTGTCAAGCACCAAGGCCCTGAAGGAAGGCTTTTACGTGAAGCTCCTAGAGCTATCCGGTCAGGTATTGTGGCATTGCTCCGGTCCCGCAGGGATCAACTTGCATTGTTTGCATTGCATGTTTTTTATTTGAGGCAGTACTTAGGCCAGGGATCAAATGGGTCCGCTGACGTTAACTTCAAAACAAGGACGAAGCGAAAAAGAGACAGACATTAGCTCAGAAGCTGGCATGATTCACAGTTGGCGCAACAACTATTTGACATTCGTAGAAACGTTGCATTGCGGCAACCTCTCAATATGCACATGTTCACCGGTTCCCCGTGCCGGACTCTGGGCACCGGTGTTGCGGGGACTTGCCCTTTTGGGTGGGAGGGGGGGGGATGTGGTCCAAAACTAATAGTGAAAAAGCAAGACTTGCGTGGTGTCAAAGAAGCAACGAAGTAACTTTCCCAAGGTGGCTATCATCTTGGGAATAGTATGACATTGGGAAGGACTTAGAGGGACCACTCGAAGAGATCAGTATAGGTGTCCTTGCAACTTGGTTTTGCGGTGTTAAGCTTCTGGTCTTCGCCACCCCGCACCCACCTTAGACTAACCCCAAAGTATACTAAGCCTAAACTAACCCTAAGCCAATTCCCAAAAAACCCAACCCCAATCCCCAATGCCACCCCCCAAACCAATCCAAAGCAAACCACAAACCAACCCTTAAGCCAACCTCAATCCCTTCCCTGAACCAACCTCAAGTCAACCTCTAGATCAACCCCAAACCCTCTGCAAACTTACCAGCCCTAAACCAAGCAAACGCCCACGTGAAAATTCAGACCGCAACCCACCCTTGACCAACCCAAAGCAAATCCAACATTCATCCCAAAGCCCTATCAACGCTAAGCCGACTGTAGCCTCACCCCTAATCCAAGCTGCATACCCAAACCTAAAACAGCCCACCCACACCAATCCTGAACCCGCCCTAAGTTTTCCCAACCATGCCCTAAGCCTGACTGCACTCGGCACCCAACCTAAGCCCACCCTAAGGCAGCCCAACACTCCCCCACGGTCCCCAAATCCACTGTAAGCCAGCCCCAAACCGAAGGGTCCCGAAACCAACTCCAAAGCCACCCTCCATGACACCATGCTGTGATAAAACGCGGCAGTGATTCCACACCTAAAGATTAGTCGTGTGAAGCAGCAAGCAGTCACACACACACACACATTCAGACGAACAATCAAACACATTGACTCTTTTGTTTCTGATGAGCAGCATTGGAAACGTGACTCGCACAGAGGATTACATTCTGCTTCAGAGCGTGGCTCATCCATCGAATTGTAGTTCTTGTTTTATTTCCCACAGGCATGCAGATTTCGGATGATTTCGGCACTTGGTGTGAAACAGAGAGCCAAGTGGCTCTCTTATAAGACTTCACCTCCAAGTGATGTTCATGCCCACAACTGTCTCTCGTCATCCCTGGTTCTGCATGCCTTGTGCACGACATTTCGGCCCTGAGGCGCTGGTTTTCATCATTTGCTGGCTCACGAAGATTGCCTACTTCGTGCTGCTGACTGACCTCATGGCGCGGCACGGGCAGTCCCACGACAAAGCATCGACCGTGTTTCACAACGAACAAGGTCATAGCAGTGTTTCCCAAAAACAAAACTAGAGGACGATTGGCCCGAAAGCATTTTTCCCCAAGCGCTTCCCATCATGTGCTTTTCCAGCCGCGGAGACGCCCTTTTACATCGATGCAACAGCTTCTGCAAAGCAGGCTCGTGCAACTTGGCTCTATGTAACTTGACTCTATGCAACTTGGCTCTGTGCAACTTGGCTCTGTGTAACTTGGCTTTGTGCCACTTGGCTCTGTGCCACTTGGCTCTGTGCAACTTGGCTCTGTGCAACTTGGCTCTGTGCAACTTGGCTCTGTGCAACTTTGGCTCTATGTAACTTGGCTCCGTGCAACTTGGCTCTGTACAACTTGGCTCTATGCAACTTGGCTCCTATGTAACTTGGCTCTATGTAACTTGGCTCTATGTAATGGTAACTTGGCTCTATGTAACTTGGCTCTATGGTAACTTGGCTCTATGTAACTTGGCTCTATGTAACTTGGCTCTATGGTAACTTGGCTCTATGTAACTTGGCTCTTGGCTCTATGTTGGCTCTATGGCTCTATGTAACTTGGCTCTATGTCACTTGGCTCTATGTAACTTGGCTCTGTGCAACTTGGCTCTGTGCAACTTGGCTCTGTGCAAACTTGGCTCTGGCTCTGTGCAACTTGGCTCTGTGCGACTTGGCTCTCTTGGCTCGTGTAACTTGGCTCTGCGCAACTTGGCGCGCTACTGCCTGGCGCGCGCGGGGGGGTTTCCGAAAACTGGTGATGCTGGTGATGCTGGTGATGCTGGCGATGTTGACGATGCTGTGGCAGCTAGAGACTGCAAAAACAAACCTGCGCGCTGCGACCTGGCACGCGCGGGTTTTTCCGAAGGCTGGCGGTGCTAGCGACGCAGGCGATGTTGCGGAGCAGGCCTACGAGCTATCTTGTGCTAGTCAGATTGCGCTTGCAGGGTCATCATCAGCTTGCAGGGTCTTTGACTTTCCAAGGCCAGGTCCACGGGGGCAACATGGAGGGGCAACAAAGCCGTGCGACCCCTCCACTGCAGCGCGCAGTGCGCAGTGCACCCGAACAGCTCCCCTACTCAAGTTCGAACCTGACAAGTCGAGATTTTGACTCGCTGCTGTCAGCCAAGCTGAGGGAAAAGCTGAGGGAATCGGGGGCGCTAGGCGCGTCTCGCGTCACGACACTGCCTCAGCAGAGTGTCACTGCCGCGCAGTTGCAAACAACCGCATCGAAATGATCGCGTTAGATCACAGGGAAAACAGATAGATCGCACTAATCCGCGACAGTCAGCGATGAAAAGCTGCTGGGGCCATCATCAGCTTGTAGGGTCCTCGTTGTTCGTGCTCCGAGCGGACATCTCCTCGAGCTTCTTCATCCTCTCGACCAACATGCCGTTGCGCTGGTGCAAGAAGCCTTCGAAGTACTGTCGATCGGGCAGCGCAATGATCGTCAGGTCGCTCAACTTGGTGGCGCGCGACAGCATGACGTACAGAGCCAGCCCATAGTCGGCCTCCTTCATCCAGGACGGCTGCGTCAAGAGCGCAGCCAGTCCGCGGCGGGCAGTCGCGCCCTGAAGCCCTGAGGCACCTCAGGCATTCGCATTACATGGCGTTTGCCACCCTTGGTTTCCTGGCACCTCTTGTCGCAACGTTGCTCGTCCCCTTTACTCAACATCTCGGGACTTATTAACACGGCTTCTCTGCGCGTCGACCTTACCGAGGGGCTCCGAGCACAGTCGTCCTCGCAGCCAGTCACTTGCACAAAGGTGTGACACATCATGTGCTGTGGGGAAAAATGTCGTCTCAGAGCGTCACTCGGTCAAGCTCCTAGACATCGTGCACGAAGTTGAGCTGGTACCGTGCGCGGGTCGATGTTTGACGAGGAGCGCGCAAACCGTGAGAAGTAAGATAGCGACGCAGCTCTGCCTGACGAGGCACAGCAGAGGCGCGAGCAAGTCACGACAACCGCAAAGACCCTGTGCGCCTTTTTTTCCTCAGCGCTCGCGCGCAGCTCCTGTATGCAACTAGTTCGCAAGACAGCGTTGAAGCAGCAAAGCAGTCGTGCTGAGCACGATCTCCGCCGTGGCCGATCAGTCTAGCTCGCCTTTTGCGCTCGCAAGCGGTTGAGCGCAAGCAGCGCGTAGTCTCGACTTTGCCAAGGGCAAAGAGCTGGGCGAGCCTCCAGCAGGGCAGCCGCTGCCTCGTCCACGGCGCACTGCCCATCAAGGACTAGCCACGCGCACAGCACGCCTAGGCTGCGGTTGATCCCGCCGAAGCAGTGGAACAGCACATTGAAGTCCTCCCCGGACTCGAGGCAAGACTCTCTGATGCCGCAAAGGGCACGCCACATGCCGCGCCAAGTCTCGGCGCACCGCCGGGCGCACTCCAGGAACTGCCCGGGGGTCGTCGAGCGGCGCCTGCAAGTGCGTGACCCCGCTCTCGTGGCGCAGCGTGATGTGGCACAACTCCAGGTCCAGGCAGACGCGGTTGTGGAGGGTGAGCCCCTGGCAGCTCTGCGTGGCTCGGCCGGGTGGCCCGCAGCAGCTCCTGGTTCTTCAGCCACATGTGGTTGTTGTGCCTCACTGTGTCCGGCTCCACTTCCGCCACGGCCACGAAGACTCCTTTGGATGAGGCGCAGCCCCGCCACACCCTCATGCTCTGGGGGCTGTTTTGGGGCGTTATAAATTTATCACACCCGTTTTGAGTCTCACCCAAATCTATGTGGATGACCTGGGTCTCCAGGTGGAGCAGCTTCAAGGTTTGCGGCGCCAGGGCCCGGTTCGCCGCTGCGTTGACGGCCATGCGCTTGCTGTGGCTGATGACCAGCGTGGTGTCCGGCCACCCGGGCTTTGAGGGGAAGAGCTTTTCAGCCTCGCCTTGGCCTGCTCCAGCGTGGGGCCCCCTCCTCGCCTACCCGCAGCCACTTCACGAAGTCGAAGATGCCGGGGTCGGAGCGCCGGTGCCCGCCGGCCAGGTCACGGACCAGCTGGCTGTGCTCCAACGAAGCGCTGATGGGCCGCCCGGCTCAGGAGTCCACTTGGCTCTATGTACTTGGCTCAAGCTCTATGTAACTTGGCTCTATGTAACTTGGCTCTATGTAACTTGGCTCTATGTAACTTGGCTCTATGTAACTTGGCTCTATGTATGGTATGTAACTTGGCTCTATGTAACTTGGCTCTATGTAACTTGGCTCTATGTAACTTGGCTCTATGTAACTTGGCTCTATGTAACTTGGCTCTATGTAACTTGGCTCTGTTTGTAACTTGGCTCTATGTAACTTGGCTCTATGTAACTATGTAACTTGGCTCTATGTAACTTGGCTCTGCGTAACTTGTCCAAGGGCTCCGCACGGAAGAACCCTTCGCGATGCTTTCGGGAATTGAAGCTCACGCAAACTTTTTTACAAGATGAGAGAGTGCGAAGCAGAGTTGATGCAACCAGGGAGCAAACAGATGCAAGAGGAAGAATTCAGGCAGGAGTGCAGGTTTCCTGCATTTGGCTGGCAGGGAAAGGGATACAGCCCCGGAACCCGACAAGACCAGCTTGCACATAATTTTGCTTTGGGAAGACCTCCTTTTGGCCATGAGAGTGTTAAGGGGAGTAACTGTTTGCTGACTGTGGGATGACAGCCTGTCTGGCAGGTTCCAGTGGCTGAGCTTTGTGTGCCGGGGGCTCGTGTGGCATTTGACCGGGCAACGTCGAGCAAGAGAAGGCCTCACAGAGCGCTTCGTTTTATGGATGTCGAAGTAATCTACCAACTGCTAAACGAGTTTGGCCGGCTAGACCATGCAGGCCAGCAAACATGCAGGAAAGCAAAAGGTCCACACTGCATGCTCGTTACTCAATGGCCTACACGGTGTTAAGGAATAGGACATTGGCCACTCTACAGTATGCTGGCTAGTATTTGGACTTCACAATCCATCTGCCGCACAGCCTGTGAACCATGAGGCCTGCCCTGCAAAGCCTGACGCCTGCGGCTGTGCGCCGCGTGGTGGGGGCCCTATGCGGTTTCACGAGTGGCATTTACGGTTCTTGTTTTGGGGCGCGGTCTTGAGCGCTTGCAAGTGCCCTCGACCGAGGTCGTTTGCGTCGCTGCGGTGCTTCTCTCTCCCATGTGCTTCAAGAGTCGCTTGGCCGATCTGTGAAGCGGGCACCGGGCGTTTGCCTGGTGATATGAGCCATATAGGCACGAAGGACCAAGCGGTCAGCTTCTACGATTCTACAACTCAGGCAGCCTTTCCTCCTTGCGCTTCATGTGCTTTGCCAGCGTGGGCAGCGTCGTGGTCTCAGTTTTGTTTTTATCGCCTGGTGTTCTGAGTGTGCGTGATTTCAGAGCAGCTGTTTTTTTTCTTTGGTGGTGCATGTAGTTTAGGTCATTGTCGTGGTAAGTCCTGGTATGTGACAGCCTCGTGTTTGTTGCTACTTGGGAGCTCGGAGTCTAGCCGGCAAGTAGGAAGCTACAAGATGTGACAGGTGAGGAGAGAGTCTTGGCAAATCTGGGACAAGAACTGTGGTTCTGCCAAAATGTGTCTTTCGTATCGATATGCGGTGCGGACAGCCTTGCAAAGGGTTCGGGTTCAAGTTGGTTTTCCCAATGTAGTTTTTCCGACCAGTTTTCCACTGACCGGATCTGGCGTGGCCACACACACTCAGACCCCAACCTGCATGTATTTGACCAGATCCTGCATGTCTCCACAGACAGGCCGACCCCCCACACTCCGAGTGGAGCGGCTGCCCCACACAGACACTCAGACCGGAATCGCATGGAGAGACTCAGATCCCAACCTCTCAGATCCGGAGCTGCGTGGCCTTCCAGCGGGTTTTTCAAGACATCTGACAAGCTCATCCTGATGGGCGCGGAAATCAGCAAACCAGATAAAACGAAACGCAGCAACTCATAGGGCTTCGAAGCATCTATGCCCAGATGCGCGCTGCCATTTCTTGTTCGTGCAGTTTCGTCTCTGCGGTGAGGCCAGCTCGCTTTACATGGTCTTGGGTTGTAGATGTTTTGTGCAGATGTGATGGTCTGCAGTACCAGCCTTGGATCGTTACCCCGCGAAGCATTCCTGAAAATGCTACTGGCCATGATGTGCAATTAAATCACAGTTTGCTTCTGTCCCTGGTGCGAACAAGCCTGACTCTGCAGACCATTATGTCGCCTCAGATGGTTTCACATGCGACAGGAAATGATGTTTCCCTCGTTGATGAGTGCAACAAGTACTCGCGTCATTTACACAACCAGCTTACTATTATTATCCTGTATATAATTTGTATTGTACAATATCGTGCGTCTGCAACAGCTGTGTCATGCCAATGCCAACGTTTCATCCTTGCATCCTGACTGCCACTGACCAAGTTGCAGTTAGCTTTGCTGGATGTCAGCAGCCGAAACAAATGCAAGTGAAATGCAAGTGTAAACTCAAAACTCAAAACTCTGGCATGCCACGCAACTATAATCTTCTTGCATCCGGCTTGCCTCTAAACAAAGCTGCTGATTTAGCTCAGCTGCCAACACAAGCTTCGCAATGAAACCAAATTTCGCAATATCTGTGGAATACAAATACACTTGTTTGTTCCATTCTTGCATGCAGCCTGCGGGTGCACTATCCAACCAACCACATCATGCCAAACCTCTCTAAGGATGCAACCCTCCGTTTACGCAAGCTCTCTTTAGCTAGCAGCCCGGTTCCCCCCGAGGCCAAATTTAAGGGCTGCCGCCCAGTGCCGCCGACCCCTCCGCTGGGGGCCAGCCCAGGTTTTTTTTGTTCTGTCAGCGGCTTTTGGCTGGTTCAGGCTTGCTGGCTTGCTTGCTTGCTCGCTTGCTTGCTTGTTTGCTTGTTTTCAGCGCTTTTCCAGGCCGCACTCGTTTGCCCACAGCGAGCACCAACCAAAGGAGTGCTATATAGAAAGTAGACAGCTATCGGTCCCCAGGGCGCAACCAGCAAGAACAGCTTCGCGTCCAGCGCGCTTGGAGGCCGCACTCGCTTCGCTGCAGCGAGCACGAACCAAAGGAGTGTGCCGGCAGCCTGCTCCGCCGCGGCCGAGTGCCTAACGTCGCATTTGAGTCCAATATGCAGCAAAGCTATCAGTCCAGAGGGAGCGGCCAGCCACAAAAGCTTCGCTTCCCGCGCTTTTCCAGGCCGCACTCGTTTGTCCACAGCGAGCACCAACCAAAAGGAGGGCAGCAGAAAGGAAGAAAAGAGGCCGAACGGGCGGGCCGTGACAAAGCTTCAGCGCTGAAAACTGTGCCCTGCAGGTGCTGGAGCGCTTTTCCAGGCCGCACTCGTTTGCCCACAGCGAGCGCCAACCAAAGGAGTGCGTGAGAGGGGCCGGGCTCTATCCCCGGCCTGTCCATGCCCATGTGCGCCTGCGTAGGGTTTGCTGTGCGTCTTGCCAAGGGCGGCTGCTGCGCCGCGGCCGGGTGCCGAACGTCACTTTTGAATCCTATATATAGAAATAGTATTAGTGAGAAATAGTATTAGTAGAAAGTATAGAAAGTATAGAAAGTAGAAAGCTATCGGTCCCCAGGGCGCAAACCAGCAAGAACAGCTTCGCGTCCAGCGGCCTCTTTTCTTCCTATCTGCTGCCGGCGCGCTCCTTTGGTTGGTGCTCGCTGTGGGCAAACGAGTGCGGCCTGGAAAAGCGCTCAAGCACCTGCAGGGCACAGTTTTCAGCGCTGAAGCTCTGCCACGGCCCGCTCGTCCGGCCTTTTTGCTTCCTTTCTGCTGTTGGTTGGTTCTCGCTGTGGGCAAACGAGTGCGGGCCCGCCCGTTCGGCCTCTTTTCTTCCTTTCTGCTGCCGGCGCACTCCTTTGGTTTCTTTCCTTTTCCTTTCTGCTGCCGGCGCACTCCTTTGGTTGGTGAAACGAGTGCGGCCTGGAAAAGCGCGGGAAGCGACGCTTTTGTGGCTGGCCGCTCCCTCTGGACCGATAGCCTTGCTGCATATTGGACTCAAACGCGACGTTAGGCACCCGGCCGCGGCGGAGCAGGCTGCGAACGGGCTGGCCGTGACAGAGCTTCAGCGCGGAAAGCTGTGCCCAGCAGGTACTTGAGCACTCTCGGCCTCGGCTCAGGACCAGTTGGTGTAGTGGTATCACACCCGCTCAACATGCGAGAGGGGCCGGGTTCAATCCCCAGCCTGTCCATACCCATGTGCGCCTGCGTTGGTCTTTCTCGCTTTGGGTTTGCTGTGCGTCTTGCCAAGGGCGGCTGCTGCGCCGCGGCCGGGTGCCGAACGTCACTTTTGAATCCTATATAGAAGTAGTAGAAAGTATAGAAAGTATAGAAAGTAGAAAGCTACCCCAGGGCGCAAACCTGGTGCTCGCTGTGGACAAACGAGTGCGGCCTGGAAAAGCGCGGGAAGCGAAGCTTTTGTGGCCGCTCCCTCTGGACCGATAGCCTTGCTGCATATTGGACTCAAACGCGACGTTAGGCGCCCGGCCGCGGCGGAGCAGGCGAACGGGCTGGCCGTGACAGAGCTTCAGCGCTGAAAGCTGTGCGCAGCAGGTAGTTGAGCACTCTCGGCCTGCCCAGCTCAGGGGCAGTTGGTGTAGTGGCATCACACCCGCTCAGCATGCGACAGGGGCCGGGTTCAACCCCCGCCTGTCCATGCCCATGTGCGCCTGCGTCTGTCACTCCCTGGTCTTTCATCCCTTTGGGTTTGCTGTGCGTCTTGCCAAGACCGGCTGGTGCGCCGCGGCCGGGTGCCGAACGTCACTTTTGAATCCTATGTAGAAAGTAGAAAGCTATCGGTCCCCAGGGCGCGACCAGCAAGAACAGCTTCGCGTCCAGCGCGCTTGGAGGCCGCACTCGCTTCGCCGCAGCGAGCACGAATGAAAGGAGTGCGCCGGCAGCCTGCTCCGCCGCGGCCGGGTGCCTAACGTCGCGTTTGAGTCCAATATGCAGCAAGGCTATCGGTCCAGAGGGAGCGGCCAGCCACAAAAGCTTCGCTTCCCGCGCTTTTCCAGGCCGCACTCGTTTGTCTACAGCGAGCACCAACCAAAGGTACAGGGCTGAACGGGCGAGGGCGAAAGGGAAGGGAGAAGGCTGCCACAGTCACGCTCCAACGCTAAACGAACACTCCCCCAGCGCCTTCCCCTTGCAGGCAGGGGGGTCGGCGGATTTGTACTGAAGAGTATACAGTGGACTTACCAAGGGCTGTGTTGCCCCCGCAATGCGTTGGCCGCTGTGCAGTCTCGTGCTTGACTTGTGAGCACTCTGCAAGATGCCGAGGTGATTGTGGTGGGCTGCGTGGTGGGTCTTCGCGCCATCGAAAACTTTGGCATCGGGCACCAGATTCAGGTTCAGATGCCGAACCATACCAACCGCGTTGTGGAAGTCCGCTTCCCAGGTTTGCTGAGCGAGCATGCTTCTGAGATACAATCAAGGCGGCTGCCCAGGTGGCAAGGCCTAGTCTCATCGCGGGTAGTAGGAAAAGCGGAAGGATGGATGGGCTTGAGCTGCTTGCCAAGGTGAGCCCCAGCTACAACCTGTGGCCAGCAGATTGGGCGGCTGGGCAAAGATTCCCCAGGCTTGAGCAACCAGAGGACAATTTGACGCAGGAGTGATGTGATGTTTCGACGGGCAAGTGGGCGCTTGCCAAGAAAGATTTTGAAGGCATGATTCATGATGATTTCTGATCATCCAAGGCAAAGGCCTTGTATGTCTTTCCCACGTTCGGCGTGTCCTTCCTGTGCCTGTCTTAGGACTTCTGAGAACAGCGTTTGGCCAGTCAGGTTTAATGAGCTGCCCAAGTTCTAGCTGTTGCGAACCAGCTTAAGAGAACTAAGTTGACTATTTTGCTGCACTTCTTATGTGGATGTCTGCAGTGTGATGCCCCTAATGATCCTCGAAGGGATTGGCCTCCAAGTCGATTCGACTCCGATCCGAGGTGCCACTTCAACGCGCTGCCAACCCACCAAGAGCTTGCCCGACCCACCAGGTCGCGCATGCGAAGGGTGATTCTAGTGACGCTGACCCTCACATCCGTGGCTTTGTGGCAAACATGAGGCTCTGAAAGTGGTTCGGGAAGTGTCAAGGCTCACATCTGGTGCACCGCGCTGAGGGCTTGGGGTTTGCAGAAATGAAAACTCAGCCAGCCAAGTTGATCTACCTCTTCGTGAGCGTTTGTGGCTACCTCTTCGCTGGCTGCTATACCTGCGGAAACGTGCTGCTGAACTTTTCCTCAGATGATCCTTGGTTCCACACGGCCGAGTGGGCAGTAAGGAAGATGCCACGTCCTTCATTTCGATTCCTCTGAGGATAGCCTCATCACTGTGGCGAGAGCTGCCTTAAGCTTGGCGGGGAGCCTCATGCGAGTGGTCATGTAGGTGTGTGTGTGTGTGTTGTTTGTTTAGGGCACTCCTGTTTGGGTTGGTTTTAAAGGGATAACAAAAGGAACAACACCAATTATGGGGGTCCTCTAAAACAAGACACACCCCATGGGATGTGTTTATTGGCACTGGGGTCAGCAGTGTTGAAATCACAGGTCAACGAACAACAATTCAATCAAACAAACAAACAACAAGCAAACAAACAAACAAACACACGTACAAACAAACAAACAAACAAACAAACAAGCAAGCAAGCAAGCAAGCAAGCAAGCAAGCAAGCAAGCAAGCAAGCAAGCAAGCAAGCAAACAACCAACAACACACACAAACAAACAAACAAACAAACAAACAATCAATCAATCAATCAATCAATGAATCAATGAATCAATGAATCAATGAATCAATCAATCAATCAATCAATCAATCAACCAATCAATCAATCAATCAATCAATCAAACAAACAAACAAACAAACACACAAACAAACAAACAAACAAACAAACAAACACACAATAAAAACAACCAAACAAACAACCCAAGAAAAAAAATTAAGCAAAGACACAAACAAACAAACAAGCAAACAAACAAGCAACCAAATAAACAAACAAACAACCAACCAATCAAACAAAAAAGCAAACCAAGGAAAACACAAATAAGCAAGCACACGCAACGCGCCACCCACACACGCGCAAACACACCACAAATACACAAACAAACATAGACACAACACAACACAACACAACACAACACAACACACATCAACACAACATATAACACAGCACACAACACAACACACAGCCACACCACACACACAGAGAGAGAGAGAGAGAGTCAACCCACACACGCACACACACACAAACACAACGCGCAACACACAGCACACAAGACACAAGACACAACCACACAACATACAAATGACATGTGCTTGAAATACAACTCGCAGCCCCCAGGCGCCAGAGTCGGCCATGCATTTGCAGCCTCTAGGGGTTCAAGTTTCGCTGTGAACCAGTCAATCAGCCGAGCTTTCCAGCCATTGCCATGGCAGTTCGAGTGCCGGAGAGTCTGCAAACTGCAGCGGGTGCCACCATTGAGAGGGCCGCTGAAGCAGAAAGACAAGCCCTTCACCCAGACTCGGAGTTGGATTTGTGCTTCTTGTGCGATTGCACCGCCTCTATGGGCCAGTACATCCAGGCCGCCCAGCAAAACATCCAGAGCATCGTTACGAAGATTAGCCAACACGGCGCCAAGGTTCGTTTCGGGCTCATCAGCTACAGGGATCATCCGCCACAGGATGTGGCTGGGCCAACCTGCTCTGGAAATGTTTGAGCCTGTGTTTGAAAATACTAAGACTCTGTAACAAGTCTCTGATCGAAACAGGCTCCGTTTTGCTTCCGACTCAGACATGTCTTCAATTCCTGTTACAGGATCGACTAGGCGAAGTCAGACCTGCTGAGACTTTTGCCCAGATGTGCAGGACAGCACGTACGTGACGAAGGTCTTCCCGTTCACCGAAGACGTGCAGCAAATGCGGAGCAATGTGGCCACCATGTATGCTCAGGGCGGTGGCGACGGTCCAGAGGCCGTGACGGCAGCCCTGTATGATGCACTGCACATGCCCTGGCGCCCAAATGCCACAAAGTTCCTTGGACGCGACATATTACTTTTTGACACTTGGCCCACCCGAATCCAGCCAATACTAAGACTAGCAGGTTGTTTAATCCAAACATATCCAAACTAACAATTTAAATAAGCTAAACAACACCAAACTAATACTATCAATTAGTATCAGTAGTACCACTACCCCCACCTCCCACCCCCCAACAGCGCGGGAGGGGCGGGGGGGGGGGGCTGCAGACCTCATTCAACAAAAAATATACGCATGTATATAGTAAAGAGGCATGCCTGATGTGACACAAAAAACAAGGCATCTACACACACACACACATCCGAGCTCGTCAGGATTTGCGTGATCATCGCTGACGCTCCGCCGCATGGGTTGGAACCAGAGGGGGATGGCTTCCCCAATGGCGACCCCGAGGGCCGGGATCCCCTGGAGATCCTCCGTGGCGCCTCGGAACAGCTTTGCAGTGAGCCATAGCCGGAATGCCGTCGAATGCCGGAAGAGGGGCGTCTGTCTTTTTGGAGTTGGCATGTTGAGGACCAGATGAGATGTGGGCGCATCTTTTGTTCAGGGCTATTTTGGATGGTGTTGAAGGGACGCCAAAAAGAAAAACCACCGGTTTTAGTGGGTTCGATTCCTAAAAACCGACACCAGCCGGATGTCCTTGAACTCCGAAGCTCCAGAAAACGCTTTGAGCCAAGGCATGGCAGCCCGGGACATCACTGTGTACAGCGTAGGCTGCGAGCCTGCGCTGGGCCAGTACCGTTGCCTGGTGTTCAGAAGGGAAGAGGCGAGCATCCAGAGAGAAGTCTGATTTGAAGTAGAATCTATGTGTTCCGGGACTTGCTACTGCCAACATGTTTGCAACCCGATTTACAGTTCATAGGATGTCAGTTGGTTGCACATGTGCGAGCAATACACAGGGACAATTACATTGTTGAAATATGCAACGATGTTGCTACTGATGAAATATGCCAACAGCGCAGTCCCCGCCAATCCAATTCGTTGTGGAGTCATTCAGTTGGACATTGGTTTGTTTGAGGGAACTAGTTTAGCGCTTTGGTTGCAACATGATTTGCCTACTGTGTTTCTGGGCTTCTTGTCTTCCGACTGCTTTGCCTTCTTGAATGGCCCCTGCAGGCTCCAGGTTGCGGATGTGGAAATAGGACACATTCACTTTTCAGGTTGCAGGGCGTATGCTGAGCAAGCGTTCGATTCTATTGGAGTTCGCTTGCTCCTTTGTGGCCCGCCGAGGCTTTGCCAGGGACTTTCTCTGCACTGTTGCGGAGATCACAGGGGGCCAGGCAAGGCATCCGATGGTGCCCAGCACCGAAACCATGAGGGATCGCTTGAAGTATATTATGTTTTCTTTTGTTGTGTTTTTTGCAACCCCCAAAGTGGTCCCTTTTGGATTGCCATTGAAACCACAAACAAGAGGTACCTTCAAAAGACATATATTTTAACGCCTCCGGCTCAGGCCGCCGACATTACAGGCCTGCTTTCTTATTTGCGTCCCTTTGGAATTTTCCCCTTGCCCCCCTTCCCCTCTAAGATTTTTGCCCCCCTTTCCCTGTTGAGATCCATTCCCCCTTTCCCCCCTAAGGCCGTTTCTCCCTCTGATTTGTTTTCCCTTTTCCTCCCTAAGATGTTTTCCACCCTCTCCCTGTTGAGATCCTTTCCCCCCTTTCCCCCCCCTAAGGCCTTTTCCCCCCTGAGATCTTCTCCCTTTTCCTCCCTAAGATCTTTTCCCACCTATTGAGATCCTTTCCCCCCTGACCCCCCTAAGGCCTTTTGCCACCCTGAGTTCTTCTCCCCCTAAGGCCTTTTCCCCCCCTGAAATCTTTTCCCTTTCCTCCCTGAGATCTTTCCCCCCCTTTCCCTGTTGAGATCCTTTCCCCCCTTTCCCCCCTTTCCCCCCTAAGGCCTTTCCCCCCGCTGAGATCTTCTCCCTATTCCTCCCTAAGATCCTTTGCCCCTTTCCCTGTTGAGATCCTTTCCCCCCTTCCCCCTAAGGCCTTTCCAGATCTTCTCCCTTTTCCTGCCTAATGTTTTTTCCCCCCTTTCCCTGTTGAGATCCTTCCCACCCTTTCCCCCCTAAGGCCTTTCCCCCCCCTGAGAGCTTCTCCCTTTTCCGTCCTAAGATCTTTCCCCCCCTTTCCCTGTTGGCCTTTTTTTTCCCAGATCTTCTCCCTTTCCTCCCGAAGATTTTCCCCCCCTTTCTCTGCTGAGATCCTTTCCCCCCTTTCCCCCCTAAAGCCTTTCCCTAAGATCTTTTGCCACCTTTCCCTGTTGAGATCCTTTCCCCCTTTCCCCCCTAAGGCGTTTTTTTCCCCCCGCGGTCTTTCCCCTTTTCCTTCCTATGATCTTTTCCCCCCTTTCCTTGTTGAGATCCTTTCCCCCCCTTTCCCGCCCAAGGCCTTTTCCCCCCAACATCTTCTCCCTTTTCCTCCCTAAGATGTTTTCCCCCCTTTCCCTGTTGACATCCTTTCCCCCCTTTCCCCCCTAAGGCCTTTCCCCCCCCTGAGATCTTCTCCCTTTTCCCTCAAGATCTTTTCCCCCGGTTGAGATCCTTTCCCCCTTTCCCCCCGAGAGATCGTTTCCCCCCGTTCCCCTCTAAGGCCTTTTCAGATCTTCTCCCTTTTCCTCCCTAAGATGCTTTGCCCCCTTTCATTGTTGAGATTTTTCCCCCTTTCCCCACTAAGGCCTTTCCCCGAGATCTTAAGGCCTTTCCCCCCCCTGAGATCTTCTCGCTTTTCGATCCTTTCTGTTTTCCCCCCTTTCCCTGTTGAGATCCTTTCCCCCCCTTTCCCCCCGAAGGCCTTTTCCCCCCTGAGATCTTCTCCCTTTTCCTCCCTAAGATCTTTTTTCCAACCTTTCTTTATTGAGATCCTTTCCCCGCCTTTTCCCCCCAAGATCTTCACCCTTCTCCTCCCTATCATCTTTTCCCCCTTTCCCGTTTGAGATCCTTTCCCCCCACTGCCCCTAAGGCCTTTTCCCCCGAGAAAGATTTTCCTTTTCCTCCCGAAGATCTTTTCCCCCCTTTCCCCCCTTTTTTTCCCCAGATCTTCTCCCTTTCCTGCCTGAGATCTTTCCCCCCCTTTCCCTGTTGAGATCCTTTCCCCCCTTTCCCCCCTTTCCCCCCTTTCCCCCTAAGGCCTTTCCCCCGCACTGAGATCTTCTCCCTTTTCCTCCCTAAGATCATTTGCCCCCTTTCCCTGTTGAGATCCTTTCCCCCCTTCCCCCTAAGGCCTTTCCAGATCTTCTCCCTTTTCCTGCCTAAGATCTTTTCCCCCCTTTCCCTGTTGAGATCCTTCCCACCCTTTCCCCCCCTGAGAGCTTCTCCCTTTTCCTTCCTAAGGTCTTCTCCCCCCTGTCCCTGTTGGCCTTTTTTCTCCAGATCTTCTCCCTTCCTCCCTAAGATCTTTTCCACCCCTTTCCCTGTTGAGATAATTTCCCCCCTTCCCCCCCTAAGGCCTTTTTTCCCCAGATCTTCTGCCTTTCCTCCCTGAGATCTTTGCTGTTGAGATCCTTTCCCCCCTCTCCCCCCTTCATTTCCAGATGTTCCTTCACCAGCATGGGCAACATCCCCAGCATCACTTGCATCATCCGCATCCTTGGCAGGCGCTGATGCGGATGATGCAGGTGATGCTGGCGATGTGCCGCTGGAGCTGCTAAGGATGCGACAGCGGACCCGGGGGGAATCGATGCGCAAGCCCGCGCAATGAACAGATTTAGTGAAGCCCCCCGCAATAGTCTGAAATCGCCGTCTGTTGTCGGCGGAGATATATATATATATATACACAGGTGGATATTAATCTATATTTATATATCTTGTATATATATATATATATATATATATATCTATATATATACACCATCGCCAACGACAAGTCATGCTGGATGTCAGCTGTTTGTGAATCTTGCAGTTCGTAAAGAAGGCAAGCAGGAGAACAAGAAGCAATTGCCGGGGGAAGAAGCTGTTGTAAGAATCTAGCGCCGCCGCGTGCGAGCAACTACTATCAATTACATTCACAATGCTCGGGACATGCGGAAATAAGATACTTTGATTCTCAGATTGCCGCCAAAATTTCTGATTGACGAGGTTGACGGTTGATAGCTTTCCTTGATGTTCTTAGTGGTTGTTAGTCACTGAACAAGCTTGTCTCATCATATCGTTGTGTGCTTCTTGAGCTTGGGCTTGGCCGTTGCCGCAAGTGATGTACATTCCTATGGCCGATCTTTGTTTTTGAAGTTCCTAAGCAGGATTCAATGTGAACGGGGATGCTGCGAAACTTCTCCCAAGAACCACAACTAGTCAACACTGAAGCCCGTCGACGACCCGCTTCCCATTGGAGCTGGCAAGGCTTTGTGCTGGAGGTTGGGATAGAAGGCTGTTACCGCTTTGCCGTGCAGAATAAGTATCATTCTCAACAATTGCGCCTTGGTTTGAGGTCGCTGCTGCTCATTTGGTCCCTGCTTAGTGACGTCCAGTTGAATGCGATTAGATTACAGAGGCCAACGGAAAACACTCAAGTTGCAAGCTTGAGTATCTCGTCCCCCCCCCTGTTTCCCTCCTATTGCAACTCTGAGATGGTTGGCAGGCGGTGGCACTGAGTTCAGCGGCACTGCTGGCGGAGGTCATCGTTAACGGCAGTGCAGAGGAACTGGAGCTCAGCAAACTCCAGCGACAGGCCAACTGGTTGCAACAAATGAACAAGTTTTCTTTTTGGCTTGTTTTTTTATTTTTATTCTTTCTGTCTTTCAACAGTTTATGGGAATGATTCACATTGTTCTTGCAACATGTGCGTGGAACTGCAATCGCGGAAGGTGCGGGGAAGGGTTTGCCAGGCAAAAGCTTTGCGGAAGGTTAGTGCACACAGCGCAAGGCCCAAGCGAAACTGCAGCCGCGGAAGCACAAGTAACCAATGAAGCTCGCGGAAGCAGTAGCAGAACACTGCCGGAAGCAATTGTTCACAAGCTCGGAAAGGTCGGCGGATGGTTGCAACGCCCCAACGGACTGCCACATGCAAAGGGTGCCTGATGTCGAGCTTCGAGCCAGGGAAAATGCAAGCAGCGAAAGGGAAAGGACAGAGAAAGAGGCAGAGTGCTGCCTAGGTCAAGAGAGATAGATAGCATGGATACGAGCAACGGCCACTACTTTCTGTCTATGGTAGTGAAGGGCATGACGTGAGGCACACTCACCAAATGCCGTTGGGACATGTGGATTACTCGCTAAGATCTAGCGTCATTGGGGGACACACTGAGTATTGACTGTAGCTTATACAACAATATCATCGCCACTGCTAAGAGATTGATCATGTCTGAATGATGCGTATTCATTTGAATCTTCAGGGTTCTAGGCTAGGCGAATATATATATATATATATATAATATATATATATATATATTAATATATACACATATACACATCTACTCTGGGTCATTTCCTTGCACATTTACGAGAGCACCATATCCTCAGTCCTTGAGGATGGTGTTACAAGCAGCAGACGCTTGTTGCTTCAAGTTGTATTTTTTTTTTAAAACGTGACATGCTTGTTGATGTGACTATGTGCATATGGAGTGCTCGGCACAGCCACTTGAACCCGCTCACGGACATAGCACAAACGGGAGGGGAATGCAGTGCTTCGCTTCATGATGTAGCGGCACATTCCTTAAGTTCTAGAACTTTTGCAGACTGCTGTAAACCGATAGTTGATACGGAAAACAGATAATATAGAGGCCCAGGCAACCTTTGATTGAGAAAAGCTATTGTGAACTTCACCCAGCATCAACGCGACAACGAAACCAATACTCACGTGATTATGGATCACGCAAACCTTGCCAGCAAGCCTCTGTCCCACTAAATACCGCGTGGGCTGGGAGAAGACTGTTGTAATGCTATGAGAAGACTATGGGAAGACTTTGATCATGTTGCGGGAAGACACGAGCGAGACTACAGGAAGACGACGGCAAGACTCCAGGAAGACTGCAGGAGGTTCGACAGACTTGCAACCGCCAAAAGGCTACAACATGCTACAACACCAATCAGGAGGCAGACAAAAAGACCCGAAAACGATTAACAGTGACAGTGCTTTGGCACATGAACTTCTTTCCACCCCAAATGCATGACACGGCGGACCTCTTGAAGCAACGAGGTTGCTAGAATCTCAGGCAACGGCCACGGTCGCATTTCGTGGGCTGGGGGCGTCTGCAGGTGGAGGAGGCGGTGCTCAAGGTTCAGAACGATGCCAGGAGTGGTGGCCGCGACATCACTACTGAGGCGGCAGTCCGTGACGCTTGCTTCGGCTTGCAAGCGAGCCACGTCACCTCCGTGCACCTTGGCTCTTTTCCTTGCCTGTGATTCATATTTGATGGCTACAGCTGCTCGGAAAGGGGTGCCTTGTCATAGCGATTTCCCGACCGGACTGGAAGTTGCAAGAGGTCCTTGTGTACTTCCACTCAACAATGACAAGCATCATCATACACCATCATACAAGCAGCTTTCCTTGATGAATAGGTACCGATGTTGGCAGATGCAAATTAGTTGCAGCAAGGAAAAATAGAGCTGCTCGAACCAAAGTAGTCCTTCAGCCGTCGGAGAGTGCATGACAGAAGCACGGGCGGGACTTCGGATGCCTCAGATCATTACAATGCTGCCTCAGCCCTAAGCAATGTGTGACACTCTATGTGTGTGCAGAGCAGGTATTCTCATAGGCTGCCAAAAGGCAGGTGTTGTTCACCTCGAAGGAAGGTAGCACGAACAGTTGTACGGGCCTGTGCACACGCGCATACTGTTGCAAGATCAAACACCACTGGGGGTAAGGGAAGCTGCAGCACAGGCAAATGGAGACCAATGCCCGCATGGAGAACAGGACCAAGGGCTGCTGGGGCAGCAACTGTCAGCCAAAGAGCCTGTCGGCTGTGAAGGAAGAGCTCGCCAGGGAGTTGCCTCCCGGATCTGCAAGGCCGCCAGCAATGCCATCTATGGCGCCAATGGCACCTTTGGCATCTATGGCAATGCCATCTATGGCAATGGCATCTATGCCAATGCCGTCCATGGCGTGCGACGCCATGCCGCCAATGGCAGGCTATGGGTCACCTGCCCCCCTCTCGGCACCTTCCTCAGCATTCGCTGCTCCCACAAACTATCTGAAGAAGGACCTCATCAGTGAGGAGCAAGTTAGCCGGCTGGTGCAACGTGCACAGTGTCAAAACCGCCTGCTTTGAGGCCTCGTGGAGAACAGCTGAGGGTTGAGTGCGCTGTGACTGTCTTTCCCAGCTGGCTCCTTCGTTTAAAGTTACGGCAAGCACGGGGTTGGCCCGCTCTCCCTTCGAAAAGTGGCCGATTCTTGTTGCCATCATGCAGTTTGGTGAGCGTTGCGCAAGATGGGAGTGGTTACCGGGCAAGCAAGACTTTGCAATATTTTTTGGCTTAAATTGCATTGACTCGCCCAAAAAGGCGGCGAAGTGCAGGCAATCTTCCCCCTTTGCGAGCTGTACAGGGTGCTTTGAGCCAGTCGCATGCCGTGAGATGAAAAGACTGACCTGCCCTGCCCAGCTCTAAGCCAAGCAACATACTGATGCTTGTGTTGGGCGTGGCATTTCGGTGGGCGCCTGTTGATTAGGGGACCGTCACCCAATGGCACATGTTTGGAAAGAAGCTGCAGACACAACTAGAGAGAAAGCCTGGAAAGCATGGTCTGCACCCAGTCTTCTAATAACTCAAGTCACCCTTGTTTGCATCGCAGATCTCTAAATGAGTGGCGTTTTAGCTTAGCGCTACTTCGACTCGTGAAATTCACAACATACAACAAGCTCGGACACCAGATCATGTAAGTCATAAAGGCTCTTAGAACCCATCAGCATCGCAGACCCAGATCATTGTTCTCAGCGAACAATGATATTGCCGAGGTCCTGATGCTGAACTTCCCGCTGATTTGCCAGCCCTGCCGCAACGCCCTTTTCCGGCTATTAAACGGTGCTGGCTGCTTGAAAGCAGCAGAGCCGCCGCATCAAGAGAGTCAGCAGAAGCTTAGCAGCAACTGCGTTTCTCAAAGACCCAAGAGTGGCATTTGTCCCTCGGAGGCAGCGTGGGTGTCAAGAGATTTATTCTTTGAAGACAGATGTCCACTGTGATCTTTGGTACGTTGAGGTGCGACAGTAGTTTCCTGTAATTTCTTGCTGCCTATTGTCAGAATTCGGGTTTCCTTGGACTTTCCTTTCCGATCTGCCCGCACGTGCACTAGCTCCCAACGTTGGAGACATCGGTTCGGGCCCGTCCACTGAAACCAATGTGACAAATCGTTGGGGAATCGTTGCGCCATTTTGCCAGGGACAGCAGTGGCTCCTTCAGCATGGAGATTGTGGCCACCTCCGACCCGCAGCTCGCGCTCTCTCCGGAGTCCCGGGAGCCGTCCCGGGAGCCGCCGCGGGAGCCGCGGGAGCCGCGGGAGCCGGCCGTGGGCCTGACGAGGCGAGGCTGTCCGGAAGATCTGTGCAGACCAGCGCCAGTCGGATCGATGCAAAGCTGACACACCAAGTGCAAAGCTGACACGCCAGTGATCGCGCATGCAGGTCCAGGACGCCCCCGGCGTCTCCACCACAAGCACAAGCACAGGTTCATGTGTACTTGCGCCAGGAGCGAAAGAGGGTCAGTGCCGGAAGCTCTGTTTGTGTGTTGAAGGGACGAGGGCCTTGCCTTTCATTTTCCAGCTGCTGGACATATTGAGCACATTGAGGAACGGGAAATTGCAAAGCAACAATCAACCAACAACCAGCAACCGCTGCGGCGGCAGCAGCTGCAGCTGCAAGAGCAGCGCAACAAAGCCACAACAACAACGACAATGACAACAATAGAACAAAGACAAGGACAAGAACAAGAACAGAAGCACCAACAGCAAGCAACGACTGCATGCACAGCCACAAGCAACAAGAAGTAACGAAAGCATCTACCGACAACAATCAAGACACAACCACCACCAAGCAGACAAAGATGAAGAACAAGAAGAAGAAGTGCTAGAAGAGGGTTGAAAGTGCTTGTGATTGTTCTCCAGGACACACGGGGAGGACGAGGTCAGCCCAGTGGCCCGGACACAAACGCTGTGCATCTTGGCTGCGCATTTGATCAACAACTTCATAGTTCTCTTATCAGACAAAGCCATGTCGGCACGTGTTTTGGCCACTTGCAACTATTGGAGCTTTAATACCCCGCTGCCTGGGTCACTCCCAGATTGTTGATGGTGAGCCACACAAAAACGTAACAGAATGGTATGGCCACGCTTCCCTTATGCTTGGATGCACAAGTGTCTGGAAGTGAACTGCGACTGGACCAGAAAGCATATTTGCTTTCCCTGACCCAAAGCCATTGAGCAGCTGGCAGCTGCAAAGCTTTGGGCCGGTGCTTGGCGAGGCAAGTCTTTGACACGTTCTTGCCCAAGGAGGAGGCCATGCAGCAGGGTGCCCTCGAGCCCACTAAGCTCCAGAGGATCGTGCCTGGGATTGGAAAGCGGCGGATTTGCCGGACAGGTACCCTGAACAAGAATAAACCCACCCAAGCAACTGAATACCTTGCTGGCCTTTTTTCAGCTGCGAGACCGTGCAATCTTGGTGAAGACTTGTTTAGCAAGACATGCCTTGTTCAGGGGTTAGTGATGACAACTGGTATAGGGTCAGCGAGACTTGGATGAATTTCATGAAATTGAATCAGTGAAGAAGGAGGGCTCCCGCTGCAGCTCCGCATACTGGTTCGGCACTTCCAACAGGAGGGCCATTTTTTTTAGGATTTGTTTTCTTCGTTTTTTTTGTTTAAAGGATGTTTTTAGTTTTTCAGGGTCGGTGGCTTTTCGGCTTTTTGGCTTTTGTGGCTTTTACGTGGGTTTTTGTGGCTTTTGTGGCTTTTCATTTCGCATCATCTGCGTTCACAGTTCCTCTCTTTTCGCATCCTCTGCATTGCCAGTTCCGCTGCGGCAGGTGGCTTTTTGGCTTTTTGGCTTTTGGCGGCTTTCTGCCCGTATTTGAATCCTCACTTTTACCATGAGGCCTTGCCGCAGAGGCACTGATGCCCCCCCCCCCCCCCCGCTGCTTTTATATATATATATATATTATTATTTTTGCCCATTGAATCATCACTTTTTCAATCATCATCCCTCCCGACTTTTTGCCCCCGATTGAATCATCACTTTTTCGATCATCATGGCGGGGGCTGCCGCCCCCCGCGCCTTGAATTGAATCATCGCTTTTTCAATCATCATGGGGGAATTTGCCCCCCCCCCCCCGCTACGTTTTAGGTGTTTTACAGGGATTAGTTTGCCCGTGTTTGAATCCTCACTTGTACCATGAGGCCTTGCCGCAGAGGAACTGATGACCCCCCCGCTGCTTTTTTTTTAAAAAAAAATATTGTTTGGCCCTTTTTGAATCATCACTTTTTCGATCATCATGCGACCGCTCCTTTTTAGATTCTTTGCCCCTAACTTTTCGATCATCATGGGGGGGCTGCCGCCCCCCCAACCCCCCCGCTATTTTTTAGACTTTTTGCCCCTGATTGAATCATCACTTTTTCGATCTACAGGGATTAGTTTGACCGTATTTGAATCCTCACTTGTACCATGAGGCCTTGCCGCAGAGGAACTGATGACCCCCCCGCTGCTTTTTTTTATTATATTTTTTTGGCCCTAATTGAATCATCACTTTTTCAATCATCATGGGGGGGGCTGCCCCCTGCTATTTTTTGGACTTTTTGCCCCTAGTTGAATCATCACTTTTTCGATCATCATGCGACCGCTACTTTTTAGATTCTTTGCCCCTAATTGTTCGATCATCATGGGGGGAGCTGCCCCCCCCCAACCCCCCCCGCTATTTTTTAGACTTTTTGCCCCTGATTGAATCATCACTTTTTCGATCATCATGGGGGGGCTGCCGCCCCCCCAACCCCCCCGCGCCTTTAATTGAATCATCGCTTTTTCAATCATCATGGGGGGAATTGCCCCCCCCCCCCCGCTACGTTTTAGGTGTTTTACAGGGATTAGTTTGCCCGTGTTTGAATCCTCACTTGTACCATGAGGCCTTGCCGCAGAGGAACTGACGACCTCCCGCTGATTTTTTGTATCTTTTTGGCCCTTTTTGAATCATCACTTCTTCAATCATCATGGGGGGGGCTGCCGCCAACCCCCCCGCTATTTTTTGGACTTTTTGCCTCTAATTGAATCATCACTTTTTCGATCATCATGCGACCGCTCCTTTTTAGATTCTTTGCCCCTAACTTTTCGATCATCACGGGGGGGGGCTGCCGCCCCCCCAACCCCCCCCCGCTATTTTTTAGACTTTTTGCCCCTGATTGAATCATCACTTGTTCGATCTACAGGGATTAGATTGACCGTAATTTGAATCCTCACTTGTACCATGAGGCCTTGCCGCAGAGGAACTGATGACCCCCCCGCTGCTTTTTTATATATATTTTTGGCCCTAACTATTAGGTGTTTTACAGGGATTAGTTTGCCCGTATTTGAATCCTCACTTGTACCATGAGGCCTTGCCGCAGAGGAACTGATGACCCCCCCACATCTTTGCTGCCGTCGTCACTTTTTCAATCATCATTGGGGGCGGCTGCCGCCACGTTTTAGGTGTTTTACAGGGATTAGTTTGCCCGTATTTGAATCCTCACTTTTACCATGAGATGCGGGAAGTCAATTTGCTGGTGATGCTGGGGATGTTGGCTGGACATGCGGGGGATGTTGAAAACGATGCTGATGATGTTGACGGACTAGCGTAAAATACGTACATTTCGCGAGAACATGCAGATTGAGCTGTTGGGACGGGTCTTCTTTCTGAAGTATGCTCCAGGGCAACGTGGGCATTGTTGTTTTCTTGCACACAACTTCCTCGTCTTTCACGGGCAGGTTGCACATGTGAGAGGAGACCCGAGTTGTTTGCGGGTGAGGGGTTGAATCAGTATAGCAAAGAACTTTGAACGCAATCCGGACAGATGCCAATACAACATCACCTGAGCCACGCCACTGTTTCCCTGAGATGGATGGATTTGTCTTATTGATGGTGAGACGTAGTAGAAACTAGTACTGGCCTAAGGCAAGTAATGCAAGTGTTGGCTTCCAGAGAGCCCAACCGAAATCCTACTAGGCGTTGAACTCAATGCAAGCGTTTGGGGAAGGGAACTTGCTGACTTGGGATGTCGCCCAAGCCCGATGTCCTTCAGAGCCTCAGGTGATGACCACACTGCTGCTGGGGACCTCGCTGCTGGTTAGCTGCGTGATGAGGACGTGCATTGAACACCTAGCAGTGCACCTTATTGAGCTGTTTCCCATGCAGCTTCTGTTTCGCCTTGCATGAAGTTACAAGCGCGTCGGACCAACTTTCCTAATCTGTTGAGTGAACAAACAAGGCTATTATTATGTTGGCTGTAGAGGCCTCGCATTGCTCACAAGTCAATTGCCTTCAAGGCAGGACGTCCTTTGTTGTGGAACGTCTTGCATCTGTGTGTGCGCGTGGTTCATTCCTACAGATGAGAGGAGCATCATGGTGGTATGGGCCGTCATCGGCAGCACAGCCAGTGGCTTAGGCCTGATGGAAAAGCGATGCTTGGGTCGGATGACGTTGATTCATGCCATTGATTCATGGTTTAGTTTTCGCCTCACAAGAAAGTCGGCAACAGAACATTGCGATGTACAGGTCTGCAGTATTATTTGACCCCAGAGTTGGTTTCTCTGACGCTATGATTCAGCAACAACTGCAGGGACGAGTTTGCAAAGACTCGGCTATGGGCAAAGAGACTCTTTGAAGGCACCGGAACCCCGCGTAGCAGCCCAGTGGCTCGCGGCGAAAACCTGAGGTGAGCTTCCTCATCGCCTTTATTCTGCCAGCCATGTTCTGGTACAAGGCCAGACTTTGCAACTTTCCCAATGGAAGGTCTGGCGGTGAAAGACACAATTTGTTGGTCTCAGATTTCAAGAGATGGAGACTGAATTCAATAAGCCGTCCATGCCCGCGTTGCAGCTTGGCTTGAATGCAAAGAAGTCTTCGTGCTGATTCTCATTATCCATGACGTTTGTGGAACTACACATCCCTGGCATGTCTCTTGATAGTCTACCATGCCACCTTGGCATGAGCAGCCAGTTGAGATCTTCTCTGCAGTACTCCCGGATGATTGCCCCGCACACAGTTGTGTGCTGTCCCACCATAAGGCATGAATGTCTTGACTCCACAATTCGCGCTCTCCTTTCTGTATTTGCGTCTCACGGGATTTCCAAGACTTGTTTCTTCTCATAGTACAGTCCCAGAGTGACTCCTTCTACTGGCTTGCACAGGTCGCAACTACTTGCACTGGCTTGACTCGGACCCTCGCTTTGAAGCCGTCATTTTGTTTGCCGAACCTGGCAAACCGGTTTTCCGCCTGGGTTTCCCGGTAAAACCACCAAAAAAGAGCTAAAAGGGTGGGGGGGACCAACTCCCCAAAAACGGCGCTCCGCCCGTTTCGGTTTTACGGGTCCCACGGGTCCCACGGTGTCAACTGACGGCAGGTGGTGGGCCCCACAGCACGGCCCTGGCGCCGGCACATGGCCCTGGCGCTGGTGGCCTTCTGCACGGCGCGCAGTTTTTGCCGATTTGTTTGGGAGCAGTGCAGAGACGGGGTGAGGTCCAGTCAATTACATTGTGCCTGCAAGCATGTGTTTTATGCGTAGATGTATGCATGTATATATATATATATATATATAGAGGCATATACATGTATATATATATATATATTTATAAACGCTCCGCTCAGCCCGCCTCAGCCAGTATGGTTTGGGCTGGCTTTGAGGTACTGTGTTTTGGTTTGCCTTGAGGTGTGGTGTTTGTTTGAGTGAGTGAGTTGGCACCGGCATGCGGGATAGAGGGTGGGTGTATGTTCGGGCTTTCCCACATGGCTTCAAGGGCTCCAACGAGAGCCACAAAGAGTTACAGAAAGGAGTGGACAATTTGGCTGACCTCTCTGGCGGTTTCTAGGAGGACCTGGACCGCTTTTTGAGGGGGTTTGAGCAAGGGATCTTTGACCGGGAATTTGACTGGCTTCTAGTTTCTGGAGGGGGGGTGCTGGGGGTGGACTTGGGTTCGCGGCGTGGTTCTATGCGTGACAAACCTTTGCTTGGTTGTGGGCTGGTATGACTGGTGTGAGTCGTATGTGTGTATTCGTGTGTTTGTGTGTGTGTGTCTGTGTCTGTGTCTGCGTCTGTGTCTGTGTCTGTGTCTGTGTCTGTGTCTGTTTCTGTTTGTGTGTGTGTTTGTGCGCTTGTATGTTTGTAATTATGTATGTAATGTAATGTAATGTAATGTAATGTAATGTAATGTAATGTAATGTAATGTAATGTAATGTAATGTAATGTAATGTAATGTAATGTAATGTAACGTATGTGTGTGTATGTATGTTTGTGTGTGTGTTTGTGCGCTTGTATGTTTGTATGTATGTATGCACGCATGCATGTATGTATGTATGTATGTATGTATGTATGTAAGTGTGTATGTATGTCTGAGTGTGTGTGTGTGTGTGTGTGTGTCTGTGTCTGTGTCTGTGTGCGTGTCTGTCTGTGTGCGTGTGCGTGTGCGCGTGCGTGTGCGCGTGCGCGTGTGCGCGTGCGTGCGTGCGTGCGTGCGTGCGTGCGTGCGTGCGTGCGTGCGTGCGTGCGTGCGTGCGTGCGTGCGTGC
>CAUJNA010002124.1:291878-309378 GCA_963377175.1 Effrenium voratum
ATCGCACTCGCGCTCCCGCTGGCGCTCGCGCTCGCGCGCGCGCGCGAACGCACACGCACACGCACACGCACAAGCACAAGCGCAAGCAAAAGCGCAAGCGCACACAAAAACACAAACACAATTACAACCACAACCACTGCCACAACCACAACCACAAACACAAACACAAACACAAACACAACTACAAACATAAACGCAAACACAAAAACACACAAACACACAAGCGCACAAACACACAAGCGCACAAACACACAAACACAAACACACAAACATAAACACACAAACACAAACACAAACACACACAAACACAATTACAACCACAACCACTGCCACAACCAGAACCAGAACCACAACCACAAACACAAACACACACACAAACACAAACACACACAAACACAAATACACACAAACACAAACACACACAAACACACACAAACACAAGCACACACACACAAACACACACACACACAAACACACAAACACACAAACACACAGACACACAGACACACAAACACACAAACACCCAAACACACAAACACACAACCGCACAACCACAGAACCACACAACCGCACAACGCAACCACACAACCACACAACCGCACAACCACACAACCGCACAACCCTGCAACCAGGCAACCACGCAACCACACAACCACACAACCGCACAACTGCGAAACCACACAACCACACAGCCACACAGCCACACAGCCACACAGCCACACAGCCACACAGCCACACAGCCACACAGCCACACAGCCACACAGCCACACAGCCACACAGCCACACAGCCACACAGCCTCACAGCCTCACAGCCACACAGCCACACAGCCGGACAGCCACACAGCCACGCAGCCACACAGCCACACAGCCACACAGCCACACAGCCACACAGCCACACAACCGCACAACCGCACAACCCCGCAACCACACAACCACACAACCGCACAACCATACAACCACACAACCGCACAACCACACAACCACACAACCACACAACTACACAACCACACAACCGCACAACCACAACACCACAACACCACAACACCACAACGCCACAACACCACAAACACCACAAACACCACAAACACCACAAACACCACAAACAACACAAACACCACAAACGCCACAAACGCCACAAACACCACAAACGAACACCACAAACGCCACAAACACCACAAACAACACAAACAACACACACACCACACACGCACCACACACACCATGCACACACCACACACACACACACCACACACACACACACACCACACACACACACACCTCACACAAACACACCTCACACACACACCACACACACACACACCACACGCACACAAACACGCACACAACACACACACACACCCACACAAGCACGCACGCACGCCCGCCCGCCCGCCCGCCCGCCCGCTCGCCCAGCATTCGCATCCGTGCGCTTGGCGCATCACACGTTTGCTCAGGCGTTCGCAACCACCAACAATGCGCCAGCCCCGCCTTCGCACAGCGCGCACGCAGCCCGCTGCCTGCCCCATCGCGCTTCACGCGCCACTGCGCACCAGCGCCGCGGCCACTGCCGCGCCTACGCGCCGCGCACGCGACCGCACACGGCACCCTGCAACGCGCACCACACATGCCGCACACGCAACGTACCCGCACGCCGCACCTACCCGCTGCACACGCACACAAACAAACAAACAAACAAACAAACAAACAAACAAACAAACAAAAACACACACACACAAAAACAAACAAAAACACACACACACACACACACAACACACACACCCACTAACACCACACACACACTCACACAAACACACACACACACACACACACACACACACACACACACACACAAAACACACACACACACACACACACACACACACACACACACACACACACACACACACACACACACACACACACACACACACACACCACACACACACACCACACACACACACACCACACATAAAACACGCACACGCACACGCACAACGCGCACACAAAAGACGGCACATTACCATAACAAACGCACACAAAGCACCGCACCGCACTGCTACCGCGCACACGCCACACGCATCACGCCACGCGCACGCGCACCACTAGCGCACGCGCACGCGCACGCGCACGCGCACATCGCAACGCACGCGCGGGCGCGAACACGCGCACTGGCCAGCGCACAAGCGCACGCGCACGCACACGCACAGCCGCACAGCCGCGACGCTGCGCGCACGGCGCAAGACATAAACCCACACAGCGCACGCGCACGCGCACGCGCCCTAGCGCAGGTACGCATGCCAGCACCCGCGCCAGCCGCCAGCCCAATGCCACCGCCGCCACGCCCCGCGCCCGCGCCCCGCGCCTGCGCCCGCGCCGCGCCCGCGCACCGCGCCCGCGCCCACGCCCGCGCACCGCGCCCGCCGCCCAGCCGCAGCAAGCGCCCGCGCCCGCGCCCCGGCCCGCCGCCCCCACCGCGGCCCGCCCCGCACCGCCCGCCCCAGCCCCGCGCACCGCTCGCCTGCACCCGCCCCGCACAACCCGCACACACCACACACAACACAACACAAACACACACACACACACCACCCACCACCACCCACCCACCCATCACCCACCCACCCACCCACCCACCCACCACACCACCCACGCACCCACGCACCCACGCACCCACGCACCCCGCACCCAGCACCCACGCACACGACCCACGCACCCGCGCACCCGCGCACCCACGCACCCGCGCACCCACGCACCCACGCACCCACGCACGCACGCGCGCACGCACGCACGCACCCACACACACACACGCACACACACACACACACACACTCAGACTCACGGTGACACTGACGCTCACGCTCACGCCCACACTCACTTACGCACTCACTCACTTCCTGACGCTCTCGCCCAATGGAAGCGCCGCGCAGCAACCGCCTCCCATCACTTAAGCGACATCACGGCCGCTGGCACGACCGTCGCCCAAAAACTCTAGAAACCAACCAACCCCCAAAGCCGGCCCAACTTCGGTCAAAGCTCGCCAAAAAAACAGCGAGATCGTCGCGCGCAATGATTCAGGACGGGGAAAAAAAGGTTGACCCGCAAGTGCGAAAAAAAGGCTACGTCTAATAGGGCAGTCCAGCCTAAAGCTTTAGTACTGGTTAGGTATTTAGAGCAGAACTCGGTCGCGACATTCCGCTTCTTTATATGGGGTATTTAATGAAAGGGGGTGCAGATTGTTTGTGTGGATTGCATTGGCGGTAGCAGCTAAGTGACAAGTTTCCGGGCTCATTTTTGACGGGTTTCACAATTTGACAGGGATTTGACCGTGTCTGACCGGTTCCAGGGGCGGCGATTTGGCATGGGGCGGGTGAGGGCGCAAGGGGCTAAGCTTCTGCTTGGAAGGGGGGGGGGCGGACAAATTGATATATATATATATATGATGTAATATGTTCATAAACATATTATGCATACATGTATATATGTATATATTTATGTGTATATATATATATATATATTTATGCAGCATATGTAATCTTTCTGTTATTTGTCACGCGCACCATTCGCCCGCCGCATTTGCGCGCATCAAAGCAGGGCCGACCAATAAGGTTGGCTATTTGGCTTTTGGGAGGAGAGGAGTTTGGTACGCACGCTGTAGAATCACCGGATTGAATTCATGACGTGGTATAGCCACAAGATAGAAACATATAATACATGTATCGGTGTACGACCATCAAGAGTTCCCTAGGAGGCAGGGCTTCTTTTGCTCTTGCCGCCTTACGCGTCTCAAAATGAAGCTGAAAGTCGCCAACGCATCCAGATCTGGTTGTGAGCATGATTGGCAAGCGCAAAGTGATTGATCTTCCCAATGGGTTTCACACAGAACAGCGACGACATCAGTAATGTCTCTAATAGTAGATGATAGAAGTGAGCATCATAGTGATGGTGACACGATAGTTATAGCGATAATTACAGCAGTTGTGGTAACGATGCTGACAATGACACCAATTAAATGAACACAGTAGCATAAAGATATGAACTGTGACATCAAGGATGCAAATCATAGAGAAGATGGACAGTTGCGTCTCTGCCCAACTCAGCCAACTGAGCTTCTGCTCGAGCAAGAAGCCTGAGCCCAAGAACGAGTCAAAGTAACGTGCACCACAAATTCGTCCGTCCCCTCAGCATACATAACAACTCATAACTTGTCAGCCACCCCTGGACCAAGTTGTAAAGACATAAAGAAAGACCGTGAACTTTATGGCAGCATGAACACACCCGACAAAGCAATAGCGTGAACTCGAGCTGCTCAGCCCCAAGGTTTGAAGATGTAGACACCAAGTGCACAAGACACACGTACTGTTATACGCCCAACAGTATTATAAGCCCATTTGGAACTCTGAACGGGATCAGAGCCAAGTATGTATGTATTTCTATATATATATATACACACACTGTTCTTTGAAATCTTACTTGAACAGCTGCAGCTGAATGGTGGTCGACATTCTTCAGGTACGTAATTTGCACGATTGTGTTTGTTTGCCGCGGGTCACGGTGCCGCTGCATTTGCCAACGCTGTTGAGTTAGCCCGCCGTTTTGGCAAGACGCAGCGCGCAAGGTGATGTCTTGCATTTGCTTTGTCCTGGCCTGTCACTTGGCCGCAGAGGCAATTTCGTTTGGTCTGAAAGTCCTATTGGTTGCCAGGGACACACCAACACCATGGTTTGTTCAGTTCTATTCTGTGTGTGAACTGGAACACAGGCTGATTGCACATGCAATAACATTTACTTGTAGCTGTAGGAAGCTCCAGTCATGTAGCGCTCAGCTGAATTAGAAGGATGCAAAAAGATCAAATAAAGGCTTCATTAAGAAGCCACAATGACAAACAAGAACTGACGAGACCAGAAACCCACATTGCCTTCCAAGCTATACATTCTGACGCCTTTCACGGGGAGACATCGCTAAGGTTTGAATTTGGACGAGCCACCCTGCCCAACCAAAGGCCTCACTGCCGAGGCCTGAGCGGGAGCTCTGAAGTTTAGCCAAACAAAGAGGAGTCCGAATGACTATTAATGTCTTCTTGCTCTGGATGTTTACCGCCTGATGAGAGCCGACAAGGAGGGTAGCTTGTTTTTCTTGCTTCGGCCGCCGATGCTAGCTGGCTCTTGGGGCAGGCCCAAAGAAAGGAGCGACTTTGTCCATGTGCAAACTGTTGAGTGCGACCCACCACGATTGAATGTTATCAGAGCTCTTCGCTGTAGCTTTTAATTACTTGTGCTATCGGGCTGCCTTGTTGGAATTGGGAGTCTGGACGTTCGACACGCAAAGCAGTTGAGTGCTTCATGAATGCAGGGGGACCCTCTTTGTAACGCTGAGGCCAGGCAGCAAGAGGCTTGACAGAGCAACTCAAAGTTTTATCGTTTCATTTTGCATGCAGCCAGTGGCATTGACGACGGCACATTTCAAAACAATCAACTCTGGGTGTCCGTGGGAAACGCCCAGCTGCTGTCTCGTCATGCCAGCTGCGGGGGAGGGGTCAAAGAGACCCGAGCAGACTCAACTGAAGAGTCCCAGTTGCGAGTGGCTGCAACTTTTGCGCCTGTAAGTTCGCGGGTGATCCCCTCTGAGCGCTGCAAGCCATGGGTGTTTGAAAGGGCCAACAGGCAAGTCTTCAGCTGGTTTTTTCTGCAGAGAGCACGTTCGAACACCTGTCGCATTCCATGGCTTGTTGGGCATTCCTCAGAGATGCTTGTCCTTGGCGAGAGTTGCAGGAAAGCTCACCACCAGCACAGGATGCTTGAACCATGATGGCATCCTTCTCGTTTAAACAATTGGACCTGAGTCAACCAACTCGCTCCAAATACGCACAAGCCAGCGTGAGGGCCAGCTACCTTTAATGTAGCCTTGCCCGGCAGACTTGCTGCCAAGTCTAGGTATCACTTGGACACCTTGAACGTTTACCTTTTTTAGACAACTGTCCATTCCTCAGTCCTCTACTTGAAAACTCTTTGGAGGTGCTGCTGTTCAGCCTGCGGCCCGATTGGGGCCGTTGCAAGTGATCCCAATCGCTCGTTTCGCAACCAAGAAAGCGCACCCGGACTTCTTGATTTGAGGTTTGCCATGCGAGCCGTTTCTCACGCGTCAGAAGGGGCAGTTGGACTTACTGAGTGAGGTTCAAGCTTTTAGTTGGTTAGTCACCCGCATGGGCAGCTTGAGGCGTTTTGCATGGACGTGCCTGAAGCAGACATCAGCTTAGTGCAAAACTCTCGTCGCAGAATCACAGATCGGGTCAAGGCAGCAAATCCCCGAGAGATATTGGAGAATCAACCATTGCAGCAGAGTTAGAGTAGCGGACAGCTAGACTTTGCTTTCTGACGCGGTGTGCCCCATCGCGCTGCGCATGAGACGCAGCCGGAGCCTGGGGGGAGGGGACTAGGGTTGATTGGGCTTGGCATGTTGGCAGTTGGTGTTGAACTGAGTGAACAACGCCTGCCAGAGGCAGGAGCGCATCGTTGGATAGAAGTCCTCAAAGGATGCAAACTGTTCTTGAGCATCGCAAGCCATCAGCATTTGGATTTGCTTGGTTCGGTACGAAATCGTTTCCATGTGGAAAACATGCCCGAGCTGCCTATTGTTACTTTCAATTACTTTCACACAACACCTCGATTCCAACCTCTTTCGGTCCATGAGATGCCTGCTAGCGTTGGTTTTTCTGGGGCTTTGCGAAAAGGACTGGTGCCCTGCTGCTCGCCGTTTGCGCGCAGCGGCTCCCGCTGCTGTTCTCAGGCAAGATAAGATCTATTTGCCAAAGGGCAGTGACCCTGCTATCCTATCTAGCTCACCAGGGGATTTGAGTGGCGGATGTTTTCTGGTGGGTGTGTGCAGGAGATCTTCTTGTCTTCAGTTAGACAAACAATATGCTTATTAGGTGTTGTAAAGAGACCAATCCTGTCAAGCGCGGATCGAATCGACAATTGTCCGTGAGGCATTGGACGATCAACGACCACACCCTTTTAAATTAGAAAGGCTTTCTGGGCTGCAATCGTTTTGAACTTCAAGAAGTGCAGCTTTGTCGACGTGGGAGGAGCTAACAAAGCCGGTCAGTTTGATTAACATCGCCAATGATCAACCTCGTTTTTGCTGAAAGTCAAGTGGGCGAGGCCACTGATGAGTCACTTCTTATTTAGCCCACTTCTGATGAATCTTCCCCACCTGATCCACTGCTCTGAAGGCCGCCACATCAGAATGGATGTGGCCAGCCTTCCTCGAGGTCGACGGTTTCGGGGATTGAATTTGCTGTGAGACGCGAGCAGGTTATCTCGACCCCGCCTTTTCGGATCTAGGGGGGCTTGGAAAGAAAATGAGTCAGACGGGACCGGGTGCAGGACCTTCATGCTTGTGTTGGATATCTTAAAGTAGGGAACCTCCCAACATGGTGGGTTTCCTTTGGTTTCCCTTCAAAATAAGCCCGAAAAGGGTACCCTCAACAAAGACGCATCCATGTGGTCCTGGAGTTAGAGTGTTCGGTCACCGCAGAACTGTGGGGTAGAGCGTGGTCGAGAGCAATCTGTTTCGCAGCCAACGCCAGGCGCCCCACTGGATGCCAACCCAAAGCACCTCTCAGCGACTTTTCCGCAATCCGGCGCTGTCGGACTATTCAGGCCCGGATTTTTTTGGCAAAGGATCTTGGGCTTTGCAGCCAGCTTCGCCACGCGTTGCTCCTGCCCAAGGGCTCATTTCGGAGCGGCCGGTGTTGGGGCTAGCTTGGTGCCTCGAGTGATGCGAGCAAAAGTGTCCGAGCCGTTGACCTCACAGCTTTCGCCTCGTTTGGCTTGAAATAGACGTCCCCAAAAAGGTTGTTTTCTTATTCTTTTGGTTCCCTCAAAAGGACAGACCCGTTGAGGTCCTCAGCTACAACATCCTGGCGCCAGCCTTCGTGCGGCCCCTTGACCTGCGAACGGGAGAGATCCAGCCCTTTGCGGCGTTCCAGTGGGCCTCGGAGGAGAGGCACTAGGTCCAGGGGTGGGGCATGGGGCACTGCACACGGAAGGAAGACTTGGACTGGGAGCAGCGGAAGGTGAAAATCCTGGAGCAGATCAGGGCGTGGCGTGCAGATGTGGCTAGGCCGAATCCCTAAACTTTCGGAGGGGAGCAATAGATTCTTCTAATTCATGGGCAAACTCACATTGGACATGGAATAAACAAACGATCTCCAATGCTTGACATTCTTGCACGCTTTCTGTCTTCAGTCAAATAGTCTCTTCTAAGGTGATCTTTAAGTCAAATGGGGATCTGGACTCAAACCTCGGGCTGCAACATGCCTTAGGTGGTTTGCCTACAAGAAGTGGAGTTCAAGGAGGAGTCCGGCTCCTTCAGCCTTCCGGATTGGCTTGAGCTGGAAGGATACTCTGCCTGCTTGCCAGGGGACAAATACCTCACACTCATCGCAGAGAGGAATGAACGGGTGCTGGCAAACAAGGCCATAGGAGAACTTGGGCACCTGGGGGACTCCCTTTTTCGATTATCCATTTTGGCGGTTTGGTGATGAGAAAGGAACAAACAATCAATTCAATTTACTGTCGCACCTGGTTTAATACTGGTACTCTGATTTATGTCAAGTTTCCTCGGCTTAAACGTGACCCCCCCCCCCCACCGTTTCGGTACCATGAGTTATGTCAAGTGTTTGTTGCCGAAAAAAGAAGAAGAAAAAAAGAAGCAACAAACACGGCGCGGGCAAGCATTAGGAATTGGTTTTTGAAGTCGTCCCCAAACCATCAAGTTTAAAGATGACTTGCTTACACAAAAGTAAGGACAGCCAGTCACACAAAGGGGGTTGTCCACAATAGGCCCTGATTCTGTTTGATGTGACTGTTTTGGGGGTTTCTTTAATTCCAGCTTTTTCGGGGGGGGGGGGTTACTGAAACTCCCAAATCAAAGCCTTAGCCTTTAATTTTCAAGGGCGGTTCGCTAACCCCCAAGCTCTTCCCAGCTCAAAGGATAAAGAAAGGCCGAAGAGCTAGGAAGTCCATTCTGCAAGTGGTCCCCAAACCATCAAGTTTAAGATAACTGTACGAAAAACAAAACACACACAGACACAAGCCCAATAAGCCACACAAAGGGGGGGTGCCCCACGGGAGCCAGTGATCCTGTTTGATATGACTGTTTAGGAGTCTTCTTTAGTAAGTCCCGTCAATGCTAATTAGAAACTATGCAATACTAAACTGAGCACAGGGAATCAAAAAGTAAATCCTGGCAATACTAAATTTAGACTAGGCAATACTAACCCAAGTACTGGGAATCTAGAAGGAAGTTCTGGCAATACTAAACTAAGTAGTGGCAATACTAAAGCAATACTTAAGTCATCCAAGCTCCCTGCTAGACCCCTATTCAGGATCTGGTTTGACTGTTGAGGGGGGGGCACATTAAACAAGGTCCAACATTAAGTCCTGCAAAGAATGGGGTTCGTCCTGGCAGGTGGCCACAGGCTGCGCTTTGCTCTTCCGGACAGCGCGACTGGCGCGGTCGGGCACGGAGACGGATGGCAGCGGTGATCCGAACACCTTGGTGTCGGCGTGTTTGGTTGGGGTCGGGGACTTGACGCTGGACCCCACGGCCTTTTTCGCGGTGCACTTGGATGCGCAGAGCGAGGAGAAGCGCGTGGAGCAGCTGAAGAAGTGCCTGGACCGCGCCCGCGCCTTGGGCACCCGCAACGCCGTGCTGGCCGGTGATATGAACACCGAGTGCCTGCCCGGCAGCTGCGTGCAGGCCATGATTTCACGTGAGCCGGTGACGCAAGAGCAGATGGCGCGGGAGTGCGCGTCCGCGCTGCGCCTCAAGGGCGACGAGGAAGAGGACTCGGAGGGCGCAGTGGGCGCAAAGGGCGCGGAGGGCTCAAGCGAGCCCAGTGAGGAGCAGCTGGAGCAATGGAGGGTGCTGTGGGACAAGGCAGCTGTAGCGCCTCGAGAGCAGAGAATTGAATTGCTCCGAGTGCCCACAGGCGGGGGAGTCAGTTTCGATCTTTGTGGGCTTTGTGGGAAGGCGTTGATGGATTTTGGACCTGACGTCTTTCTTTGTCGCGACCTTGGCAGGCCCCACTCGCTCTTCCTATGAACACGGGAAGACAGAAGGCCCTTGCGTGACCTGGAGCTTAGATCCTTGGCTCAAATCGTGGCCAAAATAGACCCCGTGTCAGCGGCTTCGTCCCCACCAAGCAAACACACTGCCTGGCATTGCCTTTCGTTGTTTCAACATGTTTCAACTGCCCAGGACCATGTTTTCTACAGTCCGCGGACGTTAAGGCTGCTCTCAAAGTGGACAGCGCTGGAGGCCACAGAGAGCCACTGCGTAGACTGAGATTCAATGGCCGGAACATCTCGGATCCTAAATGAGTGTAGAAATCCCACGTCGCACGAGTCGTGCAACTAGTCACTGTGCATCAGGACCTGTTGCAACGAGTGGATGCTTGGGACAACTCACCAGAGGCTGCCGTTGGCAGATGCGGGTCACTCACCCAAGCTTTTCGATGCTTTTGATGCGGTCAGGCTGATCCTGACTCTGCTGCCAGCGGGCTGCCGAATGCCCAAAACCCCAGTGACCACCTGCCAGTGGCGGCCATCTTTGAGGCCGCACTTTGAAAGCGATCTTGGGCATCGGAAGCAGGTCATCAGTCGCAGGTTGCAGTACCATGTCATGGCAGATCTGGCTTTTCGCTGATATGTGCGCCATTGTGCGTCAGGCTTCTCCGACGCCATGCTTAGATGCAGCTGCCAGGCGGGGCCTGGTTTGAGGGCTTTCGGCCAAGGGAGAAGTGTTGATGAGTCGACATGTCGACACTTCGGGCAAATGCTCCGTTTAACCTTTTAAGGCCTACCAGGCGCTCTTCGACGTGCATTACCCGCATTGGCATAGTTGGTTGTGGGTATTCATGCAGCGCGAAACCATCGCATGTCTGGCTATCTACATTGCCACATGCTGGCATGTTTGGACTTGGGATAGCAAATGCAATCCTAGACTGAACAGAATAGAGCTGGAAGATATTGGAAGATGCAAATCGCGTTTTCAGGGAGTCAGGTGAGTCAGGTGCCATGGGAGCGGACGTCGCTAGGCAGCAGTTGGAGCAGCGCCTGGGGGACTTGGAGCTGCGGCACAGCAGCCAGTTGGCAGAGCTCGAGGCAGGGGCCGCTGGGCCGCGCTGGGCCGCTGGGCCGCTGGGCCGCTGGGCCGCTGGGCCGCTGGGTGCGTTTTTGAAGGCACCACAAAGAAAACAGCCCTTTCGGGGGCCCCAAAAAGAAAAGACACCCATTTGTATCAGTCCCCAGTAAACTTTTGGGGTTGGTGGGGGACCAACCTAGGGTGTTAGACCTATGGGGAAGATGGATCTGACTTGGTGGAACCTGACCCTGGGACGTGCATACTTCACGACTTGGTGCAGTGTTATATTATGGGGCATCCCACTTTCGGCGGGCAGCATCTTGTAGATGTTGCTTTGGCCCTATGTTCTTAATGGTGAGTGCATGACTTGCATAAACTATGTCAATACATAATGTATGTACTAACATTCTGCTCGCCAAAGAGATGCTTCGATTTGCTGGTTCGACCAAAACCAGCCAGGCTTCCAATCGCACTCTGAAGCGCTCCCAGGGTGCAACACCTCGCTGTCATCTGAGAACTTGGCAGCCTCCTGATGTTCCCTCCAGGTGGTAGCAAGGAGTTCTCTCAAACACGCTGGCAACACGTCCCAAATCGCTCCGTTGCTTTGACAGCTTCGCAGCGTGAGGCCGCTCTGAAGGAAATGGAACCAAAGGCGGAGGCGTGGCACTTCTTGCGTTGGTTCGCGAAACTGTTGGGAGTTAACTGCAGACCTGTACAGTCGGAGCTGCACGTCCGAATTCGTTTTTGACACATTTGCGGCATGTGGACCGGACCCCCATAGCACCAAGTGGTCCAAAGGGCAACACGACCTTCCGGTCGACGGAGGGGAGCCAATTCGCAGCGCTCTATGCGCTCTATATGCCCTCAGGCTGACGAGGTGGCAGCGAAGGCAAAGAGCAAGAAGTCGCTTGGCCGCAAGATGCGGCAAGCGTTCTGGGGCGCTCAACTTTTCAGCTCCTGGGGCTGTCAGCTGTTGTCTTTGCGTATTGGCCGTAGGGGGAAGTTACCCTGTTAAAAATGTAGCGTTTAGAGATGGAGTCGAGTTATGTCGAGTTGCTGCTGCTTTTTCTCGAGCTCTTGAGCTCAGGAAGGGCGATTCTCCAGAGGTGATCGCATTTAAGCAGGACGCGGCCAGCTGCTGTTTCACTGGTCGCGGTATTGTGATGTAGCGCGGGTGTCGGCTGCAAGTTGGGGGACAAGAGTCCCAAGTGTGGTGTTTCGCAGCTTTCGGAACAGTGAGGCAATGTTTGCAACATCAGCAAGTTGCTTGCCGACAATCACTCTCGTTCCTGCGAACCAATCTACAAGTGTGGCGCGATATAAGTGTATGTTTGAGTGGAGTGGTGGAGTGGAGTGGCAGAGCCTCACTCACTCGCTCCCTCCCTCACTGGCTCACTTGGTCACTCACTCGGTCACTCAGTCGCTCGCTCTCTCTCGCTCGCTCTCTCTCTGTCTCTCCTTGTTTGTCTTGTGGGTTGCTTGAGTTGGTCTCTCTCTCGCTCTCTCTCTCTCTCTCTGTCTCTCTCTCTCGCTCTTCTCTCCCTCTCTCTCTTTCTCTTCTTCTCTCTCTCTCCGTCTCTCTCTGTCTCTCTCTCTCTCTCTCTCTCTCTCTCTCTCTCTCTCTCTCTCTCTCTCTCTCTCTCCATCTCTCTTTTTGTTTGTCCGATTGTCCATCTGGGGATAGGCTGCCCGAGATGGCAAAACCCTGCCTGACACGTCAAAATGCGTCTCAAGTTGGTAAATGTTGTTTGCCCGACAAACAAACTGCCCAAGTTGGAAAAACTCTCTGTTTGATATGTCAAACACACCGCCTCAGTTGTCAAAAGCTCCTACTTGCCCGACACGGCCACGACACTGCCCAAGTTAGCAACACAAATCTGCCTGCCATTGCCAACATATTGCCCAAGCTGGACAATGTTCCGAACCGGACACGTCCAACTACTGGCCAAGTCAAAAAAAGCTCCCGCCCGAAATGGCAAACAACTGCCAGCGCTGTATGGCCGCTTTGTTCCTGAGAAACTCCTGTCGGGCAGCGCCATCTTGTCCGTCGGCGACGTGATGTCATGTGCAGCAGTGTTTGACCATGCAACTTGTACATGCTTTTTCTACGGTAAGTTCTCATGAGTACGGCACAAAGCGTCCTTTGACCACTAGGCACCATGTTTTCAACCACTATACACAGTGGACATGCGACTCGTGCCTGAGCCAGCAGTTGTTATCCTGACAAATTGCAGGAACTGTTTTTTGGGAGTCGGTGACTATCTTAGAGAGCTCAGTCGTGCACGAAACTCAGCCTGTGATGCCTGCGGCTTGAAATGCCATCACTTTGAGAGCCCGTCCGGTGTGCCACGATGCGTTCCTTGGATCCTGGTTGACAGATCGCAGGAAAAGCGGCGCCGGAGCAAGGAGCTGAAAGCAAAGCACCAAGCGGAGCGGGAGGAGTTCTGGAGCCCCTTGGGCCAGGAAGCCATTGAAGTGGCCGAAGTACATGTGCTAGGCAGCGAAGATTGATAATTCGTTTAGAGATGTTTAGAGCAAGTTGTGAAGCACTGTGCTCAGTAGGCAATGGATGGCGCACGGTTTTGTTCCAAGAAACAGCACAACACCCGACACAGTTCATCCTGGGTGGAAAACAAGTGCTCCCACTCACCTGGAAGGAGACAATTTGGGCTCAGAGCCTCTCAGAGATGGGCATAGTGATTTCTCACCCTTTGGTTTGGATCATGGATTTGCCACAAGGAGCAATTTAGAAAAGTGGAATCCTCGCCTTGAGCAAGAGCTCTTTGGTCGACAAAAGGTTCTGCATCAAAGCCCAGACCCTGGATAAACGCTACCCGAAACCTGAAGGAACCTGAAGGAACCTGAGCACTTGTCTTTCTCCGTGAACTTTGGATTGACCCGCGGCAATGAGCGTGCGTGAGTGGGTGCGGGCGTGGGCGGTGAGTTTGTGCGTGTCAGTACGTGCGTGCTCTGCCCTCCCCTCCACCGTATGTGCACCTTTGGGGCAGGAGATTAGGGAGCGCTGTAGGCTGTAGTGTGTCATGGATGTGTCCGACACACTGAGCAACGTCGCCGATTGATACTAGCAAATACTAGAGCCCGCCACATACCAAGGCCGAGCAAATTGTAATGTCGAGCTGTTCTGCTGCCGCGCCTCAATCAACGAATACTCCAAGCTTTGCAAATTCAATCCATTGCATCAGGTTCGCCCAAATTTTCGCAACATATCCATGCTCGCATGATGCTAGTACGCTAGGTGGTAAATGGCTCGCAATTCATGTCTAAACTCTCACAGTTGGAATTGTGCGATTGAAGAGACACCCTTGTGGTGGCAGCCCATGATTCATGAAGCATGTCATTTGCATTCCTCTCGAGCCCAAGGCGGCCTGTCAGAGCTGGAGCTTGACTTCATGGAGGCATTGGGCAACTGGCGGGAGACCGGCGTCCGCTGATGTGCAGATCCAGCGCAGCACTCTGGCGACGGATCACTTGGGCCGGTCAGCGAGGCCAAGGAGTTGAAGCGAAGTGACCTCCGAGATGCTCCGTTTCCGGTGGCGATGTACCTGCCAGCCACATGAGGACCACACGCGTCGCCGAGCGCTGAAAACGGGCGCAAGGAGACGGACGTGACCTTTCACTCCCATCAGTTAGTCTACACCTTCGATACCACAAGCCAAGATAGCATGTGAATGCCATTACAGCGTTCATAGTATTGACAGTATTGGCGAGACATGTGAATGTGCTCTGGACTAAGCCGTCAAATTCAACACATTGCTGGCTTCATGGACCGACCGGGATTTGTGCAGCTATTTCTGGCACTAGTCTCAAGGATGGCAACTGAGACCAAGGCAGGAAGGAGCACTACAGAATGTGCGTCAGCGGCGTCATGGTTGAATTTCCAACATCCACTTTGTGCTGCTTGTATGGAGAGCTATGGGCAGTGTGAGCCGCTGCCATCCAAGGCCAGGGGTGGCCTTGTTTTGAGCATGGCAACGTTGAGCGATACTTTTTTTTGCGAATCAGCTGGAGCTGCCACTTTATTGGGCAGGATGGGTGTTGGAAACAAGAAATGATTGCCTGGTACTCATCACGGTGTAAGTGGACAAAACAGTGGTTCAAAGTTCTACATGCCTAAATCCGTGGGCTCAAGGCTGACTTCAATGATGTCAGCAATAAAAACATGTGTGGTCAAATGCTGAAAGGTGGCTTTCTGGAAAAACATATTGGTACACATTGATCGCGTAGTCCGCTCCCCCATAAATAGATTCACCCTAGTAACATGTCGTCCGACATGCACAGCGACCCCATATGTAGCTCAAGGTTACCTGAAAACAGAGCTTCTGGGCCCGGCAAATGCAGAGGAGCGCACGTGGGCAAGGACCGAAGTGGAATGTGCGGTAGGCCCTTACATTGTAAATGTATGTTGTATGTAATGTTATATTCCCAGAAGAGCATTTGTGAGAGGGGACCGTATTAAACGGAATCGAGGGAGCAGATGATTACGATTGCTGACTTCAAGAGCCTCGACGCCGACGTGCCACTGTCCAGGTTCAACTAGCAGCATGGGGAGGGTCAGGAGTATGAGGCCAACAGGCAGCACGAGCGCTCAACATTGCCCTTGTGCAAACAGCCCCCGCAGAACCAATCCCCATGTCGACTCAGATCGGGACCTCGGAGGCGAAGCTCTTCTGCAGCCGGATCACCCGCCTTGCCAGGCCGCCAGAAGTTAGCCCGAGCTGATGGACCCTTTGATTGCAAGCCCTTTTGTACGGAGGGATTCTTCCACATACAGTGCCCCAGCTTGGATGACTCCTGGCAAAGCTTTTTTGAAGAACCGTTGGATTCACAGCTGCCAGCCAGTCCAGTGACTTCCATTAGATGCGCATGGAGGATGCCAGGTGCCGCTCGGTTGCCATGTTGAAAGGTCTCGGATCCAGGTCTCTACTGACGTTGCTTGTTCATCAAATGTCTCAACGGATCATTTTGACATCGCCACTTCCTTCTCTTGGAAATTTATGCAGCCTAGCTGCTGAGGTGTTGACCGCCTAGCGCCAGTGAATAGTCCGCTCCTACTTTTGGGATAGCAACTTGGGCGACCCTCGCAATAGAGGTTGTTTGGCCTTGAAAGGCACACCTCATCAGAATGGCAGGCGTCTGGCCACCATCCTTGAATTCTTGGCTGGGGCTCATTTTCATCTTCGGCCGAGCAGGCAACATCAGTGGCGGGACTCCCTGCACCTGCTTCATGTCATGGAGGCGGGACTCAATTCCAAAAAAAAGAACAAGAAAAACGAGATGTTGGGACGTGGCCATCCCGCTTTTTCGGTTCAAATGTTTTTGTTCTCCAACTCTTTCACACTTTCAGGGAGACTCTTACGAGAACTCCAGGTGGCCTCCCTGCAGCCCGACATCTTCCATTGTGCCTCGGTCGGGCAACATCTCGAACGGCGGGGCTTGCCTGCGTATCAGTCCTAACGAGGAATGCTGCAGTTCTAGGGCTGTTCCCTGATGCTGTTGCTTTCCAAACAGAGTGGAGAACGCCAGGAGCAGTTGTTTGGACAACCAGCCAAGAGTTGTTTCCTGTTCAAAAGCCGGCAGCAAGCCATGATAGCTTGTAAGAAAACGGTTCTGGAAACGAATGATGACCTTATAGCACCCATCTTAACAGAAGGTGCCTCCAGATGTGCAATTCGCATAGCGCCTTCGTGGCCCATGCAACCTCACCGAAGCCGGAGGGGGCCCGGCTCGGCACTGCGAGCGACACATTGGGAGGAGTCAAACGTGACGCTGAGCAACATTCCTGGAATAGATTGAAACCTAAATGAGCATGAACACAACATGCCTCGAACCTAAATGAGCAAGCTTTTCGTTGCAGATACCTCAAGCAGCAAGGAATCAGCTATGAAATCAGCGGCAAATATTGCGACAAATCAATGACTCAGCGAAACTACGGATGCTAAAAGATGCGTCATGAAAGGAGGGTGCAAGGAGGTAAGCTAGACGCAACGACAAGTGGCAAGGCAGAAATCAATTTGAGGTTAAGTCAAAGCAAGAACACACTGGAGTTCTGAGAAGCACAACGGTTGCCAGTTTGGTAGAAGAGAGTGGTTCAAACATCCAAAGAGGGCGAATGCAAGAGAGCTGCAAACATCCAAAGGTGTCTTTGTTTCTTGAAGATGTGCTCTTGCTCGTGCATGGCGACCCACCTCCCACCCACACCCCACTTTGCCGGTGACAGCATGGGAAGTCACAGCAGTGTGAGGAAGCCATGTGCCACAACTCTCGCTCAGTACAGTAGCAGGCATCAAACTACTCAACCAGGAGTCGAGAGCCAAGGCTCGCCGAGTTTACGCGT
>CAUJNA010002124.1:314378-351878 GCA_963377175.1 Effrenium voratum
CTTTACTTTCCTGATTGTTTTCTTGCTTGACTCGTTTTCTTTTTTTGGTTTGCGTATATTTGTTCTGGTTGCCTGCGCATTGCGCATGCAGGAGCAAAACGAGTCTGCGGGATTCTCGATCATGTATCAGAGTATCCATGTCTGAGTGGTGAAGATGTTGTGTTGCTCTGTGTAATTTGCAACTCGGTTTTGTTCTGGCTTGGCTTGTGTTTGACCTGGTGTGACCTGGTTTGCTTCGTTCTGCTTTGCATGGAAGGGGACATTACTCTCTGTTGTGTGCTTTGATGGGTTTGCCATACTTTTGCGCATGTGATTTGGTTTGCTCAGGCTGCATTTGCGCTCTGCCCCTTTAGCTGTCAGACCCTCACGCTTAGCATACCATGTTCGAACAATCTCACTCACTGGACTCGGTGACGTCCCAAGTAGAGCTGGTGGGCAATTTTCTTTGTCTAAAGGCATTTCAGCATTTCCCTGCCCAGGTGGCCCTTCAACTGATGCGAGGAGTGCCACAGGCGAGAGTGCACTGGGATCAATGCCTGGTGTGCTTCGTTGTTTTGTGCCAGATTTACACCAGTCTGCCAGTTCCGGGCAGACATGTTTGACATAGGTCTACAAGAGTGAATGATCTTGCGAGTGCTGTGCATTCAGCTGTAGCTGCGCAGGAGGCTTATTGTCCAGTCTGAAATGCGGGTCTCGCTCGGTTGCAATGCAATTGGTTGCTTTTCACACCCGGAGAGAGCACCCTAGCACTCCCACTTGGCAAAGGATCCCAATGCACAAAGCTTGGTTCCCTCAAATCTGTCCGCAATGCCATGAATGCCATCTCCGACCGCATGTAGCCCACGCGAGGTGAGCTGCGCCCAATGCGAGGTCACCTTCAACGCGGCGATGAGTGTCCCCAGGTTCAATCAAGATGCTGCATAAGCTGCGTTGGATTTGAACGAATGTTGCTTCCTTCAAGCAGACATCCAGTGGAGCCTATAGCTGCCGCCCAGGCCTGTGAAAAGATGTGTGCCTGGCGTGGAGGCAGGGTGGGGCAGGGCCTGAGCACCGGCTACACACTGCAAAGCCTAGCATTGAAGCTGATGTTGGGCAGAATGCCGCCCAATCTGCTTAAAGTTTGGCAAGCAACGTCAAGGCAAGCAGTTGCAATACTTCTTTGCATTATTCTATACCATTTGCATTTGGTAGACTTGTACTCGTGTTTCAGTTACAATCCATCCCGCAATAGCGCCCTATGGCTGCAGGCCTCCAGCTCTTCTCCGAGCTACTTTGCAACAACCTTCAAGTCGCCACTTGGACCTTCGCAGAACACCGTTCTCTCATGTTACGAAGCGTTGCGAAGCATGGCAAAGCATGGCATCATTGCCGTGGAGCCTTTCAACTCGACTTCGATGCGTGTGTCGCTGACTGGGGAGACGAGGACACCATCGGCTTCAGCGTGACCATCAGCTCCTTGCAGCGACTGGGGCGCTGGCAGCAACTCGGGTGAACACCAGAACTTGACAGACAAACGGATGGGTCTTTTTAGTAGGGGACCACCAAAAATGGTTGGTTTCCTTTTGATTTCCCTTTAAAACTACCGAAAAGGGGTACCCTCACAAAAGGACACACCCGACATATACCTTGAGTGCCGATTTGGGCTGGGCCCTTTGTCCTGGCCGAAATCACCATCCCACGAAACGCTTGACGCCAAATCACCCGTGAAGCCTCCAGATTTGGAGGTCCCCGGAAGAAGCGATTTCGGGTCCTCTACTAGGACAATCGTGTCCTTACGTCATCTCTTCAAGAATATCCTACGTCCTCTCATTTGATCCCGGTAGGACTAATGTTTGAAAGCTAGTACCACCAGACCTAGAGCACTTCAGGACCCCCAGGATTGGGCCTGGGTGGGCCCCTTTTTCTCCTTGTCCTGCTGGTTAACTACGACAAGGACTTGCGGATAGCCATTTTGTCTGGGTCGAGAATCCGGCAATCTAGAAGCCAACGCATTGGTAACCCCTCCCAAAGGGCAATGTTGACAGCGCACTCAGCTGAGGCCAGCTAGCAAGCTTCTTCGTGCAGCTTGCTTCAATCATATTTGAGCAGCGTTGGCTTCCTACATGCAATGCGGATACGTTTCAGGTTTATGACCGCACAAGATGGCTGGGATAGCAGTTTTGACTGTGCGGCATGGCGCTGGTCAGTGTCAGGATATGCCAGTTTGGAGAATTCACAGAAATACGGTGGGTGCGAGTCTCAGGCGTTCTTACCTGCCGGCCAAGGGAGAGGGAGTTGAAAAACCAAACTTGGTGCTAATGACATGCCCTTTCCAGAAATCGTTACAGAATTGCACAGATTGAGCCATTGGGAGCTAGAAAGTCCAGACAAACAAAGGGCCCGTCTGTTCTCAACCAGCAGTTGCAACCAATCAGCTAGAACAAGCAAGTCATGACCGAACCATAAACTGGCGCTCCCTTTTGCCGTGGTTTCAACTTGGCATCCTTTCCTTGTCAAGGTGCCAATGCTGCCATCGCCGCATGCAGAGGGCCTGATTGGCCCTTCACGCTAGATTTGCTGAGTTGCCGCTCAGCTTAAATCGAGGGTCTGGACCCCCATCCCCGAGGCTTCTCCAGGGGACCATGCCTTCTCAGTTCTTGGAACCGCTCTAAAGGGCGCTACACCCAGACATAAATTTACTTGATGATTGCTTTCCCAGCTGTCCCCCCCTCACACGAAGGTTCAACGCACTGAGACCTCTTTCTCTTTAGGCGCTGTTTCACAACAAATCTGGGCCCCTGGGACTGGAAATTGGAACCCTGTTGTTTTCCCTGTGGTCAAAAACCAGCTAGGATCCCCAAGAAATAACAGGGGATCCGATCAGGGCGACGCAGAACCGGCTGGGGGGAACCGCCCGAAAAAAAAAACAAAAAAAAACTGAGAAGGCACGATACCCCGGGGAAAAGCCGATGTGCGTTTTTACTGTAAGGTACCTCATTTTTGGCCATAGGCTTTTCCCAAGTGGACAGTGCCTTCTCAACTTTTTATTTTTTTTGAAAAATAAAAATAAAAATGAGCGAGCACGCAGAGGTTGGGGGAGCACGCAAACCCGGAGAAGGCCCGCAAAACCGGAGAAGGCCCGCAAAACCGGAGAAGGCCCGCAAAATCCGGAGAAGGCCCGGAAAAAATATGAGTCTGTTTTGTTTGGCGATGTGTGACGTGCAAATCCGCATCCATGGCTGCTGGTGATGCCTGTGCTGCTGCTGATGCTGGTTATGCCTTTGATGCTGGTGATGCCTCTGAACTGGTAATGCCTAAAAGTATCAGGCCAGAGCCAAGGCTGACAAACCAACATGCCAGCCCTTGAGAAGGCACGCTTATCTGGGGGAACCCGCAAAATCCAGAGGACGCGTGTCCAGACTTCCGATTAAAGGTGCAGCCATGCTCGAAGGGTGAGTATGGCTTTAGATGGAAAGCAGCGAGGGGAACGAGAGGGAGAGAGAGATAGCTCAAATGGGGAGGTAGACCTGGTCCAAGAGGAGACTTCTTTGAAGCAACAAGGAAAGAAAGGAAGAGCCGCATGGAACAAATCATCCCCGCACTGTTCTGGGCTTCTGCGGATACATTGCACTACAGCATGTTTCCAAGATGCCGTTCCGCAAACAAGGGATGCCAGAAGCTGGTATGCAGCCTGATCGCAGCTCGGCTTCAAATACATATCTCGCGTCTTCGGAATGGCAAAGATCTTTCTAGTGAGTGGGCATACATTGTCCATTTTGTGTGTGCTTTATCCTTGGCCAGAGGGGCCGGCACTCCCGCAGTGCTCGTGCAAACGTTTCAGTGCCAGTGCAGATTGCATTGCTGAGGAATTACAATGAATTCCCAGATTTCATGCAGTGCACGCGGGATCCAATGGATCAGCGCGCTGCACCTTTTTGCCCCCTGGCAGCTTTTTTTTTATTAGCGGATTGGGCTGTTCGCAAATCCAAATTGACAGAGGGATCATTGGCAAGAGCAGGGATTCCACAAGTTAGGCCGCGCGGGTTAGACGGAGCGGTCAGTCCCCAGCATGTGGTCGACTGATCATGTCTCATAAAGACTCAATCTACGTATGCGCTTTTACATCTAATGGTGGTGGCTGCGGCATGTCCGGAGCCCTTTCAGCGAGGGCGCAAATGGGCACAACATGCAAAAGAAGAGCCAACGAGACCTGATGATATCAGTGCTTTCTGGTGACTGGCGTTGACAAGATGAAGCAAGTGCAACCTTTGCAAGCTCAAACTGGTCGCACATCGGCAAATCATCGCAACACAGCGACCAGAAGACACAAGCCAGTATGACATGGGAGGGAATGCAAGGTCAAGGGAAGCGGAGTTTGGGATGAAGACTGGTGTTTAATTCCAATTTGAGCAAACGCAGCAAACAGACATGCAGCATTTCAAGGTAACAGACATGCAGCATGACATGCATGTTTCCAAGCCTCAGGCTCACCTTGGAGAGCTGGGCATGCGCTTCAACGAGGCCTCGGGGCACCGGGGATCTTTGCCGGATGAAACTCGAGGTCCACCTGCCTTGGCACAAGCCTCGGCACCGCACATCAAGTTCAAATGGGGCACGAATGCCCAAGACTTCGCTTCAGCTGTGGCAGTAGCTGTGTTTGCTGAGTTTGCTGCTTCTTTTTTGGCGCGGCGTTTTTTGGTGCTGCTGCCGCTGGTGCCCGCTGGGCGGTGGGTGGGTGGTGGCTGTACGCGCACCAGCTGTTTGCCCCGGCAAGGTTGGGGTGGCTTTGCGTCCTTATAAGGGCTTGCGAAGGCTGCTTTCAGAACGTGAGTTGGCCAAAGTCGGCAACTGTGACTGGTCTTTTCTGCCAAAGTCGACTGGTATTGATCTTGAACACCAGGCACGTTCCCAGTGGACTCAGAAGCAGAGCATTTTCGCTGAAGGCCTGACACAAAAATTGATACGCTCAAAGCCAGATGCCCCATTCCAGCCAAGTGGATGTGGCTCTCGAGAACGCTTCAGCGGAGGTGACATTGGGGGCTGCCGCAGCCGCCCTCGAGGCGCATCGGGGCGGGTGGTTTGAGAGCGGTCATAGGTCGGTTGATTGCAAGCTTGAGCGAGGAATATCTGCAAGCTCTAGGGGCCCTTACTTGCAAGGCCAAGTCTTGATACTTGGCCTTGGGAGCAGGGGTCTTCTCATTGGTAGAGGAAGAGGTTTCAGAGCAACCAGGTTGGGGTGACATGACTGCTATAGGGCTGAAGCGATCAAACTAAGTGCAACCACTTTCAACCAAACTAACTCCAAGGAAGGCGTTTTGCCCCCAGATCGAGGACCCTGGGCTTTGGCGGATGGGCGCGCAGCTGCTGACGGCCTTGACGGAAGGCCGAACGCCGCTCGCCTGTGCCGCTTTCCAAGCCGATTGGTCGCGTCTTTTTTAGGGTTCCCCTTGTTTGGCTGGGCTGTTGAACGGCAATCCGCAAGATCCTTACTTTGGGTTGCGAAAGGGGTTGCTTTGTAGTGATTGTACAAGAGGGACTATGGATTAGGATTGGCCAACACCATTTTGACCAGCCCTGTTTGGTGGGACCAAAACTGACACCGTCCATATTGGGGGTCCCCTTAAAAAGACCGAGTGGCTTCCAAGAAGTTGAAAGAAGTGCAGTTCCGTATGCCTGAAGCCGGGCCCAGTCTTCCCGAATGGAAGATATTTCCCAGCCGTGAGCTGCGGTTTCCCATGTTTGAAGAGACCGCAATTTGTGAGCCAAAGTGCAAGCGATCGACCACGGTCCCAATAAGACGCAGCCGTCGCGAGGCTTTCGTGTGGAAGCCACGACCTGCTTCGATGCTTCCCTGCGCAGCTGCTGGAAAGGCGACCGCTGTCTAATTTGGGGGTGTTTTGGAGGGTGCCCTTTTAAAAGGGGTTTCAAGGGAAACCAAAAGGGCTTCTTTTTTTTGGGTGGCCCCTAAACAAAGACTAAGACACGCCCATGTGATATCGCGCGACGGACCTGGAATCTCGCAGGGACGACACGAAATGTGTGACTGCCCCGTCATAGCGTACTGGAATTGAGTTGTTTCGTGTTGCTTGCAGTTGCCGCGGCGCCTTGTGTTTTCTGACGTCGGTGCTGTTTCAAAACAGGGCTGGGATCTCCCACCTCCAATCTCCAAACCCCTGCTTGCTGTTACACTTTCCTCTACGAGGCATAGCCCTGAGTAGTGTATGTAAGAATTGGCCCCGCCTGGATACTTTGATACATGTCAAACCCATTTGCTGCTTGACTTTGTTTCCTTTTGCCAGGAGGTCGGCCAGACCTGGTTCTGATGCTATTCGACGCCATGCCGCGGCTCAGGCTGGCAGCTTTTGTGCTTGCATCCTGGGTGAGCTAAGAAGGAAAAACATGGCAAGCAGGCTGGAGCAGCCAGCCTGATCGGCCTAAAGGGCAAATCAGCTAATCCAGTCGAGTGTAAAGGTCATCGGGGCCCGTCGTCACCTTGATAGACTTGCATCATTTTCTCAGCTCAACTTTTGGCCTAGCACGATCCGCATAGCCCGATTTCAGGCTTCCGCGGGATGAGGTCGGCTTCAGAACAGCCGTGGAGGCGAGCAAGGAGGCCAAAGCATCCAGGGCGCCGCGGAAATCTAGGGCGAGTCTCATTTCGGGTCGTTCTTGTACCCATGGTAGGGCTGGTTCAGAGTTGCTGCTTGCCATATGGCCCAAGGGCTCGCAGCTACAGGTGCTTCCTGCCAGGCTGCTAGGCTGCTGGGCTACTAGGCTGCTGGGAAGGGTCGCAAGCAGTTCTGGTGCACATCCTGGATGAAGGATAGATTTCAGATGAACCGGGTGATTCTGGGGTTTTGCGCTGAATGTATACTAGGGTTACTAGGGACTCTTCACATTTGGGGTAGCATTCTGTATTTTCGGCAAAGGTGTATTTGTCCATGCTCATGGTGTAGGTGGCTTCCTGGCGTCGGAGTATGGGATCCTTGGCATTGACAGATGGCTGCCAACGGCTTTTGGGCGCAGTCCTAATTGATTGAGACGTGGGGCAGCAACGTCAGCAGTGTCTGAGCCAGACGATACTTTGGCAGGGAAGGTTTAACTGCCTCCGTTGTCGCTTCCAGAACCGATGGATTGAGCTTGCAGCAGCTCAGGGTTGCTTTTCTGTCTGCAAGCTCGAGATCCCGCAATGTATGGAAGAAAAGCAGAGAGGTGGCATTTGTAGCATGACAACAGTCATCGATTTCCTTCCGATCATGTCATCGGCCAAGGTCATCTTCGGCTGGGCGTAGCTTGGGCTGCAACCCAGCGCCTACCAGAGAAGACTCGAGGAGTTGCAGTGGTTTTTGCCAGGAAACTATGGCATCCTAAAACTTGTCAAAGGGTGGGCTCTTTGCCGTGAACAGGCTGCCAACCTCTTTGTGCCAGGGTTGAAAAGCTTGTGGTTCATTTGACTAGTGAAGGATCTTGTTTGGGAACCATGACGGTCCGATTTCGATCCTGTACACCTGTGCGTGCGTCCGTGCGTGTCTGTGTGCGCGTGCGTACGTGTGTGTGTGTGCGCAGGTGTTATGTATGTATGTAATGTAATGTACTGCAGTGTAGTGTAACGTAATGTCGTGTAATGCAATTAATGCAATGTAACGCAACGGAACATAGCGTAGTGGATGAATGTAATGTAATTTAATGAAATGTAACGTAATGGAATGTAATGTGTGTAGGTACGCATGTATGTATTATATTGTAGTGTATTGTATGTAATGTAATATAATGCAATGTAATGTAATGTAATGTATGTATGTAATGTATGTGTGTATGCATGCACACATGCATGTGTGTATGTTTGTATGTGTCTATGTTAATATGGTTGTATGTACGCATGGTAGATTAGGTAGTGTTATGTTATGTTATGGTATGTTATGTGATGTATGGAATCAATGCATGTAATGTATGCATTTAATGTAACTGTAATGTAAATGCTATGCAATGCCATGCCATGTAATCTAATGTAATGCAATGTAATGTAATGTAATGTATGTATGTCATGTATCTAATGCATGCATGTATGTAATGCAATGTAACGCAATGTGTACTGTTTGTAGTGTAATGTAATTTAATGCACTGCAACGGCATGTGATGTAATGTAATGCAATGTAATGTGATGTAGTGTGATGTAATGTGATGTGATGTGATGCAATGTAATGTAATGTAATGTAATGTATTGTAATGTAATGTAATGTATGTGTGTAATGTAATGTAATGTATTGCAATGTAATATGATGTAATGTAATTTAAAGTCAGGTAATGTATGTATGTATGTAGGTAGGTAGGTATGCAGGTATGTATGTATTAATGTATTAATGTAATGTAATGTAATGGAATGTAAACGAAATGGAATGTAATGTAATGGAATATATGTATGTATGTGTGTATGTATGCAATGCAATGCAATGCAATGTAATGTAATGCAATGCAATGCAATGCAATGCAATGCAATGTAATGCAATGCAATGTAATGTAATGTATGTATGTATGTGATCTATGCATGTAATTCATGTAATGCATGTAATGTATGTAATGTAATGAAATTAAATGAAATTAAATGAAATGCAATGTGTGTATGTATTTAACGTAATGTAATGTAATGTAATGTAATATAATGTAATGTAATGAAGTGTAGTGTAATGTAATGTAATGTAACGTAATGTGCGTAGGTACGTATGTAATGTATGCATGTACGTATGTATGTATGCATGTATGTATGTATGCATGTATGTACGTATGTAACGTAATGTAATGTAATGTAGTGTAATGTAATGTAATGTAATGTAATGTAATGTAATGTAATGCAGTATAAAGCAATGTAATGTAATGCAATGTAATGTAATGCAACGCAATGTAATGTATGTATGTATCTAATGTATGTATATATGTATGCATGCATGCATGCATGCGTGTAATGTAATGTTATGCAATGTAACTCAAGGTAATGCAATGTAATGTAATGCCATGCAGTGCAATGTATTGTAATGTAATTTCATGTAATGCAATGCAATGCCTGTGTGTGTGTGTGTGCGTGTTTGTGCCAGCGTGTGTGTGTGTGTGTGTGTGTGTGCCTGTGTGTCTTTGTTTGTGCTTGTGCCAGTGTGGTGTGAGTGCCGTCTACAGTTGAGAAGCTGACTGCAACTTAGGTGCATATTTGAAGTAGTTTCTGGTTCATTTGGCAAGGGCCATTGGTAAATTCATGTTGTTGGTGCTCAACTGACAAGCATCCCAATGTTTCTGCTTTTCTCGGCTCAGCGGATGTTTGGTCAAGCTCAGCATGCCGCATCCATGGTATCAAGATCGTGGAGAGAGGCGGGGCACTCAGTGCACCAGGCATTTGGATTTTTCATCAAAGCTAAATGGTTCTATCTTTTTGAGGGTCCCCTCTTTCGGTGGTTTTCAAATGACACCAAAAGGAACACCTCCACAAATGACACACCTTCGGTGCCCCCAATTTCCCCCTCCCTTCCCCAAATTGCTGGCACGGAGCTAGCACTTGCTGTGCTTGTGGCCCGGTGGCCTCCGCACCGAGTGGTAGAATGTGGCAGTGCGTGTAAAGCGGTCAGAACATGAACTGTGTGCAACTCCAAGTTTCCCATGTTTGAGCAACCCGAACTTGCATCTCTAGAAAAACAGGCCGAACTTTGGGGTCGGTGGAGAAAATATCCTTTCCGGTTGAGTATTTTTTTCAATCTTGGCGTATTCTAGGTTTAGTGCCGGGACTTTGGATGTGTGAGAGAGGTTCTAGGGGGACGGGATTATGTCAGGCTGATAGATCCGCGCCTTGGCCACTGTCCAGTTGCCAAGCACCAGACACCCTGAAGGCCCTGCTTGGTGGGAAACACGAGTCAAGACCCAAAAAACATCCTCGAGGGCGAAATGTCACGGTGCGCCCAACATGTTGGTTATCCTTTGTTTCCATCTTTGAAGCAGGTTTCATAATTAAGTGAGTACCAACATGTCACTCACTTCCATCCCTCTTGCTTTGATTTTGCCTTCCTGGTCAGGGTGCTTCTGCCAGTGCCAACAGAAGATCCAGAGGCGGAAGTGAAGCGCCAAGAGTCAGATAATGCGATCACAGGTTGACACGAGTGCTTCTCATGCGCAGCTCGAAAGCATTTCTTGTCAAGATGCCCAACTAGGGCTGAAATGCCGCCCAGGTCTATCCAGATCATGTTCCGCTCTCTCCGAAGGTGCGAGTTTTTGTGCGCGGACTGAACAAACATCCGAGGTCCAAGTCTTGGTAAGAAATCCAAGGATTGGCCGTTTGTGATACGGACAATATCATCGCCTTTTTGCAATGCAATGACTATGGTCGGCTTGCGTGCAGGCATGTGGGCCGAAAAAGAAATCCTGCGCCTTTTTGTTGTGTAAGGGCTGCAGGCCCAGAACGCTATAAACTAATGCTACCCGTACAACTTTGTACATTCCACAACACTACACTTGTAACTTTCCAGCCGGAGCTGCCAAAAGTGTTCGAAGAGGCTTTCGACCTCGAGCTGCCAGAGTGTACTTTGCTTGCTGCACTCGCACTCAAAAATCGTGACTTTCGAGACTGCGCTGCCAAAGTGTACTTGGTATGCTACACTTGCACTGAAATGTTGCGACTTTCAAGCCAGAGCTGCCAAAGCACTGCAAACGATACCAATCGATACCAGGCTATAAGGTTACAAGCCAACGCCTGGGCCTCGCACTGGCCTTCCCGCTTTGCGGGATGCAGGATGGGGGCTCTTTCATGCGTAACGGCCGCTGGCCGCTGATTGCCCTGACGCTGTTGGTGGCTATGGTGGCGAAGCTTGGCATCGTGCGCGGCTGGGCGGGGTGCGATGCTCTAATGGGGCGTTGCAAGCAAAGCGTTAGCACAAGTTTGTGTCGACAAGGTTTCATCTACAGATGAACGGAGCTAGGCACAGACATGCACAAATAGAGCGGGATAGAAAGAGCGTGGTCAGCAATCTGAGGGGACGTGCAAAGTTCAAGTTGGGGTTGACTGGGATCTAGCCTAGAATGGGCAGACTCTCCTGTTGACACGGAGGCCAATGGGAAAAGCACAACTTGACAAAGGGGATATGATGAAGATACCTCCACGTACTGATGTCCTGGCTGAGGACCTGTGCGTACTTCCGGCCGTGGGAACTTTCCAGTGGCATGAGCTCCCTCCCGCCCCTCGGTGATCACGGATGCGACGAGGGGAGATGGGCCAAGTCCATTTGGGTGCGTTTGGTTTAAGGGAACCGTCTTTCGGAGTGGTTTGAAAGGGAAGCCAAAAGGAACACCTGATTCGGGTCACCTGTTTTTTTGACACATACCCATTTTCTGGCAGGGGGTCTGCTTCAAAGAAAGATGATGCCACGATCGAGTTGGAGGGGTCGGGGTGCAGTTTGGTTGGTTAGTGGGCTGGTGGGTTGGTTTTGTCATGGTGGATTTCTGGATTGGATGGGGCCCAAACTTTGGAGCCCAAGGATTACCCAACATGGCATGGACATCGATATTTGTGTGGCATTTGGTTCCCCGCAGCGCTCTTGCATGTTTGATCACTCCGATCTTGCGTGCTGCGCACTGTGGGCCGAAAGTCGCGGTGAACTGAGCCGGTCGATGTCCTCTGCCGGAGGTCGGAGGATCCCGACATCCAGGAGAAGGAGCTCCAGTGCCACGAGGCATGTGGTAACAGTGGGGTGTGGGTTGCAAACTCCACAGATTGGAGTTTTGACTGTGCCAGCTGGTATCTTGTTTCCCGTCTCGACGCAATCTGGAGCAATCAGCCTGAGAGCGCGGGGCATCCTCGGCTGTGCCATGCCATGAATCAGACTCTCAATGTTGGCTTCGGCAGTTGGGTCTTTGGCAGAAGCTCTTCCCTTCCAGGGCTGCCGCAGCCAAGACCGAAAAAACATGCAATGCCGGAGCCTTAGATTGGACGGGGGACGGAATGCTTTGTGCACCAGCATGCAATATTGGATCACTGAAGCGGATTTTGAAACATTCTGAAAACAGGATTTTCCTCCTGCCTTAGAATGGCATTTGACAACGCATGTCGATTGTTTTGGAAAACAAGCTAGCAGATGGTGCATTTAGTGCGGGAGTTAACGCCCCATGAACGACAGAGGGCCATTCATGTTTGGTTTTGCTTGCATGTTTTAGTTTAGAAACTGGACGCAGATATCCACGGAGGCACCAATGTAGCTCAGATATGCAAGTGATCAAGTGAATAACAGGAAGGAGTGTGGCGAAAGAAGGAGTAAATGATGGAAAGCAAGGGTTGTGTGAGTGCAAAAGTACAGCGCAAACGCCAAAGACAGTGGACTATCTCGAAACAGTGGACACACTCTTTGGTTTCATCCTGTCTTTGCACAAAGTTTTGGCTTTCAGGAAAGTAAGACTTGGCCTTGTCTTTGTGCTGAGGTTTGAAGGAGTGTATGCCTGCCAAAGAGCAGTGCGTGCGGACGAAGTGCTCGTACGCCCAAGAGAAGTCAGCAGATTGGTCGGCTTGTGCCGCTCGGCTCGCATTCAGAACCGGGCTAAGGGATGGATGCTTTGGGCTGGGACCACTTTCTTGTCAGGCCTGGAGTGCAGGCTACAACATGCTCGTATTTCCACTGCGAAGCTGTTTGCTGTAGCCTGGTTCCTTCGAGGTAAACAACAATAAGGGTCAGGCGGCTGGCCCACGCCAGGCCATCCTCTGCCATGCCTCCGAGTGCGAGGGAAGCTGTGCTGGCGCGGGCGAGGAAGTCGCGCGCTGCCATCGGGACTGCTCGGACTTGCGGCCGGAGACTTTCAGGCGCGGTTCAATTTTCTTCGCGCTCGCAGTGTGTCTTTTGTGAGGGTGCCCCGTTTTTTGGCGATTTAAAAGGGAGGTCCAGCATTGTCAATGAGTTGGAGTTCACCAAAATAATCATGTCAGGGCTCACGATGGGTCTTCATTCCAGGCTAGGGTGTTTTTGTCTCCTTTCGAAAAGAAAGTGAGGGCCAGTTGTTTGGGAATTGTGTTTGGTGTTTTTCTGCGTTTATTGTTTTACGGCTCCGGTCGTTTTGTCCTTTCGAAATTGCATTGTCCTTCTTCCTTCCACCCCAATCCACCCAATGCGAGGCGAAGCCCATCCTAAATCGGCCCTAAACCCACCCTGAACCCACCCCAAACATACCCTGAACTAGCCCTAAAACCCAGCCCGAAACCCGCCCTATTCCAGCCTTCAAGTACCCCCCAACTCGTCCTAAGTCAAGCCCAAACCCAAGCCGATCCTAGCAACGGAAGACTCGATCGCCGCCCAACCCTTTGTCTATTTTCTTCTAGCAGGCGCTAGAGTCTTTGTCTTGAGCGGAGCGGAGCGCTTCGAAAATACAAGTTGTTTGCCGCCTTTTCGTGGGGTAGCGAGCTCAGTGCTCGCGCGCGAGTACACTGAGGTCCGCGTGCTGACGGAGAGAAAATGCATGAAGCACAGCGCACATGTCAACAAAGACGCCTCTTGCACATACAGAGTGTCAGACACGCTTGATGGTAGAAAACAAATTGAGAAAGCTGTTTTGGATGACTTGCAGCGTGCGCTGCAAGACCTATCTTCCAAGCGGAGTGTTTATCTTGTGCACACAAAGGTGTCGACACTTCGTCACTTCGCTGGAGATGTGGTGACAAGCGCGCAGCAAGCGTTGTACCCCAGACTCAGCTTTAACGAACCCAGCACCTAGCCCTACTCCCACCCTAAACCCACCAATAAATTCAACCTTTACATACCCGCCCTAAACCAAGCCTAAACCCACGAGCATAAAACTACCCTAAACTCACCCGAAACCCAGCCCAAATCAACCGTTAACCAACCGCACATAGGCTGAATCTCAACCCTAAATCCAGGCGTAAACCTCGATAGTCTGTGCTGTGCTTAGAATACCACCGCGCAATGTATTCTTCCCAAGCGCACCCCTAAATCCACTGTACCGGCGAAGCCCACTCTAAACCCAACCCATACCAACCATTTGCCCTAAAGCATGCTGGTGGTGTTGATGATGCTGGTACAATTTGCTGGACACGTTTTGGCCCTACAAAAGAAATGAAAAACTATACAGAACGAAAACCAGTCAAGTACACCCAAGAGACATTTGTCCCGGCAAAACAAGGCAAGACAAGCATGAACAGTTTTCCACCGACAGGTGAGGTTCAACTTTGGTGCGCAGGTAGTGAGTGTTTTTGGCCAGAGTGTGCTCATGCCATTTTGTAAGGTGTTGGAGAGTTGCATAGATAGGATGCTCGATGGGATGCCGGCTTGCCAGGACTTTGCTGGAAAATCCAGACTGCATCAAGGAGTGCAAGATGCAATTTGACAATTCTTGCATGGCCGCGATCTTGGCCGGCTGTCTACGCTCGACATTTTCAAGTTGCCCAAGAATCAGTTTTTGCATCTTTTCACTTTGTTTGCTTTACCAATGTTGCATTTCATACACCTGCTCAATACCACATCAGCCTACCGTTTGCTTGCTCCTCATTGAGATCTTTCAGGCTTCGATTGGCTACGGTTTTCTCCAGGCATTCTGGTTAACCTCAGAACCGCAGTACAGGATGTTTGAAGTTTCAGAGCCATGCAAGCTTTTTATGGCCACATTTCAGAAGCCAGAATTGCTTCAGCTTCGGTCATTTGTAGCTTGGCTGGATGTTTGTTGTCGATGCTGGAGCTGTTCACCAAATTATGGTTTTTGCCGTTGCTGAAGGGGAGGCTTCAAGTCCCACTCCCGTGACACGTTGATATCATGTTACACAAGCTCCGGCATGGACATGCTGCGGAATCGGTTGGATTCTTACTGCGCGGCTGGTGCAATTGTAATTGTAGACGCTTCGCGTTGCCCGCCACAGCCGGTATGGTTTGGCTGGCTTTGAGGTACTGTGTTTTGGATTGTTTTGAGGTGTGGTGTTTCTTTGAGTGAGTGAGTGAGTGAGTGAGTGAGTGAGTGAGTGAGTGAGTGAGTGAGTGAGTGAGTGAGTGAGTGAGTGAGTCGGCACCGACATGAGGGATATTAGGTGGGTACATGTTCGCGCGTTTCCACATGGCTTATCAAGACCAAGCTACATGTCCGACATTTTCGTTGGCACGGAAAGGCAACGTCCAGACAAAACCCGACGTAAGATTCAAGCCAAAGTTTGCAATGCAGAGCTCCCAAGGAGCAAACATTGAAGGGATCCCAAACGTGCAGCAAAACCTAATATATATATATATATATATGTATGAGCGACAAACTTTATTTACGTTAGTGGAAACATGCAAGGGGCTGGAACTATTTTTGGGAAATGTGCATATTTTGCCGCAGAACAAGTTGGGGAACACCCCGAAAACGAGGTAGGGCAAACAAACATGATAGCATGGATTCTTGGGTTCAAGGTTGTTAGATGTAGTGTAGAGTAGACGACCTACGTCGCATGGTCCGTGGCAACTTACCACAGACTTTCCGGGGCAAGTACTGGCCAACCCTACGATGCCTAACTGCAAAAGGGTGTGAAGCAAACTTGCAAAGAAGCAGCGTAGCTGGTTTGTTCAAGATTTGCCCCTGGGCAATTTTCAGCCGTCCAAAAGCGGGCCATGTTAAAGCGAGTTCCAAAACGAGTTCAAAACGAGTTCAGAACGAGTCCCCTACAACGTCCAAGTGAGTATTGGCCCAGTTCCTCCTCTCAAGTATTACTTTTCAACAAATTGTGTAGCAGCAGTTTGCTAGCGAAAAGGTTGTGCGGCAACAACGAAGGAAGCAAAGGAGGCGGCAAGCTAGCCAAAGCTCGTTTACTTCTTTAAGCTCCTCTTCTTCAAGCTCTACAGAAAGTTGAGCCAGATAAAACGAGCGCGGTGTTGGAAAACGAGATAGGGGGCTGCGACCGAGCGCAGGTTTGGAAAACGAGCCAGGAGCACCCGTCCATTATGCCATGTAACAAATTAAAGCCGTTGCTCATATATATTGGACGTGAGACATGTACAGACACTGGGCAACTTGTTCCATCATGACGATCACACTGGATCATAATTTGTCTTCAAGAGCTGGGCTAAGGTTAAAACGGTTTGTGGGGTTAGATTGGTATGTGAGGTCTAGAATGGTTTGTGAGGGGTGGGATTGGTATGTGGTGAGGTTGGATTGGTCTGTGAGGGTTGGATTGGTTTGTGGCGGGGTTGCTGTGATTTGCACCGCCCTCCCCACAAACTTACAAGAAGCGTAGAAAGTCGTTGTTTGTAGGCTACATTGGTTTTGAGTGAGTTGTTTTCTGTTGCGCTGTCGACTTGAGTTCTTGCTAGAAGTGGTCTAGCATGAGGGCTTAGGGTGAAGCTGAGTTTTTTTCACGCTTTGAATCATCTGAAACGAATTTTCAGGGTTTGCGACTGAGACACATGAAGCACGCAGCGTCGCAAGTTGCTTGAGAAGGGCCTTTGGTTACAGTGGTTTGTAGATTGATCGAGAGGATTTGAACGCTCTGGCTTTAGGGTTTCGTGTGACGCACTACCAAAGCGTTGCAAACTGAGTTCTTTTCTGTTGCGCTGTCGACTTGAGTTCTTGCTATAAGTGGTCTAGCATGAGGGCTTAGGGTGAAGCTGAGTCAAGCTGCGAGATTTTTCAATTGCATTTCCACGGTTTTCGACTCAGCCGCATGACGGGAGGCGCTGTCATGGAAGTTTTTCACGCTTTGAATCATGTGAAACGAATTTTCAGGCTTTGCGACTCAGACACATGAAGCGCGCAGCGTCGCAAGTTGCTTGAGAAGGGCCTTTGGTTACAGTGGTTTGTAGTTTGATCGAGTTTGCTTCCTGTTGTTTTGCGCTGGTTGCGTTCAGGGTGCAAGGATTTGAACGCTCTGGCTTTAGGGTTTCGTGTGACGCACTACCAAAGCGTTGCAAACGATGTGGCAGTTATAGGGGGTGTCCCATGTTGCCTGTTTTGCAACGCGCGCGCCGCAGCCGTTTTCTTGCTTCGTTCACAAGCTGTCGGCGGTCGTGAGACGTCTGAGCGCTCTGGGGGGCGCCTGCTCACTCACATGTAACTTGCAGGCGGTGAGGTGGGCCGACCTTGAAGACGACCAGGCGTGGAGTTTTGGCGCCTGCTAGCGTCTTTCTTGCGCTGCAGGAGCCAATTACATGGTGCTGGACCGCGAAGGAGTATGCCCAGCGGAGATGTGCTATAACCGTGCGCACGCCGGCCGGAACCTCAGTACTTGGCCGCTGCCCTTGCGCGCTTCGCCGCCTGGAGGTCGGCTTTGCACGTGTGGACGAGGCGTTTGTGTCCTGTTATAGGGTCGTCGCAGCTCCTGCGCTTACTTTTCGAGGCGTGGCGGGCGCGCGAGACGCCACGGAAGGGGCTTGTGGTTTCGCATCTCTCGGGCGTGAGCTTGCGCCTGCCGGCACGGGCCTCAGTGTTTCCAAGTGGCCTCGGGCGTAGTCTCTGCAGTAGGCGCCGCCAAAGCGGACGCCGCGCAAAAAGCGAAAGGACAAGGCGGCTGCGCGCGGCCCGACACTGTCGGACGAGGCAATAGGGCTCAGTCCATCAGCGCGAATCTGTGCTCCTTGTGGTGAGGAGCTGGAAGAGGAGCCGGACGAGCTCTGCGGGGCCGGCGTGGGGTTTGGGGAGGAGGCTGGGCTTTGCTTGTTAAGGACGCGTGTGACACGCACTTGATGTGGGTGTGTGTGTGCGATGTGTCATTCTTGCGGTGTGTGTGAGATGTAAGGTGTAGGGACACGTCAGGCCGCAAGGGTTGGTTTTACGCAAACAGGTGGGCATGTGCAACATGTGACGCACCCGTGACTTGAACAGTAGGAGCGTTTTGAGATGTCAGCTCTGAGCGCAGGGTGGCCTGCGTGCAGAGACGCAGTGGGGCCCACGCCTCAATGAAACTGCTTGGCAGCCAGCGAGGCCACGGAGCTGTTGAGGTTGGGGGCTAGCCTGCAGCGTGGCTCGGCGACTGCGCCGGGCGCTCAGGCGCCGCGTTGCTTTTTGCAACGCGAAGGAGCTGAACACTTGGCTGGCGAGGGCCACGGCTTCAAAGATTGAAGCATCGGCAGGCGCCAGGGTTCACGTGGAGCGTGTCTGGCTCCAGGCCCTGGAAGATGACGAGGCCTTCGGCTCGTTATCCTACCTAACGGGTTATGTAACGGGTCGGCGTGCTGGCCGTGGCCCCAGACACACGCTGTGCTCTCGCAGCTCTGAAGCGCAAGTTTCAGGTGGCTGGTGGCTCAGCAGCAGGACACGCAACAAGCGTGCCCGCGCCATGAACGGCAACACAGCGCAGGTGGCCCAAAAGCGTGGCACGTTCCCAAACGTGCGCAGCTCTTGCTGGCTGGCAGCGACGCTTCAAGCGCTGTTTGCGTCCAACAAGCTGCAGCAGGCTGTGGCCTCGCACAGAAACTGCAGTTCTAAAATGTGTTTGATGTGCCTTCTGCGGGCGACAGAGGCAGAGTCCCGGCCAACGGATGCAAAGGTTGCGCTTCAACAAGACTGGACCACTCCACTGCAGGAGCTGGGGTGTCCCTTGGGGCCGTATCAAGACCCGAGTTTCTGATGTTGCTCGCAGCAAAGCTTGGCAAGCAGTGGGCAGAGCTACGTCACAAGAACAGAGGTGAAAGCATTAGTGCCCTCCTGCCCCTGCTTTGGCGGCGCTCAGAGGGAAACCAGCCGCATCGCCTCTGCAGAGACTTTGCTTGAGTTGTACCTGCCCGAAGAAAGCCTTTCCAGACCCATCGCGTTGGAGGAGCTTCTGCAAAATAACACATTAGGCGCGCGTGCTGCCGGCGAGCATTGCCCGCAATGCGCCCAAGAGTTGCAGCTGAGAGAGCAAACGGTGTTCACGTGCAAGCAAGTTCTTGTGTGCCACATTGTCCGTGAGCCACGCAACAGCCCCGCCCGGACTGACCCAGTGAGGCTGCCGGACCGCCTGTGGCCAGATGCAGCAAACACCGAGTACCGCCTCTGCGCCGTAGTGTGTCACAGCGAGGCAACAGCAGGAGTTGGCCACTACGTTGCTTCGGTCCGGCACGGTAGCAGCGCGTGGGTCCGCTATGATGATGGTGTCGCAGAGCTTGTTCAGCACTCACCCGATGGCCCGTTCTTCCGCAAGAGCGCTCGGCATGCGTTGCCTCCTGCTGTTGTGCGCTGGCTCCGTCGCCAGCGAGTGCCGCTGTTTATTTTTGGGCCGCCCGCTCGGCAGCGTGAACTTGACCTTGTGGCTTCTCAAGTGCCCGGCCTGATGCCAGACGCCGACGTTTCTGCCGCCGGGGCCTCTGCCGCTGCAGACGCATCTGCGAGCGTTGAAAGTGCGCGTGCGGAGCAGCCAGCGCCCGCGCTGCCGACCGCAAGCGCTCCAGCGTCTCGAGGGCAAAAGGCCGCGCAAACACGCGCGCAGCGCCAAGACTCGCGCCCATCATTTGTGTCTGCCACAGACCTTGGGAAGGTGCTGTTGTCGCAGCGTGAGTTGGTTGCCGCCTTGCATCAGCGCCCAGAATGGCACGACTGTCGCCACCAAGTGCACATCGCATGGAGCAACAACACCCGCACGGTGCAAAACATCTATTGCAGGGAGGCGCCGGATTGCCCAAAGCGCTGGCGAAGCACATACTTCCTGCAAGACGTCGGGCACGCTGCTGGCACGTTGCTGCTTACGACCTTTGAAGACCACAAGCACGCCAACGTGGCTGCCGGCGCGAAACGAACCAAGCTGTTCACGCCACGGCACGCCTGCACTGCCCGCAAGTACTTAGAGCTCACGCCGAAAGGCAGTAGAGCGCCCGAGGCCTTCGCGACCACCTCGTGTCGCAGAATTGCCCTGCAGATGAGCTCCCAACCTTGCAGCAGCTCACAACATGGGTTCGCTAACAGTTATGCAGTTATAGTCGACTATAGCAGTTAGGAGCAGTTAACTTGACTTATCATTTTACTTATTTTAGTTACTTAGTGATTTTTTAGTTATCCGAAATTTGGGCATTTCTGCTAAAAGTGTGTTAGCTTGAAAAAAGCTGCGAAAAGCATGTTTTTGAATCAAAAGTGCTTTTGTTGCGTGTAAATGATGACGTTTAAATATGCGTATATTTCGATTCTTTGAGTTTTGTTGGAGTGTGTACAGTTCGTGTTACTGCGCGGCTGAGCCGCGCCAGAAAATACTTGACTTATAGACTGTATATATATATATACATACATCCGTTGACATAAATAGTGCACGTTCTATGTCATTCTGTACAGCCGCGCTGTTTATGCGGCATGGCTGCGCAAGCGCCCTTTTCACTCCAGGCACAGCAGAGATTGATCCGTCTCCCACAGCCACCAGCACGGGTGCAAAGCCTCCCGGACGCACAGCTCCGTCACGGTCTTCACGTTGGAGCTGAGTGTCCACCACCACGACGCGCCAGCTGAAGCGCGCACCTTACAACGCAGGCATGCGTGCAGCATGCGTGCAACTTGCAACAACACATGTGGTTTAGAAAGAAAAAATGGAAGCAAAAGCCGCCAGTTGCATGCATGGGTCGAAGCGCAGCTCTTGCACGATGAAGAGAAGGCTGCCGTTGTCGCAGCAAGCTCGCACTACGCAAGCTTCGTCGCGCATGCGAAGCACATCGCCGCCAGCGACCGAAACGTGCGGCAAGCGGGCCTCTTTGGCCGCAAGAGGCACGCTGCGATCCCCGCGCGGCAAGTGCTGCCGCATGGCTGAGCCGTTGGCTTTCGCAGGCCCAGCTGGAAGACGTCATGCATCAAGCTCGCGCACATGCGAGAGCAGCAAGCGCGGCAGAGACGCCGCGGGAATGCCTCCGCCCGCAAACTGGCCGACCCTGTGCGCAATACAGTTCTTGAAGACGCGATGCTTGGCCTCCACGGACTCACATCCGCAAACCACTCCCAGGTGAGAAGCTTGCAGTGGGAGGTGCGTGCAATGGTGGTGCTTTGGCTTGCACCCAGCGCGGCCGTAAGGTCTCCATGAAGCACGAAGCTTAAGCTGCAGAAGGGCGCCCATCCACCAGCTGCCGCTCGTCATCCGTAAGGTTGACAGGCAGAGCAGCCGCAGATCCTCAGCAGGCGCCTCTGCAGGCCGCCCTTCATGCGGCTCTGCAGGCTGCTCTGCATGCAGACCCCTCTGCTGGCGCGTCCTCAGCGTCCACTGCCGCGGTGTCAGCTGGCATGGTCTGCGGGGTCTGCGAGCTCATGGCGAGGCCGCGCAGCTGCAGCTCTACCAGGTACACAGCCAAAACTGCGGCGCAGTGGGCTGGCGCGCGTGCCCAGCTTCCCAGCGACGCCGCCGCTTTCTCCGCGCCTTTTTGCGGCGCTTGTGTGCTTCAAGTTGGCTCACACACACACACACACATATATATATATATATACAATCCAATTTTTTCGGTCGGATTTTGCTGCAGAAGCCCCGCCGAAAACAGTAGCGTGCCGCGACGTGCCGCAACGTGCCGCGACATGCCGCGACGTGCCGCGGCGTTTGCCCGGAGCGTTGTTTTAGGACGTGCCGCGGCCAAGTTTGCTTGACAACATGTAGAGGCACATTATTTTTTGGGGTCCCTGTGGAACGTGCCGCGACGTGCCGCGACGTGCCGCGGCGTGCCGCGTGTTTTTTTGCAGAGCGGCCCATTTGCAGAAAAATCCTGAGACTAGAAAATTGCAAACGGAGTCTAAAACAAAAATCCTGGCCAGAAGAAATTTGTCGCAGCCGAAAGGGGGAAGGTGGAAGGCAAAATGAACTACTTCGCAGAACAAGCACGCGGATTACACCAAAGCTTCGTGCAGCACGCGCTGCCCGGAAGGCCTCGTGGAAACAGTAAGCCTTCGCGTGATCTTTGTGTCTTTGGGCAGCCAGGGCTTCTCACATTTGGCTGGGCCAGTTTTCTCCAGGCCAGTTTTTTTTGGGCAGCTGCTTCTGCTGAACCCGACTACGCGCCAAGTTTCAAGGTAAGCATACCTGCAGTGGGCTGCTGCAGCTAGAAGCTGGCTCTGCAGACTCGTCTACTGGCGCGGGTTTGCGCGACGAGCATTTCAGCAGCAGGATTCTTTCATGGGAGCCTTGCCTTCACTTCACAGCCATCACTACAAAAAATGGAACCTTCGGGTTTCCACGGCGAGCATTTCAGCAGCAGGATTTTTCCCACAGGAGCCTTCATTCACTTCGCAGCCATGTCTGTAGAAAGGAACACGCAGGTTTCCACGGCGAGCGTGCCAGCAGAAGGATTTTTTTCCTGGGAACCTTCTGACACATGCTGGTTTCCACGGCGAGCATTTCAGCAGCAGTAGTTTTTGGATGGGAGCCTTCACTTCAGATGTGATGTCTGTAGAATGGCACGCAGGGGTTTCCACAGTTCATGGGGGCCTTCACTTCACATGTGGTGTCCATATATTATATGGAACGAAGGGCTTCCACGCCGAGCATTTCAGCAGCAAGATGTTTCCTGGGAGCCTTCACCTCACGCGCAAACATGTTTGTAATAAAAAAAATAGTGAAACACGTGGGAATTCGCCGCAGATACTCAACAAACACATGCCAAAAAACAATTCGAATGACCGGCCGCCCAATCAACTAGCACGCTTGCGAAGCGCAGGCTGCCTGGACTCCTGCTTGTCAAAAACTCGCCGCAGAAGTCCGCAGTAGCAGGCCAAACCACCCACCTGAAACCTGGCCACAACAGAGGCTCGTCGCCCAAAAAAACACCGAGAAAGCGACCAGCATGAGCACAGAATTCCTCTGCCGCTTTTTCCGCGAGATGCGCAACCCTGCGGCGGCGCCGCGTTAATTATGCAGGTGTTTTCATGCCTGCACCATTTTTACGGACTGTCAGCTGCGCAATGTTTAGCTGCGATTTATGCAAAGCTCGATAATTCGCTGCGATTTCCGCATTTTGTCGCTTCTGCAAAAAAAGTGCAAAAAAGACGTCTAAAAAGTTATTTCTAGTTATTTTAGTTAGTTTTACTTATTTTAGTTATTTAAGTTAGTTCTAGTTATCTTAGATACACAACTGCTACATCTGCTAACCTTGGCTATAAGTCCCCTTATACCAATTAACGAGACCACGTTGCACAAACTGGTTAAAAAACCAAAAGGCCCCGCAAGGCAGCCACTTGCGCGGCTCGGACGCAGGTGTGACTGCGACGCCCACAGCAGTGGCTCTGCGCGACTGGCCTCGGAGCAGTGCTGAGGTTGACGGCCTGTACCTTCTAGAGCATTTTGTGGAAGTGTCAAACTCGCGGGTGTTTGTGGCCTACACATGCCGCGGCATGCTGGACACATTGACACGCTACACTGATGATGTTGTCCACTTAGCAGTTGACGCCAAAATGAAAGTTCTCACGCGTGGCATGGGAGTTGCTACACTCAGTTTGTTGGTAAAGGACGGGCTTCGCAACACCAATCTATCTCACGCAGAGAGTGGCCGTGTTCAAGGCCGCGCGTACACCACGCGCGCTATGCCGTTTCTGCAAGCCACCACGCATCAAGAGACAGACGCTAACTACCAGAGCTTGTTTGCAGCCGCTGACATGTTGTGGCGTGAGTGCTGCCCAGGCAGGCCACCGCTCAGGGACTGCGTGCGCCAGGTGCACAAAGACTTTGCGCCTGGCATCGAAGCGGCCCGCCGCATCGCCTTCCCTAATAGCCGTGCGCGCAATGACTGGTTCCACTTGAAACGCAAGAAGAAGGAGCTGGAAGCGCGATGCAAGCAGATGCGACTCGTTGGTAACAAGTTCCAAAAAGTCAACGCAGACTGGGTCATGTCATGCCTTGAAAGTGTCCGGCTTGCGCCCACGGCTGCGCTTTTCACAGATGTGTGGGATGCCTTCCTGCGCAGGCTTAGGGCCATGGAAGCGGCAGTGAGCCAGCGGAAGCCGTGCACGCTGTGTGGCAGAGGCAGCTCGACGCCCTGGGAGGAAAAGGCGATGTGGTCACCAGCTTGCGGACGATGCAAAATCTCTACCGTCAGTGGAAGCGGCTGTACAGTTGGGACACTGACACCCCGCTGCGTTGCTGGCCCAGCAACACCGACCCAGCCATGCTTGCAGGTGATCTCTTGCCACGCGCTAGTCGAAGCACAGCCAAGGAGCTTCTTGACGCCCAGGCCGGCGATGTGCCCGCGCATGCTTCCTTGGCCTTGGCTACTGGCGGGCGCCTGATTGCTCTTCCGCAACGCCTTGGGCGCAGCCCCTTGCTTGACTTGACAGCGGCTGAGCTTGGGCTGCGCGTTTTGACAGCCACTGACAGCGCTGCCCGGCGCGAAAGGTTGCTGCAAGCCGGTGTCTTCACTGCAACTTCCAAGGAAGAGCCAATCTTCGGCCTTGCCGGGTACCTTCGTGTGTTTTCAAACCGTGTGCTACGTGTGGCTTCCGCCGAACGGGCGACTTCACAGCAGCTGCTGTGCATTCAGTCTCTACGCAAACTGCGAGCATTGCTTGTGTGCATCTGCCATGCCTTGGGACTGCCGTGCGCCGACAGTCTCTTTCTCGGACTTGCCCCGGAAGAAGAACGGCAGAAAGGCCGCGCGCAGTCTGCGCTGCCACCGCCTTATACCCTGAGTCTGCAAAAGTAGTAAATTTACTATTTTAGTAAATTTACTAAAATCGAAGAATTTACTAGTAAAATTTACTATTTTTGCAAAATTAGTAAATTTGCACGGGATCAGAAAAACACAGCCAGAACGCCCCAAAATAAGAAGAAACCAATGGAGGGAGTGCATGGGAACATGCATGTCAACGGCAAAAAAAGCTCAGCTTCCCGCTTCACAAGTAAGAACGAGCACGCTTGATGGTCCTGAGTCGGGCCTCCTGCTTTGCAAGCACAAGCACCAATATCTGCAAGTCTAACCTACACTGCACATGTCACAAGTAAAAAAAATCTGTGTAAAACCCATAAGGCACCGGCAAGCACAAGTCATACGGAGGTTGCCCCGCAAGTAATTTGTCACACACGGAGGTTGCCCCGCAATTACTTTGTCATTTGTTTCGCGAAGCAGCCCGTTCAATTCTCAAGCAACGAAATCCTTGCAACTCACGCGGTGTTCCCTCGAAGCGCCGGCGCCAGCCGTTCTCTCGGTGAAACTGGGGCTTCGTTTTCATTCCGCAGCTTCTGGAGCCGCTGCATTGTCGCCTCGCCCTTGTAACACCAAACGATGTTTGGGTGAATGTACCTTGCCAACCACAGGGAATGCAAGCAACAAATGCATTTTCTTGCCAGAGGTCTCGTAGTACTCCTGCAACTGACAGCGCAGCTTGCGCTGCCGTACTTGTGACTCTTGAGGACTTCTTGCGCTTTTACATGCGAATCCCACGTCACAGATTTACTTGCGCTCCCGTTCCCATGTCACAGATTTTACTTTCATGTGACCTGGGATGACATCTCCTCCTTTTACGATCGACTTCACGTATCACAGATATACTTTTGAGCTGGTGCACTTACTTGCGATCCGATACTTGTCGGCATATTCATCTTTGGTTTTTTGTACGCTTCTGGTTGCCTGTCCTGTAGGAGACATGTGATTGAAGTGTGCTGGCGCGCAACCCTCTTTACTTGTGAGCGACTGAATTTACTTGTGGGACGCATGTGGCGCATGGCAAGCTCAAGATTACTTGGGTAAGGCTCAGACACGTTGGCAACTTCCAAACGAGAGCGTAGGGTAGCCAGGGTAGCATGCAAAGCAATGCCACACAGGCACAGGTAAGCCAGCTTGCTTGGTGCTTTGCTTTGGCATCCATTAACATTTCAGCTGAGAAAACGCATTTCAGTATCGATTGCATGAGACACATGAAACACAAAAGGTATTCGCACCAACCCTGCCCTGCCATGGATGTTTCACTTCAGTTCAGGCTGTACGTGCGCAACATCCGCAACAGCCTGGACAAAGGGGAGATCCGGAATGCCCTTCATGCCATAGGAGTTTATGGTTTGACGCAAATTCAGGTTTGCCGCAGAAGGCACGATGACCATCGTTCAGAAGGAGAACATATGAGCGTGTTCTTATCATACACAGATGATCCATGGCGCACACATTGTATGATGTTTTGTTTATGCATCGGTTCCCTTTTTTTAAGCTTGTGCTCTACCCATCAATTGCGATGTGTGTGGAGTGGAGTGGGAGTGGAAAGGCATACAACACTAGTCACGTGATTTGCTTTGTGCGGGAATCCTTGGGGTTGCAACTGAGGAGACTGCGATGAACGACGCGATCAGCTGCATCATGGCCAACCCCAACCACCCGGTGCTGTCCAGCAGCGGCAACCCACTGCAGCCCAGCATCGCTAGGCCGCCATCATCGGCATCAGCATCTAGGCCAGCGTACAGACCGGGGTCACGCGCCGCCGGCGCCGCCGGCACCACGACTGCAGGTCATGTGGATTGCTTAGGTGACTGTCGTTGCAGAGAAACCACAGCTTACTTGGGTTTTGAAAGGAGGCGCCTTACTTCGAGTACTTTTACTTGTGGACCTTTGTGGGTTTGAACAGTTGTTTCAAACGTATTCCACTAACTTACCTGTGCTCGCGTGTTGCAACGACGGACGAAGCGAAGATCAGACAAGATTACTTGCGTTTTTTTTTTTAATGCGCCTGACCAACTTACCTGAGGCGCCCAGGCCACCACCTGTCCCACCACCTCCGCCGTGGACGTTTCCACAGCCTCCGCCTCCCCCGCCCAGAGACCCGCATTTTGGGGTAGCGGCTACAGATGATCCTTATCAGGTCGTTGAAGATGTGGAGTCGGAGTACGATGATGAGAATCTGCAGCAGCACCTTTTGGAGTCGACCGAGGCGAGCGGCTTACCGGCGGAGACCAAGGAAGAGGCCGAAGAGGATAAGGTCGCGGAGTACGACGATTATCAGGATGTGTGTTCACCTACGAGCAATCACTCAACTTCGAGCAAGTCAAGCAAGAGAACAAGGAGGAGGTCAGGTTCAAGGACCCGCTCGCCTAGGAGGAGGAGGCGCAGATCTACAAGCAGCAGCAGCTGTGACCTGGACGAGCTGATTGGATCTTTGGAGAAGTTGGCACGAAGGCGCAGGAGATAAATACCATGGCGGCTCCTTTGTTTTACGTGTGAAGGCAGCTCCTTCGTTTTACGTGTGAAGTCGTTACCTGGGAAGACACCTATCATGATCGATCAATCTTTGAGTTGCAACCCCAACTTGAGCAACAATGTAGCTGTACACATGTCCACTTGTGAAACCTTTACTTGTGATCTACTGGTTTCACATGTAAAGAGATTACTTGCGACACGCATCCACAAGAATTACTGTGACCATGATGCTGGACTCCATATTGAAGTGAGCATGAACCACACATCTGTCTTTAAGGGCGTTGCAAATCAAATGTTAAGTGCCGCAAGTAAACCATGATGAGCCACATCACCCAACAGAATTCTTTCATTCAACTACCCAGTGCCAACACGCAGTCTCCAAATGGAACCATCCCAGGGCCAGAACATAAAGCTTCTTTGAGACTGGTGGACCAGCCGGTAGTTTACTTGTGACTGGGGCAAATGCTTTGCTGTGACCTGTGCAAATGTTACTTGTGACCTGTGCAAATGTTACTTGTGACCTGTGCAAGAGTTACTTGTGACCTGTGAGTTACTTGTGACCTGTGCAAATGTTACTTGTGACCTGTGCAAATGTTACTTGTGACCTGTGCAAATGTTACTTGTGACCTGTGCAAAGGTTACTTGTGACCTGTGCAAATGTTACTTGTGACCTGTGCAAATGTTACTTGTGACCTGTGCAAATGTTACTTGTGACCTGTGCAAATGTTACTTGTGACCTGTGCAAATGTTACTTGTGACCTGTGCAAATGTTACTTGTGACCTGTGCAAATGTTACTTGTGACCTGTGCAAATGTTACTTGTGACCTGTGCAATGTTACTTGTGACCTGTGCAAATGTTACTTGTGACCTGTGCAAATGTTACTTGTGACCTGTGCAAATGTTACTTGTGACCTGTGCAAAGGTTACTTGTGACCTGTGCAAATGTTACTTGTGACCTGTGCAAATGTTACTTGTGACCTGTGCAAATGTTACTTGTGACCTGTGCAAATGTTACTTGTGACCTGTGCAAATGTTACTTGTGATCCGTGCAAATGTTAGCCGTATGTTTTGGTCAATGTGTGACTCACCTGCTCAAACCGTGGAAGCGATGAACATGCGGAGAAAGCCCGGCATGCACTTTCCTGAAATATTTACTTGAGAACAAGGTTTGCAGGCGGCAGAAGCTGAAAAACATGGGCTGTGGCTTTTAAACAAGTAGCACACACCTTGGTTTGAGAATGCTGGGTACTGGAAAGCAGTGTGAGCTTAGGAGGCCAACATAGATTTCGAACAGCAATTTGGGCAAACCTTTCATGCGTTCGCGCAGGCTGCAGCTAGCGGGACTCCTAGCACCTTAATACTGGCATTGCTGTAAGTTCCAGGAATTGCTGAAGCATATGGCTGAGATGAGCCTTGTCTGACCAAATCTTTGAGGCAGGCATGTTGACAATGGTGGTGCAATGGTGATGCAATGGTGATGCAATGGTGGTGGTGCAATGCTGGTGCATTGTTGGTGCAATGTTGGTGCAATGTTGGTGCAATGTTGGTGCAGTTTTTGTAACTGCACCAAAACTGCACCATTTTGGTGCAATGTTGGCGCAGTTTTGGTGCAGTTATAAAAACTGCACCAACATTGCACCAACATTGCACCAACATTGCACCAACATTGCACCAACAATGTACCAGCATTGCATCACCATTGGGCACCCCGCACATCATTATTTTTAGGTGGTTTGCCCAACGAACTGCGATTCTGCATGAGGGAACTGCCCAAAAATGCTGGCGCGTTGTAGCACAATTCCCCAAGTGACAAGGAGGGGCTCAGTGGTCAGGAGCTGGAAATGTGCAAAAAAAAGTATAAGTGGCCTTGACTAGTCACAAAAAAAATGGCTCAACTGTTGAGTGGTTGCGTGACTTTTGTGAGAGCCTTTGGGCTTCAAGTTGAAACGTCCTCCCAGTCGCCTTTGGTGGACGTTTGTGGGCGTAGTTTTTCATGTACTTTGAGAAAGAGAATTTCAAGGAATCAGCAGACACTCATCACAAGTAATCGGCTCTCAAGTGGACTTTTCTCATGCTTCATCTCTCGTACTCTCATCACAAGTAATCGGACTCTTCACATGCTCTCATCTCTCGTGCTCTCATCACAAGTAACCAGCTCTCAAGTGGACTCTTCTCATGCTCTCATCTCTCGCTCTTTTTATCAGCGTCTGGTGCGAAGCATCTGTTTGCCGAGTTCGCCCAGCAGAAACCTGATCCTGCTGTTCGAGGATGAGCTTCGTCGCCTCCGCCTTCTTCGGCTCCGGCTCCTCGGCGTCCTCGAGCGGCGCCGCCTTCGGCGTGACCGCAAACGGGCTGGACCACTGGCTGGCGACTCCTCCTTGACAACCACGCCGCTGCCCGCGCTTCTCTCCTCCTTCTCCTCATCAACCTTCTCCTTCTCCTGATCAACTACCTGGTCCTCCTGTTCCTTCTCCTCATTCACAACCTCCTGTTCCTTCTCCTCATCCACCACCTGTTCATCCTTCTCCTGATCAGCCTCCTGTTCCTTCTCCTCACCCACCACCTGTTCATCCTTCTCCTGGTCAACCTCCTGTGACTCCTCCTCCTCCTCAGAGTCCATCTCCTCAGAGTCCGTCTCCTCGCTGACCTGGCTCACAGGGCTCGCGTAGTAGTACTCGTCGTAGGAGCACTCATCATGCCCGCCAAGAGCATCTTGAAGAGCGCGGCCAATCTCTTCGTCCTCCCAGTTGTCCTCCTCGCCATGGGCATGAGCCGCGCAAAGCCGGGGGGGAGGAGGAGGCGGCAGCGGCCCAGCCCAAGGAGGTGCCTCAGTTGACAGGCTCGCCGCAAGTAATGCTGCTGAAGTAGCACAGGTAAAGTGAGAACCTGTCACACTCAAGTGTTGGTCGCGAAAAAAAGACAAGCACTATCTCAGAGTAAGCAGATCGCAATTGCCCAGAAAAAGCCTTCCTGTCCCATCAGTGGCAACTGTTGTTTGGGTTGAACAATGATAAGAACACACTTGTTGCTGGCACGACACCTTGGGCGGCGCCCACTTGGTCGTAGCACCAGTGACACCGTGAGTCGGTGGTGCTGGCGGTGGCAAGGGCGCAGGTAAGGCAGAGGGTGCCAGCGGCACAGGTAAAGGCGCCACATCTCGTCCACGAGCCGGGGGCGGCAGCGCTATCGACGGCTCCAACGGCCGGCCACTGCTGCTAAGTTGCTCCTGATGCGGATTCGCGCAAATGCAGGAGATGCCATCGTTCACGCTCTGCTCCTGCAAAGAATTCAAATGATTTTCAATGCCGAGTCCATCAAGTTTCTCAAGAAAAAGTCTATCACCACGTAAGTCGCAAGTAATCGCAAGTAAAAACACCTTGAATTACGAGAGTTCTTGCTTTAAAAAAGGCATCTACGTTTCAATGCGCTTCAAAACGCATGCCTGGTGAACACCAATCTGCAAACGCGAGCCCCGTCAGCGACAAACACTTCTGCCAAGGCGCATCCCCGAAGGAGAGAAACATGCTCATGTGCTCCCCCTCGTTGCGGCTGTCGCTCCAGCGCCTCCTGCACGTCTGGATGGTCGCCAGGTTGTAGCAGCCCATGCTCTCCAGCGCCGCCCGGATGGTCCACTTCTCCAGCGAGTTCCGCACGTTCCGGACGTAGAGCCTGAAGCGGTCATCGGAAGCCATGTTGACACGTGACCTGCTCGGCAGTTTAGGTTGTGCTGTACTAATGGGTGGGTCAGTTGGCGGATTGTGGGTTGCTTGTCATGTGGTGGAACTGGTTTGTTGAGGTTGTGGTGTACTTGAGGTTGATGCAGCTGCCACGTGTTTACCTGAGATAAGAGTTCTTCTGGTTGGTTTGCTTGCTCTTCCTTTACTTGCGGATCCTCACAGTCTGGGATTAGATTTCAGGCAATTGGTTAGATTCCTTGTATATGCTTCTTCTTGGTTGCACTGGGTTTGGAGTTCGTGAGTTTGGTTTACTTGAGATTGGGTTGTGTGTGATTGGTTGAAATGGAGTTGGATGCCTGGACAATGGTTTACCTGTGCCTGGGATTGATAGGTTTACCGGGTATTGGGTTTCTTGACGCTATAGTTCACCTCTGTCTGTGGCTTAGCTGCACGCCCTCTCTAGATGCATTTTGTGCAAACAAGGCCGGCGCGGATGTGGAAATCTTCGCACAATGCACACAAGTAAAGCGCACAATCCACACAAGTAAACGTCCATTTACAAGTAACTTTCGCTTTCTGTGGGGCCCTATAGTCTAATAGTGGTCATGGCCAAGTCACCAGACCCCTCGCAAGTAAAACGTCAGGCAAACATTGTGCAAGCAACGCCGGTGTCACGACCGAAGGGGTTGGCCAGCGAGGCGGCTGCTTCACAAGTAAGAGAGAGGCGGCTGCTTCACAAGCAAAAAATGGGCGGCTGCTTCACAAGTAAAAGCGAGGCGGTTGCTTCACAAGTAACAGCGAGGCGGTTGCTTCACAAGTAAAATATGGGCGGCTGCTTCACAAGTAAAAGCTCCACATCCATCGCAAACGTCACAAGTATCCACTTCACAAAAGTCCCCGCCTTGCACAATATCTTTCTTGCAAAAGTAAGTGGGCTTCACAAGTAAGCTGAGACACTGGGCCCATAACCATTGCCCACGCAGACCGGCAAAACAATCAGCGTTTCTTGTCACACAAGTAAGCAAACATGACCCCCGCGCCTTTGTTTCTTTTTTCTCGCATTGCACAGCCTCATCGCCCGTTGCAGCGAAAAAACGCAAAGACCTGCTTCTCTTCCATATTCACATCGAATACCAAAACTGCCACGACAGAATTGCTTCTGAACTCCATCGCGATCACGTGAAAATGATAAATCGACTCAACTCGCAGTGCAAACGTAATATCCCGCAAAAGCGCTGACACTGGCCCAGGATCAACGTCCTCCCAGCACTCCATGGGCGGCGGCTCCTGGCCTTCTAGGCTATCGGTGTCTATCCCAACCGCCCAGGCCGCAAATATCCAGCCGCTCATGATACCACAAGCTGTGTGCTAGCCAAGAAAACTGCAATCACAGGATGTAAGCGCACAGCCTTCGAAGCCGCGACATGCGCACGTAAATCAAACGATTCATGGGGAGCTCGAGGGAGGCAAGACCATGTCTCAAGTAATACACATTGTTCAGAAACATGTTCCCACTACTCAATGCTAAGAAAAATGTTTGGACTCAGGAAAAATGCGTTCGAGGCAGCTCACGAAACATTTTTACTAGTAACGAAATTTACATTTACTACTAAATTTATTTACTAGTAAATTTACTTTACTTGGCCTAGTAAAATGAGATTAGTAAATAGTACCTTTTAGAGTAAATCGCTGCCATACTAAATTTACTACTTTTGCAGACTCAGGGTAGTTGTCCGACCGCCAGGCAGTTGCCAGCTTCGGCGCGCCGAAAAAGCGCCCCAGATGTGGCAGCAGTGGCCGCGGCCTTATATTCTGCTGATTGGGTTTTGTAGTTGCTGGCGCCAAGGATAAGGGTCTCCTTGTAGGCCTCTTCGCCGTGGAGACAGCTCCGGCCTCAGTTTGACACTAGCAGTTCCAACCCAACGCCCGTTGCTGAAAGCCAAGCTTGGTGGCCGAGGCAAGGTCCCGCGAGAGCTTTTTTTCTGAGTCCGGCACCGCAGCTTCCCAGCGCCCGCCTGCTGCAAAAGAGCTTGCCGTCTGCGGCAGCTATTATCTGTCACCTGTTCGCGTGGTAGGGTTTAAGGTGAATCATTTCAGACGCATGCTTACGGTTTGCGACTCAGCCACATGAAAGCACGTCACGTCGAAAGTTGTTGCTTGATAACGTTGTAGTTAATACTAGTTGCGTCAATTGGTTCCCTCGTGTTGGTCTGCCGGCACTGTCAGGGTGGAAGATTTTGCGCGCTTTTGCGTTAGGGCTTAGGCCGTTTGCGATTCAGACACATGAAAACATGAAGCGTCGAAGGCTGTTGTGAGCTACAACGGTTTGAGCAAGTCGGCCTCCTCGTCTTCCGCTGGTTGCGCTGTCAAGCTGCAAGATGTTGAATGCTCTAGCTTTCGGGCGAAAGCTGAATCACTTCAAATTCTGGGTTTGCGACTCAACCACAAGCGTATGTCGCGTCGAAAGCTGTTGCTTGAGAAGGTTGTAGTTAGCGGCCACTTGGTTGATGGTTTTTGGCAGGCTGCGCTGCCATGGTGGGTTTGTTGTCAGGCTTTGACGTTGCCTAGGCTGCGTCGTGTATCATCGTATCAATTTCGCACGAAACTTGTCGCTGGAGAATCTGAGCAAGTCGGCTGCTTGCTGGTCATGCTCTCAAGGTGCACAGTTTTCAACGCTCTGCGCTTTCGGGTTTCAGGCAAATGGTTTCAATCGCCACAGGAAGCTTAAAAAGAACTTCTTTGTTACGGCAACTGATTGAGAGCTAGGAGCGGGGTTCGGAGCATGCTCGGAGCATCCAACCCCCAGGATGGGGGGCGGTGGGACTAACCAATCGAAACCCCCACACAAACCAATCCCGCACTACTTACCACCGCGACCCCCGCCACAAACCAATCCAACCCCTGGCGCAAACCAATCTAAACTGACAGCAAACCAATCCAACCTCCACAAGCCAATCCAACACCCCACAAACCGTTCTCACCCAACATACCAATCAAACCCCTCGCGCAAACCAAAACAAAGTGCAGCCCTCAAGAGCTGAGATGCACAATGTAAGAGAATTGGAGCTTTGTCAACATTCCTTGAGCTTGCCGTTGGGACTGAGCAGAACATGTTTTCCTTGCAGTCGAGACTCGGAAGCATGGCCCCACTGCCGAGTCCCGGTGCAGCAACGAAAACTCGGCGTGCGAGAACCAGAAGTGCATCCACATGAGTGGTCAGGACGGGTGCAATTGAGGGCACTGATTGCAGGTTGGCTTGCTATGTTTGCAGAAAGACATGTAACATCATGGCAGTGGTCACGTCTTTTGTGCGGGTGTGGTGGTTGATGGTTTGTTCATGTTTGTGCGATGATATGCTTGCATGCCGCAGGAAAGCAAAGGGCAGCTGTTTTGATGCCAATCCGTTGGGGTCTCCGCCGCACAGGGGGAAGCTGGCAAGCCTCCTCATTGGTTGCTGGCCCCTCCAGAGCGCAGATTTGAAAACATGTCTCCATTCAGGCTGATGGTGTGGCAACCAACATGCAAAAAACGAGCTTATATTAGGGAAAAAACATTGTCAAAATCATCAGATCCACCATTCAGGATAAAGCCTTAGGCCATACATGCTCCACTACGGCCGGAGGGGGTTAGTTCCAAGGTCACTTTAGTGGGCCAGAAGGAAAGACTCAACCAAGTGGAAAGTGGAGGGCGACTTCCCATCGATTTCCGCAGGCCTTCGCTGATTGCCAGTACCAATGCAAGCTGCAGAGCTGCGGGCCTGCTTGTCAGGACGGCAAGTGAGACGAGGGGTGAAAATAAGTTGAACCCCTTCCGAGTTACCGTTGGCATTCTTTTCGATGTTGTGTTAAAATGTTGTTCATTTTTAGAGGGCTTCAAAAGCCAAAGTTCTTTGCTACCACGCCAAGGGTTGGAAAGATTCAAACTTGTTGCCTTCGTAGTGATTCTTTTGAAACATGTCTTGAAAAGACCGAGGCTTCCCTCTGGACCCAGCCGGCCAGTACTCAAGGCTCCCTTGCCAGGACACCCAAAAGGATTGGCACAGGACATGGGTACTACTTCAAAATAAACCAGCAGGACACGACTATTCCCAAGTTTGCGGCTGCATGGTTTGCAGATGCTATAAGAGAAGTTGGAGCACAGGAGGCGGATGAGGCCTTCTCCTCCTGCTCATCCCGTTGCCGCTTCCCCAGTTATACCTCAGCCAGTGTTTGAGCCCGTCATGTGTTTTTTGTTTTTGTTTCTTTCTTTCTTTTTCCGGGGGCCTTCAAGATGTGTGGTTTTCCAATGGTGTCCCTTTAAACTTTAAACCAACCCTGGCAAGGGTGCCCTCAACAAGAAGTCACCCGTTTGGTGCTCGAGTGAGACATGGGGGGAGTGCCAAAGTTCAACTGCTCAGCTCCGAGCTCTCCCGAAACATGTTTCCACTGAGCGCTGGTCATTACCAATATGCATCAACGCATACAAATGCCCGTGCAGAATAATGTGTATATATATATGTATATACATATGCAATCCCGCCCCATGGACCTGGCTTTAGTGCCTTTTGGGGATGGTAAATCTAGAATCTCGAGATTTATATTCTCGAAATGGGTCCCCAAAACCTTGTAATTTGCAGCCCGGAGTCCTCCGAAATGTCCCTTTCCAAACAGGATGTTACTTCAACTAGAATGGGAATTCGAATATAAATTAGATAGGATATAGTTTTCAAAAATGTGTTTCTGTTCAGTTACTGCTTACATATGCAAATTCTTTCCAAATAGGAGCTACATGAAAATGTAAATATAGTTTCGGATAAACTCCAACTAATCTTTAACAAAACAAGTTAGAAACGATTATTTCCAAAAATAATCTAAGTGTTGAATGCAGTCTAATACGAACACAATTCAATTATATTCTAATAAAATCAGTTAAATAGAGACTTCTTTTCAAATATAGTTCATATGATATATGGCTACACGTTTAAGGGACTTCTACAAGGAAATTCGAAGTACGATTTGTGTTATTTACATTCTGGCCCTTTTGTAGACAAGAAAGGTCCGAAATTCAACTTGTTAGACGGTGTTCCAAAAGGAAAATTTAAGGGAAGAGAGGTTCAAATTCTAAAATTATCTCGAAACAGGGATTCTAGCTAAATCAGTCGTATTTAAAGTTCTATTTCCACAGTAAAACACAATTCATTCTATCTCAAACGGTGGAGGTAGTAGAGGAGCAGATGTCAAGGGGGGGGGGGTGGTGACAGTGTGTGAACATACATATTTGTATAAATGTACATATATATATATATACATACATACATTGCATTGTATTACATTTCGTTACGTTACGTTACGTTACATTACATAAATCCATGCATGCACACATACATACATACATGCATGCATACATACTTACATACATACATGCATACATACATACATACATACATACATACATACACACACATACACACACACATACACACACACACATACACACACACCCACATACACACACATACATACACACACATACATACATACATACATACATACATACAGACATACATACATACATACATACATAGTACCCCTCGCCTCTTCTTGCAATACTGTAAAATACAGTGTTTTCGAGCATCACACCTACCTTTGGTTACCTCCTGGAAAGGGTCAACATGAGCATAGCTGACATGAAGCAAACCGCTTACTAAAAGCACATGAAAGTTTGTCTAACTAATAACTGGACAGTGTTTCCACTGGATCGCCAAGCACTCGAATGTATTCTACCACTTTGAAGATTACATGGAACACTTTCCTCAGAGTTGTCAATCCTGGCCAAACCCAAACAACATTCAAGTTCTTCTAACACATGAAAGTGCCTTACCACTCCATTGAGGATTCAATATCCAGGATTCCACAAGCAATATCTTTCCCGAGAATGATCCATCCGGGGCAACCCCTTAAACATTTTTAAGTTGTTCAAGTATTTCCTCAGATTCTTGAATCTTGAATCCATATTTTTAAAAGAAAAACCTGAGTTGTTCTAAAACACTTGGATGCATTCAAACTCTTTCAGATTGCAGATGCTGACGTCATTGCTTTGATCACAAGAAGCAACAAAAGGCATAAAACACTGGACAAATACAGGTCAAACGCACCAAACCAGGGTCCATGGGGGGGGGGTACCATACATACGAATACCATAACTCTGCCATTGTCACACATCTCCACTTTGCTCTGCCTCTTTGGCGAAATCACCAGAAGCTGCGACCCTAAAGAGCATCGTCGTTTGGGCGACGAAGTATATATCTTGAGGATTGGGAGTTGCTCTTATGTTCCCTATGTTCCTTTCATAGTCAGCAGTTATGGCCCCAGGCTATCCTGACAGTGCTGGAGGCGGGGGGCTTTCTTTCAGCATCGCGATTTTCAACAACAGCAGCCCCAAGAGCCATACTCATCCTGGACACCCACTAGTCATTGGTGCCTTGGCCGGTCATGGCCCGTGTCTTCCTTGACGAGAGTGGGAGGCAAAAACGGCAATCGAGCGCGCATGTGTGTGTGTGTGGGTGTTTTGTGTGCCTTTGATCAGCACTGTGCCCCTCTTTGGAGGCTGCAGTGTTCGGCACCTAGAACTTGTGTTCCCGATTTGGATTCTTTGGCTTCCCAGCGCTCCCAGATCCGGGCTGCCAGGCATTGCGACCTTCATGCCGCCGGCAGTGACTGCAGCTGCGGAAGTCCCACTCTCGGAGAACCTGTTCAGGGCTGGACTTGCACCGGCTACCTAGCCAAAAGCATTGGACAAAGTTCGAACAGTGTTTTGGCCTCATATTTGGAGGGCAG
>CAUJNA010002124.1:355091-375091 GCA_963377175.1 Effrenium voratum
ACACACACACACACACACACACTCTCTCTCACACACACACACACACACACACACACACACACACACACACACACACACACACACACACACACACACACACACACACACACACACACACACACACACACACACACACACACACACACGCACGCACGCACGCACGCACGCACGCACGCACGCACGCACGCACGCACGCACGCACGCACGCACGCACGCACGCACGCACGCAGCACGCACGCACGCACGCACGCACGCACGCACGCACGCACGCACGCACGCACGCACGCACGCACGCACGCACGCACGCACACACACACACACACAGGGATGTTGTCATTTTGTTGGTGAGGAAGCTTTGTACGAGATGCGGTCTTTTGCACCAACAGCTTGAGCATAGGGAAGCCTTTTGGTGAATTTCCACTCAAGGCCATCACTGAGAAACCTTCCCGCAGGCGAAGCTGTGCTACGAGGAGATCCCACTGATTTGAAGACATTAGAGCATCCTCAGGTGAGATTTCAGGGATCCACAAGTTAGGCTTGTTTTGGCAAAGCAAACCAACTGGCACCTTTGCCATCTTAGCCCAGAGCCTTTACAGGGTGCTCACATGTTCGCTGTATATTTTGAGTCTCTTTTTCACTTGGATGCTGAGCGCGAGTAGGACTAAATGCCATACTTCGGCAGAATGACCTCCAGTTGGGTTTGGGGGTGTTGCGGAGAACTCTGCTCTCTAATCTTTGCTTGGTGCAGGAGTGCCGCCCTAGTGATCACTCACACTGCAGCCAGCAATGCCGCGGACCAAGACGACCCGCAATTGGGGGAAAGGACAACAATTTGTTTGCGATGTGTTTCACAATGCTTGCTTTGTGAGAGCCACACTGCCAGCCCAGCCACGAAACCAATCATCAAAGGAAGGATTCGACAGCATGCTGCTTTTCGTTGTTTCAGAAGCACTCAAACCAAGGCATCAGTACCAGTTGAAACGAGCGGATCTTCCAGACTTGAAAGGCACAAGCAGCGTGCCCTCGACCCCTCTGACAGAGTCTTGAGCCACCAAGGCCATGAGCTCTACAACGACGCGTGCATGGGGAGACCTGCGGGGGGTTTGGGGGGTTTGGGAAGGGGGGGGAGGGGCGCTCCGGGGAGGGGAAAAGCGGCGTGGCCCACAGGAGCTGTTCCTCATCCATGGGCTCCTGCATGGTGAGGGAATGCAGCGTTCACCTCGGGAAGGACTGCGAGCCCAATGGATGCTGTGACTTTTGCATTGCCCATGCCCAGGACGTCGAAGCATATCAGGCCTGCGAAAAGAGACCTGGCCTGCAAGGTGCAAGTTTGGAACCCAACTCAATGCTTGCTGAGTTCATGGATGTAGTTGTCAAAATTACGTGTTGCAAAGCCGTATTCATGACATGGTGCACATGTTGCATAGCGGTGACTTGTGAAATGGAAAGTGTGCCTTTGTGCAACACCAAGGGATTCAAATTTGGTGCATCAGGATTGAAGTTGGTTTCCCTTAGTTACTGATCTCATAGTTCAGTCGGTCGGAAATCATCAACAGCCTACTCAGACCATGATGGCTCTGAGCAAAGTCATGTTTACATAGCCAGGCGTTTTGACGTTTATCCAATCCTCCCGTTGCAATTTGGCGCGCTGCATCGGCGCCAAGGAGCTGCGAAGTGCGCAGCTGCGGCAAGCTTTGCGCAGACCGGACCATTAATTTCCAGCGCCTAGGAGAGAAAGTTGTGGAAATGGTCCAGGTAGAGTGGATGGTTTGTACCAGAATTCACTTGAAACTTGTATGTTGACTTAGATTCTAACATAGGCATTACGTCGCAGTAGGATTCTGTTTGGAGCTTAATTCTAGTGCAACTAGAACCTAGTGAGGAAAGCCAAGCTGGTTGTTTCTTCTGATTACTCTGATTCGAATGCTTGATTTGAAATCCATTGAAGATTAGAATTCCTTTGAGGCTTCTAATATTTGCAAAGGCCTGTGAAGGATCAGCTCAGTGGGATTCATCCTTCGTGCTGGGGGGGATGACGTGCATCTCAAGAGCGGGTGGCTCGGGAGCTGCGCATGGCTGGTCCGCCCTAGTGTAGTGAAAGTCTTACTGTCTGAACCCGTACGGATGCACTTGGGGCATCCGTTGGGAGATGCCACACTGCAAGCTGTGAGGTCTTGCACTGAACACTGTGAGAAGACTGGATACGTGCAGGCTCGGCTGTGCTGGAAAGTTTGCACGATGACAGTTGCAGTCGCTTTGGTTGTGCTTGTGCTTGGCAATAGTGGTGTTTCTTGGCGTGGTTGCTTTTTCGCGCTGCATCTCAGAGATTGAGCCAATTACCCAACTGCTGACGCCGTATCTTGGAAGGATGATGCGCATATGGCCTGAGAGGAGCCCGCGGAATGCTTGCGAGAGTCAAGCGGCACTGGGTAGAATCCCTACCTGCAAAAGACAGGTGAAACGGACCTGCCTTTGCTTGGGCTTTTCAAAGGTAATTCCTTCCTTGGGTTACGAAAGGCTCCTCTTTGGGGCTTTCCAATATGGAGTATGCATTTGGATTGGCCAACACTCCAGTCTTGAACAGCCCAACTTGTGCATCTTCATGCACCACGCGTTCCGTTTTTTTCTAAAGCTGAAGGGGGATTGCGCACATTTCCTCATGGACCATAATTGTTTTGCTTGCGTTGCTGAGTTCCTTGTCGCGGTACTGAGTCTGAAGCTGTTGCGCAGACGAAAAGTCATCCCCTTGGCACAGAGCACCTGCTACGTTGGAGCACGTAGCCTTGTCCATTACCCTTGAGGCAGAATCCCGACATGCTGCCTTTTCTGCTCATTGTTGGCCCAGGCTTTCTCCAAATCAAACTGCTAAGCACATCCATCACACGCTGCAAACTATTAGGTTTTGTACAAATTGGAGTTGGTGACCAGGGCGTTGAAGCCTCAAGGGCTTCATTAGTGTTGACTGCAAAGATCAATATTCGTGTGCACATGTTTGCACATTGCAGCCGATGCACTGAATGATTTCCTGCGGCTTGAGCGAGCCGTTTCTTGATGCAACAGTCAAGTGTTAGGCGGCGACAAAAGGTACGGGCGTTTGCAGCTGAGCTGCCGTGATCAGGCCTACGCTGTCAAGTGATCCAATAAGGCGACTTAAGAAAGCCCTAGCCAGGAGAGTCAAAGAAAGCAGCAGAACATGCAGAAACACTATCGCGTGATTCCTTTTGGTATTGAGAATTACCTCTAGGTTTGTTGATTGCCCATTATGTGTTTCCGTGTTTCCTGAGCAAGTCATTCTTGCCCGTGGTGCGCGGGGGGGGGGGGGGGTTGGGGCTTTCCGAGCAGGTTTTTCTTGCAGCTCTGAAAGGCATGGACAGTTAGCCCCCAGCTGTGCCACTTTATTGTTCCTTTGGACACGCTGATCCCGGATGTGTCCAAACATTTGCTGTGTCCAAAGCCTAGGGTGCCCAACTCACTCTGCCTCGAAAGCATTTGGCTGAATGGCTGAAGCTCGCATTTGTCGCTATGTCGTGGTGCAACGAAGCGGCTTACGCAGACCTCGGGCGCGAGGTGGCCATCGGCGTGCTTGGTGGTGCTGACACGAAGGAGTCAGCGCACGGTTCACTGCCTGCTGCCGCAGGCTGTGCACCGATTTCCAAAGAATCATCGGATGACCAGAGCCAATTCGCTGAAGTAGACACTGCCACGCTTCACAGGCTGTTCAACACCTACCTGATCTTGATTGGTTCAGGTGAAGGCCTCAAGCGCATGGCAACATGTGCGTCCTTTGCGGCCGGCTATGACCTGCATACGGATCAAGTGATCCACACATTGGACCCTCCCCCGGCTGAGTGCTACACGCCCCGCTCTTCAAGCCTACAGCCCGGCATGTCGTTCGGTTGATGCCAGGCCAACGGCATGTGGTGGTTTGCGCTGGCCATGAGGTGGGCGCCGTCAGGAATGCGAACGGCCAAGATTCTTGGGCGCTGGGAGGCTGGCAAGTTCTTGACATTGGCTTCTGTCCATCGGTGAGTCCTTTGCCAACTAGGATTTGTTCATCAAGGAAGTGAGCCAGCAATCAAGAAAGCAACAAAGAGGGCAAGAAAGCGAGCAAGCCAGCGGAGATTTCATTTTTGTCGCCGATATCCCGCATCTCTAGCATCACATCAGTGTCGGTGCCTCACCTTTGCCCTGAAGAATGTTCTGTGACCCTTCGCAGAAGCTTCGGGCAACGAACCAAAATCCATCACGCCAAGTCGCTGCATAGTATGCGACGGAGCAAGTTCGCTGTCAGCCTTGGCTTGACTGCCATCATACTCATCTTATATGAGCTCCTTTTGGGCCCAAATTACGTCTATGACCGCTGTTGCCAGCCGCTTCCGTTGCAGGAAACACTCCTTTGGACAGAGCTGATGAGCAGCTGTAGGATGCTTTTCAGCCTTTTAATGATGAGAGCCTAGAGCCTGCTTTTTGTGACAAATTGTGTGCTGTTGCTTGTTCCTACCTCGTTCCCGCCCCGTGTTGCCCGGCTCTTGTTTGCGCCTCTCGGGCTGGAATACACACTTCGTCGAACTTCTCTAAGCGAGTGAGTTTCATCTTGATAAGTAGTGCGTGCACAAGCCAGGTTTGACACGTCGAGAGGAGAAAAGGACCGCCTTCCTCCTTGTTTTGCCTGGGCACACGTGAGCCATTTCTTATTTCTTGGGCGCCAGCATCCCTGACATTTGGCTGTGCCGTAGATTGTATGAGTAGTGTTGAGCAGTGCTTGAACGAGATCTCTTACTTTGTTAGCAGACATGCTCAAAACAAGCGTGACTCGCGGGATACGCTCATAAGTCCATGGGGCTTGCAGTCCATTTTGAACCTGGCGAATGCATGGCAAAACATGTGCCTTATGCTCTTGCCTTTCCCCTTTGCCCTTTCCCATTGTATTGTGTTGACATGACAGTTGGGCCTAGGCCTATTGCCCATACAAAACCGAGCTTGAGACCAACATAGACCAACCATTGCATTTCTTCCTGTCAAAATGTATTGTGGAGATATCATGTTACATTTTAGAGGGCTTCGAGTCTCGGAGAGTGTTAAGTCTTGTAGCCTTCCTGCGCAGTTGAAACTTGGAGTTTTTTTTTCACTTCCTCCCATGTTCAAGTGCCGCACTTCGGATGTGTTTTTTTTTTTTTTGTGTCAAAAGAGGGACACTTGTCGCATTTTGACGCCTATGGAAATGGCGGCCAATGCCTTGGAGAGGTCCCATGTGTTCCCATTTCTCGCGCCATCCCAGGCAGGGTGGCTCCAACCCTTGCAGCTCTTGGCCCAGATGGCACCTTGGCATCGCCAGGGCGATGTCCAGTCGTCACCAAGTTTATTTACCAGTGGTGAGGTTGGCACAAGGATTCAGCTGCATTGCTCTTAGTGTATTTGTTACAGACTGAACATAAGATGAAACAAGCTTGTGCGCCTGAAACCACCGGCTTGCACGGGTTGGCTGAGCCAAGCAATCATTTAGTGTGGATCAAAAAGGTAATTGCAAGGAGTGTTGCGCCCGTTGACCAGCTGTATGCACTCTTGCGACCAGCTGGCAATCACGGTGACGCGAAAGCTTTGCAAAGTGGACTTGCTGATTCGCAAGAGTGCTGTTTGGGGTATGGGCAAAGGGCCAAGCTGCAGTCGCAGAACTGGCCGAATTCTTACCGACTCACCGGAAAGCGTGGAGTCAAGATGCAGACACTTGCCAGCTGAGGAAAACGAAGAGCTATGCAAGGCCAGGCAGGGTTCTTGCCAAAGGCAAATTACCCCGGCACGAGACCCCAAACAGTGATAGGCGGCGGTCACACGCTGCAGAGTATTGTGCGGGCAGCGCCGCAAAACGGCGGTTGTTGTCAGGAAGCTGCAACATCAATTTGCGGTATTTGGCTGCGCAAGCATCACTACAAAAGGCAAGATCTGTGTGTTTGTTTCAACAGGGTGCCTGAGTTAGTGAGTTAGCTAGCTAGGTAGCTTCTTCCTTGGTTCTCGTTGTTTTGTCTCTGTATTTCTTTCTTTCTATGAATGTGGCGCTGTTGCTGTTGCTGTTGCTGTTGCTGTTTGGTTGTTGTTACCATCGAGAAGCCGTCGCAGCACAGAAGCACCATCCAAGCATGCCCAAAGAAAGGGAAACAAGACAGGGCGGGAATCGAGCCCGGGACCTTTCGCCGGAAACCCGTGCCGCCGGACCACGAGACAAAACCCCCATGGTCCCTGGAGCCGCCAAAAAAGCAACAAAGTCGAGTTTGTGCGAGCCTGCGCAATCGAAACGCACTTCAACATGAAGCAAAAGCACGAATCTGCGGTAAAAAAAAAAAGCGAAACGCTTGCGGACAGAAGTCGGCACCTCACTTTCTGCGAGCCTGCACAGTCGAAACACATTTCAACATCAAGCAAAAGCACGAATCTGCGGCACATACCACGCGAAACGCTCGCGGGCAGAAGTCGACACCTCACTGTGTGCGAGCCTGCGCAGTCGAAACGCACTTCGACATCAAGCAAGAGCACGAATCTGCGGTACATACCACGCAAAACGCTCGCGGACAGAAGTCGACACCTCACTTTGTGCGCGCCTGCGCAGTCGAAACGCTCAAGCAAGAGCACGAATCTGCGGTACATACCACGCAAAACGCTCGCGGACAGAAGTCGACACCTCACTTTGTGCGAGCCTGCGCAGTCGAACCGCACTTCGACATCAAGCAAGAGCACGAATCTGCGGTAAATACCACGCAAAACGCTCGCGGACAGAGCGGGCACCTCAATCTGGCACCAAGGCCTTTTCTCTTACCGTAAGAACCCCTTAGTGTAGACACACTGTTTGGGGAACAAAGCAATGAGATTGGCAATGTCCTTTGGGCACTTCCAGTTCTGAAATGCCCCTTCATGAGAAGCGTCGGCTATTCTTATTGCCAGGATGCGCAGTACTTAGAAGCCATCGCCGTGGTGCTAATAGAGCATACAGAGCCTGTGCCTCAGATCCAGACTTTTCCAGCCAAGCTGAAGCGGGCGGTACACCCTGCGTTGGACATGGGTGCTGGTCCATGTTGAGTTGAAGTATGTGGGTCCAAGCTGGTCCATGATCCACGTTGGTCTCGGCAGGCCTGATACTAATGCGTAGAAAGACGTCCCGCCAGCGCCGAAGTGTCAAAGCACCAGTCGCTGGAGGCAAGCCTCTGGCCTTGCGGCCTTGATGGATCTTCATGAGCTGGCGCTGCAAGAGCTCAAAAAGCACCGGGCTGAAAGGCTGAGGGGGAAGGAAGGGGCTGAAAGGCTGGGAAGTCGGAAGCTGATGCTTGGGCTCTTTTGCCAAAGCTGAGCGCTTTGTCGGTTTGCGCGGTATTCGTGGTGTGCTGACTTGCGTGCAGGTGCTGTCCAGGCCCAAAACAGCCGGGGGTGCTTTTGTTTCCGACTTGCAACTCCATGGAATAGCCACAGTCATCTCTGGTTCAGCAAGAGCAACATCCAACAGGCGTCATTGTTGCCGCAAAGAGGCGCCTCACATAAATCCGAAAATTGCACTGCGAACTGCGTCAGAAGCTGCATCGGCCATGAGACGACCGTGCCTCTTACTAGGCGGCTTGCTTGCTTGCACATCAACTTCTCGCGATGAAACCAGCTTGTTGTCGGCTGGCTGTTGGCCTCAGGGGCAGCCTTCAAATTGAAATAAGACTTCGGTGCTGTTTGACATTGAGGATTTTTATATGGGTGCTATAAATTGTTCAAGGGTCCTCCCCACTAGATTGGAATTCGTCACCTGCAAGCAAGCACGCACGCAAGCCAGCAAGCACTCACCCTAAAACCCGCCCGAAGCCCGCCCTAAACCCACCCTAAGCCTACGCTGAACCGACCCTAAACCCACCCGAACCTATCCAAAATCCTCTCTAAACTCATCCTCAGCGCAGTCTAAACCTACCCCGGCAAGCCAACCCCTAAACACTCAAAAATCCACCGCCCTGCCCCTCGCTCCACGAATCCACCCCCCCAAACCCTAAACCCACTCAAACCACCCAACGCAACGTGAACCGAGCCAAAAGCTCCCCCCCCCCCTCCCAAGCCCACTTAAACCCGCTTAAACCCGCCCTACACCCAATGCAACGTACACAACCCCCGAATGGAAAGAACATGCAGAACAAAATGACCCCCTTAATACTGGGCTCGGAACTGTCGCTTGCGCGACATGGCGCATGATGTTTGTTGGCCCCTGGTTACTTAGATGGCACCAGAACTGGCTGCAGGGTGGTTGTTCCACCAGAAGCATGGTATGTGGATGTTTGTCGCACTTGCAACCTTGCGACCTAGCCTGATGCAGTTGCACTTGGAGTTTGCCTTTGGCAGAACGAGGCAGGGACAGCAATGCGAGGTGGGAAGATCTTCAATCCATTGGATGCAAGCACACGTTTCAGAGTCATAAACCCATGGCAGCAGTAGCAGAATTAGCGGAATTGGCAAGGCATGCAGTGTTGCGCAGGTCCGCCTCTTCAACGCCGCTCCGTCATCAGTTGGGAGCCCAGCCAAAGTGATGCTCATGAACAGGTGAGGGCCTAGGGAATGTTTCCATTCGCGCCTTTGCAAAGTGTCCTCGAATTCTGGGTTTGTTCCGCCCTTTTTGGGAAGCTGCACTAGCACCTTGCCGCCGGTTCAAGCCATGACTTTGCAGGCATTGTTGCTCGAACCACCAGAGCCCGACCCGCAAGTGAGATAATGGCAAGCTCAAGCGCCATGAGCTATAGCATGGCTGGATCTTTTGAAGGAGCTCATGGACCCGCAGGTCAACTTGATGGTGTTTGGCTCAATGCAGACTGCCCCTGGGAGGAGTACACAGCCGCCTGGCAGATTTGCGTGTCACACTGCTTCTGCGATGCTCCCCGCCCAAGTTGAAAAGGACGAATGGGCAAAGAAAAAACAAGATGAAGCCGTACTCTGATACCATGCAGTTCAAGGGCCATTTAGTATCGTTCCAACGAATCGGAACATGTCTGGGAAAAGGCACCCGTCAAAACAAACAAGTGTAACATTCGAATGGAACAGGCTTTTGTAGGAACGACACAAGTAGCTGTTAGGGTTCAGAATGACCAACGGGCTTGCCATTTCTTCAATCGCTTGTCCCAGACGTGTTTGTTTGTTTGCATAAAACAATAAGCCAAGGAAATCATGAAACCAACGGGAAGCCTCATGCATTTGGAGAGAGCCTGAGGTGACCGGTCAAAGAGTGAGGAGGACCAACTCCCTGGGCACGCGCGAGTTCAGTATCCAGTGGGATCCAGCCCGACTTGCTTGGCAGTGGGGCAGGTACGGCCGCCTCAGCATGCAGTGGCTGGGCGTTGACGCAATCGCCTGGGTCCCTGACATGTGCCCTGGCAAGCATTTGCACTAGGTCCTGATCCTTCGTGTTTTCTGCAAAGATAGCGATTCCAGCACCGAGTGGCAGCCCGCAGGTCATGCGAGCACAGCCGAGTTTGGCGCTGGCGGCGCGTCCAGCGCCCGCGTGACCGGAGCCGGAGCCGAAGCCGGCGTCATTGGAGCAGCCGATGCTACCCCAGTCGGAGGAGCTGCTGGATTTTTCTTGGCTGTGATTAGTTGATGCCCTTTCTGTTTGGTAGCTGGGCAAGCTGGAAGGCAGCAAGGCAAGTCCATTGATCCACACACCCCCAAGCAAGGCAGCTTGCAGACTGCCAGTGTGAAGTTGGCTTTATTTCCGTATGTGCACAGCGGAAGCTGATTGTTCCGCTGCTTTCTTCCTCATTCCAAACGACTGTTCGTCTCCTTCTTCGATTGCCCTTGTCGACTGTCTACTTGGCATCTGTTTTCGCGGTTGCTCGCTCCTCCCACCCTGTTTTCCAATCCTGCTTCGCTTGAAATAGTCGACTAGTTGTACAATCATTGGGAGCAGCTTGGATGAGTCAGCATTGAACTGGCGAAACTTCTCAAGAGCATGGTTCGACGGTGTGTCACATCAGCTATACTCCTGGTATGAGATCTTGCTTGATGTTTGTGTTTTGTTTTGCAGCTAGGATTGTTGATCAAAGCTTCAATGCTTCTCCATCGTCATAAACTAGCTTTCAGGTTGACAAGGGTGTGCCTTTTTTTTCTGAGGAATCGGACCCCCGAAATTGGTGGTGTTCCTTTTGGTTTTCCTTCAAGCAAGCACCAAACAAACGGTAGCAACTCCAAAAAGAAAGACAAGCCACTCACCATTCAATAGACAGGGTGGGAGGAAGAGATGGCTTCACGGGAAACTGATTTGCAGCTTGGCCGCTCTTGCAGTCTGAACCAAGGATGCGAGGCATAGGTTCGGGTAGCCGCTTGCCGAAGAGTTGCTTGTGCCATGACAGAAATGCGTGCTTGGTTACATATTTACTGTTTACACACAATGTACCCAATATACAATGATATCATTAGATCACTCAACCGCAAGACCATTTGCAATATTAGCCCCTTGATGACTGCAAGGTTTGCTTGGAGGAGCTCCTTGGAAGGGGTGAGAGAGGTTAGTGCAACGATTATGTTGAGGGATGTATGTCGCGAGCCTGGTGAGCAAGAGGCCAGTCAATCACATGTTGCCTCAATAGCAATGAACTAGGACATGCGTTGGCACAAGGGACAAAACTACGTGACAGGACATGGATGAGTTGGTGATTTACCGGCCATGCGCAAAATCAACGCTGGCAGAATGCAGACATGTTGCATGCATGGCAGTTCATTGTATTGTATCATGTTTGCGCGTTACCATCCCCTATCTGATTCCTGGCCGATATCACAGACATTTATCGTCCAGCCGACTTGCTGACATGCGCTGCTGCTCCAAAGCTAATTTAACATCAGACCCTTTCAGGAGAGTGATGCTGTCAGCGCAGTTGTCAGGACGCTTTCAGCAAAAAGCCAAAAGAAGACAGGTTTGTGGTCGCATCAAAGAACAGATATACAAACCACAGCGTTGCCTGAATGTCCAAGGCGGCGCCTCATACTCATAGCCACCATGGGTTTGTTCAAAGCACGAGCTGCGCCTCGATTAGTTGCATGATGTCAAAGGCAGTTTAGTGCGCTGTGCTCCTGCAAAAGTCGAATGGCAGATAGCACGTGAGGAGAGTATGACAAGTACTATAGTATTGGCACATGATTACAGCCAGGAACGGAAAGCTAGTCGCAAGCGTCAGGGCTGCTGAACAGCGTGCGCTCTCGGCGCGGAAAAAATGAGCAAATGCAAACTTTGTGCTGTCTGGGAATGGTTTGAAATCTATTTGGTACGGCAAGATACAGTTCACAAAATTCATAACCGTGAGCCCCTGGTGTACTGTCTGCGCTCATGGAATCGAGGCACGGCAAGCTTGAAGTGCATGATGGTTGTTTGCGAAGGGTACCTTCCCAGCTCTGGAACATTGAGATTTCAACGAAACTGTCGCAGCGCCGTCTCGAAAATCGCAGTTTGTCAGAACAAGACAAGCACGCTCGCAGCAGACTTCGCGCGTAAGCGTAGTAGAGCACAGTGTCCTCGGGGCGTGCACCGTTCAGGCCACTCGCAAGAGCACATGCTGAACGCAGTGCGTGGGGGGAAAAATCAGCCGAGCAACAGGGGGAGGGGGGGGTCATGGGTTTGCTTGACACAGTGGTTGACCGGATTCCTCCTAAAGATGCCTGGCACCCATGTGCCTTTGACCAACATAATCATACGTTTTGTTGTTCTCCACAGCTGCTCATTCAACAACAATGTGGAGCTATATACGAGGTTCATACGGGTTGCATACGCAAATGACCCCAAATATGGCCATTCGGGCAAATATGGCAAATACGAGGGGGGTGACCGCACAAACTAAATGGCCGTACGGGGTGCCAGGTGTGTTAAAATCCCCACCGGAGGCGACCCCTCGAATTCATATTTATACATATATATATATATATAATATTTTTTATATGGTTTCGCGGTCCTGTAGGTTGAGATTGTGCTTTGGTGGGAGACTGTGCTTTTTGGTGTCGGATGTGTCCGGAAACTTCCGCCAGCTCCACTTGGCTCGCCTGGCAGAAGGTGGGTGGGAGGTTACTTGTGTTTTGGTATTTGTTTGATTATTTGTATGCGTGCAAGTTGCGTGAGGAGCTTCGATTCGACGCTGCCCTGCGGCTTAACCCACCGGGAGGTCCTCAGCCTTCTCTCCCGCGACATCACCCCCGAGGACTACGAATTGCTGTTGAGGCTGGACGAGGCCATCCCAAAGAAGCCCGCAACAGCTGAGGAGACACATGAGGCCCTTGAGGCCGTGCCCCTTGCAGAATTCATGGGCAGAGAGTGCACAATTTGCCTGGCACGCTTTGCCGAAGTTGATACTGTTGTTGCACTGCCATGCAAGCACAAGTTTCACAAAACATGCATTCGCACCTGGCTCTCCAACTATCGGAGAACCTGCCCACTGTGCTGCACTGAACTTGAGAGTACTGCATGATCGTGAAAATATTTTCCGTCAAATCACTCGGGTCAAACTGGCGGCGAGATTTTTGGTGATTCAAGCAACAGCACACACGCTTTGCTGGAATCACACCCTGCATACTTCATTGATCGTTCAAGGCCACACAACGGGAGCACTAACAAGATCCATGGTAGGACTTGCTTTTTTTCTCTCAGCCATGGACACTAATTCCTTTGTGGCCGTAGGCAGCTGTTCTGTTGCAAGCAACGAATGTACATAATTTCAAGGTTGCCACTTGGCATCCGGTTGCTTTTGAATCCCTGGCCCTTGCGTATGATCGGGTGCTAAGCACCTTCTTGCTTGGTCAAGTCTACGTGGGCCACCGCTTTGGAACGCTGCTAGGCGGTGAACGATCGAAGCACTGCGGGCAGAGGGGCCTCATTTAAACCTTGGGTGAAACTTTGCACAACGCTCCGGCGCAACAGAAAAAAAGCACAGGGCGCAAGCGCAATTTTGCAGCGGCACTGGCGATGGCGTGCTTGAACTGCAACTTTGTCTCTTTGCTGTGCTGGTCATGTGGCATTGCCAAAAACAGATTGAGGGAGCTGCATGGTGCAATTTTGACTTCATGAATCGTGGGGCCCTCCCCGCTGTTCGCCAGGCATTGTTTGCTCAGACGCCAGAAGACTTGGCCCGGATGGCGATGGCCAGCCCCATGAGCTACGGCATGGCAACTTTTCAAGGTGCTCATGGACCCGCAGGTCAACTTGATGGTGTTTGGCTAAATGCAGACTGCCCGTGGGAGGAGTACACGGCTGCCTGGCTCGCAACATTTGTAAAATAAATGTTCCATTAGGCCGCACCCTTTCAGGAATATCCACATGCCTCTCCCTCCAAATGGGTCTGTTTTTTTGAGTTGATACCGTTATGGGGGGGTTGTCGTATAGGGGTATGGAACCAGGAGGGCCGGAACATTTGGGTCAGAATTCAAGGAAAGATATAAGCATGGGAGTGCCACACGAGTACGGTGAAATTGCCGAAGCGCTACATAGAAAAGGCAATGTTGTTTTAGTCAAGTTGCTGCTTGGCATGACCAGATGCAGCTTGCCAAGCGAATATAAGTTTGGGCAGGCAATGCAGAATATCTCAGACGCACGTGGTGATACAGGGAACATGGTGTCTTACGCAGTGACTCAGAGTGCTGTGTTGACTCGATTCTCGTAGAATGTTTGAATGTTTCAGAAAGAGCGTGCAGCTGAGGTGAGCGGCCAGAGAGTGTGCAGGACAAACTCCCTTGGCACGCGCGAGTTCAGTATCCAGTGGGATCCAGCCAGACTTGCCTGGCAATGGGGAAGGTACGGCCGCCTCAGCATGCAGTGGCTGGGCGTTGACTCCATCGCCTGGGTCCCTACCATGTGCCTTGGCGTACACGCATCGGCCTTGGATTCGGGTTCAGCCAGCGGGACAGAGGGATCAGCAACAGCCCGCTTAACGAAACATCTCTTGAGCAGGTAGGCAGCATAGGCAGACCGGTGAGGGGCGGGGGTGCGGGCGGGGTGGGGTGGGGGGGCGGGCAGGCAGTGCAAGCTGGGAGCGCAGCTTCCCGCCTCTGGGCCTGTTCCCGTTCGGTGCACATGGTTTTGCACATCGGCAAGAAGACAAGGAGGTTGGGTGTGCTTTTGTTCTTCGTTTCGGTTTCCGCTGAGCTTTGCGACTAGGCCAGCGGTCTTTGTCTTCTTCAACCTGAGGAGTGAGTTGGCCATTTCGATCTTTGATCAACGCATTCGCGAACCGCTTGAATGTTCAGATCTGCTGTATATGATGAGCACCTTTGCTTTCATCGAGTTGTTATTCGATATAGAATTCCTGTTTTGTGCTCAGTTGTTTGTGCATGAGCACTGATTTGTTTGGAGCATGATCCAAGGGGGAGCTGTGGATGTTTGATTGTTTGCTCACTAGCCGCCTTTGTACTGCCTCCCCTACGCCTTCCACAGCACTCGTAACCAGATCTGGTGATCCGCTGCCGCTGATCTTATGCGTTGCCATGCGCCCAACTGGGGCAAGCGCCGTCCTGGCAGGGCAAAAGTAGCCGGCTATGTGGTTGGCGGACGCGCGCCTTGCTCCACTCAATCGAGTTCGTCCTGAACTGACCAGCAAAGCACCAAGTCCTTCCCAGAATCCCAGGTTTTGGACAGTAGGCCCTTTGCGAGCTTGGGATATATGCCATGGTTACGGTTAGCTCCCTGATGGAGGGCCTCTGCATTGGTCTAGACGGATCCCAGGCAGGAGCAAGGGTTGAGTGAGTCAAGAGAGTCCGCGCACGGCCTCGGGTTCTGTTTGATCCTTGTCAGGCAGATGATCCGATGGACCCTGCGCGTGTTGGTGAGGATGTCCCTGGTGTGGAGGATCTCCCTCAAGTTTCGCCTGGAGGGCTGGATATCACCGGGATGGCCTAGGCCGACATTTCTGAAGCGTGTGTCCAGTTTTCCTTGAAAAGGGCAGCCCTTGATTCAAAGGCCCACGGCCTCACCTTTGGTTGTTCCTTTTCCCAACTGTAAGAGGTAATCGGGCAAGACGAGGTCATCACAGGAAACCCTTTTTTCTGCCCAAGTTATCCATTGCAAAACTCTCCATGCCACTTCAGGAACGCCAGCCTGGATGAGGATCTTGATATATTCAAGGCCATGCTCCTTTACCTGAATTGGTTTGGGCCACTTGTGCACCGGCTCATGGCCCTGGAGGAACTATCAAGGCCCATTTGCTCGGTTTCCATGGAGATGTTTGCGATTTTTCCACCTCCCAAATGATTCCCTTGCCCAAATCACACAGTCGCACTCGCCCGGCCCAAGGTCTCCCGGGGTCCGACTCGACTCGCTGAACCAGAGATCTTGGTTCTTTCGCTCGCTTCAGGTGCCCCGGATCCGATCCGGATAGGGATCCGGGATTCCCTGCCAGGAACCGCCGGACGACGTGCACATTCTCGTCTCTTCGCACCGTTAAGGTAGGCCTTCGTCAAGAAGCGCCGGGAACACCCGAAGCAAATCCCTGCAAACGGCCTCGCAAGATGACCGGGACCAATGCCTGAGCAACACCAGCTTGCACAGTACATGCCTTCGGCTCCGCTCTATTGTTTGGGTGAGAGCAGAAGGATAGAGAGGCAGACACACACACACACACAGAGCTGCAGCACTGTGTTGCATTAAGCAGTGAATCCTCAACTGTATGGATGTTCAGGATTCCATATTACAAACACTACCATGAACAACTCTGCAATGGATTGAGAACAAACCGCCCTCGAAAACCATCAGTGCCAGACAAACAGGCAAGCACTGAGCAACTGCCCGCTGCTTGTCTTTCCATTTTCCGCGCCCAAGGTCCTGCGAACAAGGCCGAGTTTGGCGCTGGCGGCGTGTGCAGCGCCCGCGCGAGCGGAGCCGGAGCAGGAGCCGGCGTCATTGGAGCAGCCGATGCTACCCCAGTCGGAGGAGACTTGGGGTCGACTGTTGACCAATGCGAAGCGGTTCGCATGTTCATTTTGCCATGGTCAATCGGCAGATTGAGAAGCTGATGGTCGCTAGCCTAGTATATTCTCTATGATACCTCTTCCGCATGTCCCGAAAGGTGTTTTTGTTTTCGCGGGTCACAAGCTACTCTTGTTGGCTTGCGTAGGACCTTATCCAACGACTTGGAGTGGGAAGGGACCGATGATCACCAAAGCTTCTCAAACGCGTGTTTTTGTCCAAATCCGCGTTGCTTTATTGTTTGTTTTGATTCCGGAAGGTTCAACACACTGAGCCAGTGTACGACCAGCTGTGGACTGTGTCCGCCTGAAGTGCATTGCAGTTGTGTTTCGCCTGGCATTGTTGCCCGGCTCTTCAGAGGAATTGCATCTCATTCTTCCTTTGAAGTGGATTGATGATTCTCTCCATGCTTTGCAGGATTTCACAGGCCTTGAAATTTGGATTGATTCTCTTGAAATTCATGGCAGCACCGGCCGCGATGCCGAACTGCACGTTTCTGATTGATTGGGCTGGCCGAAACCGACATGGGCTGAAGTTTGCTGCAATGGTTTCCATGGATTCTAACTTGGTCCCCCTGATTGAAGAGAAGCAAGTGGAATTGATGATTGATTCGCTTGACAGGGAGAGCACCAGCTTGACTGTCTCGGACCACAACATGGTATGTTTTTGTTGAAAACGATCCAGAAGTCCCTGTGCAAAAGCACAAGTGCGAGGACATTCAGAGGGGAACGCTATTTTCATACTGTGCATTCGTGCAAATGTGCCTTGTGCGCGAGATATTTGCCGTGTCGCATATTCTCCAGGAGCTTCAATCCGACATTGCCCTGCGGCTTGACCCACCGGGAGGTCCTTAGTCTTCTCTCCCGCGACATCACCCCCGAGGACTACGAACTGCTGTTGAGGTTGGACGAGGCCATCCCAAAGAAGCCCGCAACAGCTGAGGAGACACATGAGGCCCTTGAGGGCGTGCCCCTTGCAGAATTCATGGGCAGAGAGTGCACAATTTGCCTGGCACGCTTTGCCGAAGTTGACACAGTTGCCGCGCTGCCATGCAAGCACAAGTTTCATGAAGAATGCATTCGCACGTGGCTCTCCAACTATCGGAGAACCTGTCCACTTTGTTGCACTGAACTTGAGAGTACTGCATGATAGTGAAGAGATTTTCCGTCAATTCACTCGGGTCAATCTGGCGGCGGTATTTTTGGTGATTTTGCAAATGCTTACAAGCTTTGCTGAAATCACACCCTGCATGCTTCACTGATCGCTCACGGCCACACAACGGGAGCATTGACAAGATCTGCGGCACTTGTTGCTTTCGGACTGCCGCGGCCGTTGGTGGCCTCACTTGTAGGCAGCTGTTCCATTGCAAGCAACAAATGTACATAGCTTTGCAGGATCCCAGCTGATCTCCGGATGCTGGCACTAGGCATCCAGTTGCTTTCAACCCGGCCCATGCGCATGAGGTGCTAAGTACCTCCGTGCTTGGTCAAACTGTTTGCGTAGCGGGCCTGCGCTCGGGAACGCTGCTCGTTGGTGAGCACTAGAAGCACTGCAGGCAGAGGGGCCTGATTTCAACACGACTTTGCACCACACTCCGGCCGGACAGAGAAACAGAGCACAGCGATACGTGCATATCTGAAACCCCATTCACATTAGTAGGCAACCAGGAATCATGTTTGGCTAAGCAGGCATCTTTTCTCGCGAGCTGACGCGGACGCGGCCTCGCGAGGCTTTGTACTGGTGCTAGCGAATTCCATAGAGTGCAAGAACCAGCTGCGGCAAGGAATCCCTGAACCATCCGGTTGCATCCAGTTGCTTTTGTGCTGTGCGGGCTCGCATGCGCTTTGCGTTTACGCACGTGATCCACAGTTGATGCAGCGAGGTCCTGTGCGAGGATGGCCTCATGCGCACATGTCGCTTGGAATGTTTCTCCTCACTCTAAGCATTTTGCCTAGCGCTGGATGGCAAGGCCAGTTCAGGCTTGTTGCGCCAGCCGGCACATCAGAGGAAGCCCCAACACGCCGAGAAACTGCAAGGGCCAGGGTGTCCCATCCTCATGTTTGCAAACAATAAGCGCTTGGACCTTGACCACTTTGGACGCGCAGGCGAACATGGAGAACAACATCTTAAGCAATATGCTTTCATTTGCTTTGCACATGTCAAAAAGGCTGGGACCAGAACGAACTGTGGTGGAGTATGTTTGGACATGTTTGCACAAGCTATTGGAAAAAGATGGACTTTTAATAGAACTTTTGCCTGCCTTGCTTTCTCGAGCCCATGGTTGCGAACAGCATATACAGCGGGAATGTAGGCTGTCCCGTCCGAAACTCCACTGGGCACATTTGAAGCAACGCGGCAAGCAGCATCGCAAACAGGCGCCTGTCACATACCCCAACGACAACCAACAAACGTGCTCAGGCGGCTCGAGAGGAATTTTTGCCCAACCGGCCACACTCCAAAGCAACAGAATCATGAGCAGCAAACTCAAAGAGGCATGGCGGGGATGGAGATGATCCCAGACACAGACACATACACATTGACATTAATATGACATATGCCAATTCAATCTCCTGCTAGCCACCCGGGGGTCAAGAACACTTTGCAACAAGCACAGCCTGATTTCTGAGTGAACAGGGACTTGGCGGTGACAGACAGATACAGGCCCTTAAATGACCTACTCGATGATGAAGGGAATGCCAAAGCATTGTCAGATGTAAGTAATCAATTTGTTTGCACTCTGGGTTTGATTTCCATGATTGGCCATTGATAGGCAAGCAGGGATATGCTCATCGGCTGGGCAAAAAGTCGCCTCTCAACTGAGGTCCTCAGGACTTACATCCAGCCCGAGCCTGAGAGTGGCTTGCCAAGGTGCTAAGCGGGCTGTTTCACCTCCGTCTCAGATTGTTTGTATTCTTGCTGAGAGCTTGTAGTACTGGACCTCGAGGGATTGTTGGGGCTTCAAGAGTCTCCAATTATTTGTTTGTCCCAGCGGCGGCGAGTCAGCATGAGTCAGAATGAGAATGGTAGTCATATTCCCGACTGCAGTCTTGCAAGCCTCAACACGGGAACATTTCAAAATGAGGGATTCTCCCAAACGCCTCACATGTTCCTTCGCAGCAATGTCAAGCAGCCACGGCTGGGAACAAGTTATCGATGAGTTGCCGGTCGCCAGGGTGATATTGAACAGGGGCACGTATGGCAATGTAGGGAACCCCAGGAGAAAAAAGCAAACCCCAGGCAGCAAAAATGGCCGGGGCATGTGGACCTGGTTTCCACAGCAATCGCGCGCCTTGGCCGTCTCAGGCCCTGTCCTCAGAGCTCCAGCCATCAAGGCGCATCGCTTCGAACCCGAGAACTGACCCCCAAACTTTATGTTGGCGCATGAACCTCCGCCACGACTTTGCTCATTTTCGGGGCAGCATGGAATCCATCCAGATTGACAGGGAGCCTTGCGGCGATTGTGGCTAAAGCCTCTCAAGGGCAAACATGGAAGCTTTGCTTGACCGTTGAGTCACTGCCAAGCAAGTTGAATGGCCGATGCGCCCTTACCCTGTCACAGCTTTTGTGCTTTGGCACGAACATTGTAAACACGGCCATTCCTCCAGGTAGCAACTCTGACATTGCTGGCACAGGGGAGTTGTTGCAGTTGTGACTTTGTGGGTTGACTTGCTTCCGACAAGCGACCCACAGGTGTCACCTGGCATCAACGGCTAGAGGTGTGGCAGGCCAGGCCACTGACCAAGGCCGCCAGGCATTGCATGGATTTTGGCAGTACTTTCGACATCTTTCGACCTCAGGGATTTTCGATTTACCGTGCAGAAGTTTAGACGTTGTGCCCAGGAGATAATTTAAAATGACGGATGAAGCCTTAAAGGGTTGATACTAAATACCCAAAAGCTAGAGGGGCACCCGAATTTGCAGTTTCCCCTTGTTCTTTTGCGGTGGGCTCTTGCCGCTTGCTCACCGGAGAGATCCGCACGAATGATGTCCCCCTTCACTGTTTGACCAAACGTGATGATGTTTCAGAGAATCGCAACTCCCCTTTCTCAAAAGGCACCGTCAA
>CAUJNA010002124.1:380091-385091 GCA_963377175.1 Effrenium voratum
ATGTTGCGCTGCTGAAATCCCGGGCAAACCCTCCCCGTTGAGCCAACAACAACAACAGCAACAGCAACAGCAACAGCAACAGCAACAGCAACAGCAACAGCAGCAGCAGCAGCAGCAGCAACAGCAGGCAGAGCACCGGCACCACCAGCGCCAAGGGTGTTGATTTACGTCTCCGCCTTTGTTTCGGGTAGTGACAGCGAGTTTCCTTTACCAACGTTTGGCTTAATATCAACATTGTGACTCTTTTCAATGGCAGGCTTACTATTTGCTTAATATTTTTGCTTACTATTGTGACTCTTTCCAACATTGTGACTCTTTTGCTTAATATGTTTCATTTTGCAACACCCGAAGGTCTCTCTTGTTTCGTTTTGCCGCATTGCCTTTCGAGTGCTGGACATGCAGACTCGGCCAGGCTGCCCAGGCGGTAGACCATGCCGTCCGCATCACCGGAGCAGAGCGGGCGCGAGTGCCAAGTTGCTTTCCTGCTTCGCCGGCATTCGCTGGCATTCGCTGGCAAGGCATTGAAGAAAATATAGGCCTTTCTAGCAAAGCAAGGAACCAAAGTGAGAGATCTTGCAGAAATCATGGCGAAAGCCAGAGATTCAAATCTTACAAGGTGACCAGGACCCTATGGTAAACAGGACTTCAAGAAGCTTAGTCAGGTCATCCAGCTGCGCATGCTGAACTTCCTGGAAGATGGCGATTACTTCTCGGAGAACTGGGATGAGGACGCTCGCGGTAGAGCCATGAAGGGTCGCGAAGGTGTGGCGAAAGCAGTGAGACTTCCTAGTGCGAGAAATGAGCAACGATGCAAATTGCATGTATCCTGAGATCGCCTGGCATGACTTGAAGTGAAGCACAGCTTGCTTGTCCAGCGTTTCAGTGCCAACTGGTCAGACGTCAATCAACAATTGACAGATTGAGTTGGCGTTGACACAAGAGCATGTCCATGGGCACCTTGCCACCTCACGTCCAAAACACAGTTGACATCCTCAGCCATATGCTGTCGCCGGAGCAAACAGTTCTATATCAGCCAGGAGCCTGCAGCGAGCGGCGCCTCCTCTCGTTTCTTAGGCCGTGGCCCAAGTCATACGTATCCGAACTTTGGGGGAGCAGAGGTCAGCAGATACGAACTCGGTCGCCCTCCCCTTTCGTGAGAGTGGCTCTGTGATTTCACCGGACTCATGTGACCTGACCCTAACAGGTAGCCGAGTTTGCCCCACATTGCTGCAAGTTGTCAATTGACATGGTTTCAACACAAATTTTGCTTCCGGAAAACATCACCTAGGCTGCAATTCCAAGGATGTGTTGGCACTGGTTGGGGGAGGGGGAAACAAGCAAGCGGCTTTGTGTAAACGATGCAGATCAGTATGTTGTTCATACATCATGTGTCCCCCAAGTCATGTTGACGATGGGCCACAGCTTCGCAAATCGTTGACCTCTTACGCTCAAAGCATGTCATCCATCCCTGAACGTCATCCTTGACGTTCAAGCATCCCTTTTCCTGGCAGCCCAAAACCTGCAGCCCTACTCCCTGCCCTTACCGCTTGGCCCCCCCACCGCAACACAGAGACACGAGCATAACGAGCAGGTGTGACCTACCACCAACCCACGGGTCGCTTCTTGGCGCGACTGGGCAGGAAGTAGGGCACCCAGACTGGGATGGTCTCAAGGGGCTGTTGAGCAGTCTGATGCTTTTGAAAGAACGTGTTGTGCAGAGGCAGTGGTTTGCATGAGCCGCAAGGTTGACACTTGTTGAAGACCGAATCGTTTAGAGATGGTTTGCACTTGAGCATCATTTGAGCAACAACCAACATCAGTCACTCAGGGGTACACTAGCCACACTATAAACTGTTGGTACACAGTGGGGTTACTCGCCGAATTCCAACACATTCGAAGCCATGATGGAAAAAAAGTAGCACTCTAAAATCAGTATGGCATGCGGAGCTCAGCCTCTAGATGCCTGAGACGAATGCCGCTGCCTTCCTGCGGATCTTATTTCAATATCCTAGGCTTTCAACACGATGCGCCCCAACTTATGGTTGCACAGGGTCGAAGCACTCGACGGTGTTGGGCAATCCTGCGACAACTGTAATTGCAAGTGGAGGTTGAGTTTTTTCTTTTTTACATTGCGACGCAGTGTCATTTCGAATCTGGCGACGCCACTAAAAGGATTGGAGACATCCAAAAGACGAATCTCTCGTTGAAAGGATGCTCACACCACTAGCCCGTGCGGGTTGTCAGATGCAATCCTACACAGGTCCACTTGCATTTTTCTAGGCAATAGTTTTCTCACCCCGCAACCTTCTGCTTGTCAACTTAATATTTGTTGTTTGTAAAGCATTACCAAAGCCTCAACTTTCTACTTGCAACCTGAAATGACGGGGCAGACAAATGAAATGTGCAAATCGGGGCAGGCCGATGCGCATGCTTGTTTTGTGCACCGCATGTCGCTAGGCACTTGGGCCTATTCGATGAGGAGGATGAAGCTGCGCGAGCCTTTGACGAGGCAACTGCTTGCTTGATCGCCTTGCTTTCCCTGTTGCTTTGCTCTATGAAGCATGGGCTGAGTTCAGTATGTAATTTGCCTTTTGTTTGTTATTCAAGCATGCCTTTCGCTTTCAAGTTGATCAGGGGATTCCAGGCATGTCATTCTCCGAACGTGAAGCAATTATTGGCAGAGAAGCTGCCCAGTCCAAGGATTCATGCAATCGATTTGACAGGCCTCACTGGCAGCCGGTGGCCGCAGCAACTTCAAGCCGGCACAAGGTTGAGCAAAGACCGCAGCGTGCTGCGTGCTGCAATTTGCTTTTTGGGTTCATCCATGACAAATGCAATCACGCCCGCGCCCACCTGCTTTATAGTCGCATTGAAGAGGTTCCAAATGAACAGAAAGTGCCACTGGCTGCTTCGACGCTGTTTCGGCTACAGATTGCTCTGATGCTTAGAAGGCATATTCCCCAACATGTGACAACTGCAATCTAAAGGGTAACACTGTTGTGAAAGTAGGGCGGAGTGGTTCCTTATTTATTTGGACTTACTTATTAAAGCTGCAGCGTTAATCGATCATCACATTTGATGATGCGTTTATTTGGTTGCCCGCAGGAAGACTGTTGTCCCTCGCATCGCTTAGTGTGCTTTCGCTGCTGTGCGTCCGTTGCTGTACGGACATGTCCTCACATGGGGTCTTGCTCAAGCCAGCTTTCACGATGCAAGAGCAGCACATGGAGTTACTGCGGCCCCAACAACACTTCTGCCAGCCAGTGCTTTGGGTTGTGCACAAACGCATTTGTAGATACATTGTGCCAGCCTTTGCACATGGGATGCAGTGGAAGTGGCAAACATCAGAACTCACATTTGGCAGCATGCTTTCAACCATTGGATCTATGGCGATTGCCCACCGACAGGCACTTGCTGCACTCGGAGTCATGCCATGTCCAGGGTACCAGTCTGGCCTAGCACTGTTGCAACTAAACATTGCTAGGAGCAAGGAGTTGTCTTCCCAAGGCATGACTGGTTCCCACTTTGGGGATTGAACCGGGCTGCATGCCATTGCTTTGATTGCCGTGGGCAGGCCTTGCCCCCTCCCGGCCCTCGGTCAGCATGCCACGCTTTCAGACTGCGATAGACGGTGCCACGTCGCTACCTTCGTTGACAAGCGATGCATCGAATGAAACGCGCAGGATTGAGCTTGTTCAGTGCCAGGACATCAACCCCGATCGCCGGCGCAAGACTCGACCACCTTGTCAAGCGACGGCTGACAAGGCGGTTGATGGGGTCTGCCAATGCAAGATATTCGTGGGATTGCGATGCTCCTTTGACACACACCACAGAGTAAAAAACTGACTGAGTAAATATACTGCGCTCACGTACGATGTCTTGCTGCACTGCAGCCACCTGGTTACCAAATTAAGAGTGCTTGAAACTGGTTGTGTACTGTTTGAACAGTAGCGGCTTGGTTTGGAGCAAAGTCCGTATCATCGATCTTGGATTTGCTTCCCCCTCATGGTTTGAGCCTACAACTCTAAATCCTTACGACGTGTAAAACTGGTTTGTTGAAGGGAACACTTGTTTGGGTGCCACTTAATTGCCAGTCCGAGGCTTGGGCGTGCTTGTGGGCTTCTTTTTCTCATCAGACCAGCTGTTTACAGCATTGTTTCTCACTCCCCGGGGAATGTACAGCAATGCGCAGGATGGATGCTTTGCATGCATGGACCGCTCGGCTGCTTACAGATCCAAGCAGAGTGCTGAGGGTTATGGAGATGGGAGAATCAGTCCAACAGTCTCTTTGTCAAAGCTCCCCAAACGTTGGCGGTCCCTGCGTGCCTTGTCCAATTTGTCCAGGATGAGAACACAGCCCCGTAGGCGCAAAGTACTCAGGTTTGGCCCTTGAGGAGTGCGCGGTAAAAACGGAGAAACTGGAAGCCCTGGAAGCTGTGCAGGCGTGGGAGTGGCCAAACCCCGCCTGGTCCGAGCTCTTGGCCCGTGCTGGGTTCTGTGTCGGTGGCTTTGCAGCAGCAAGGCAAGGCTGCGTGAAATTCAAATTCTGTGTGGGTGCCAGTGGGTGCCAATCGCAGCCGAGGTGTTGTGGGCATTGATCCGAGGAAAGTCGCTTTTGAAGATTTTGAGCGAGCAACGCAAGAAATACGGGCCATTTGGAGGCACTTGGGTCCGTCCATTTGGGTTCTCAGAATCAGCAGACCAGATGGCCTTAGGATGGCCTTGGCCTGCGAACTTGACTTTCGACGCTCATCTAAGCCCTGGGAACTTCGGAGCCCCAGGCCCTGCTTCATGCTGAAGTTCGGCCCGTCCAGACAAGTCTGGGTCGGTCACCAAGTGGGTGGCAAATGTTGAACGGAAGTGACGGGTCTCTCGGCCGTTCTCAACTTGTGGCCTCAGTTTAGAGCATTGACTGCCAAAGATGGCGGAGGTCAGCCCCGAGATGCTGGACAAAGTTTATGAAAAGCCGGAGTGTGCAGGACCCACGGGAAATCCAACTC